>CANTUQ010000112.1:15240000-15655000 GCA_947683425.1 Excoecaria cochinchinensis
ACAATATATATATAGTATACGAACAATATACATCTATTACACATTTAGTATATGCAAATATACATCTAGTATACGAATAATATACATCTAGTACACATCTATTATACGCACAATATACATCTAGTTTACTCACAATATGCATCTAATACACATCTAGTATACGTACAATATATATCTAGTATACAAATAATATACATCTAGTACACATCTAATATACGCACAATATACATCTAGTTTACTCACAATATACATCAAATACACATCTAGTACACATCAAATACACACACAATATACATCTAGTACACGCACAATATACATCTAGTACACGCACAATATATATCTAGTACACATCTAGTATACGCACAATATACATCAAGTATACGAACAATATATATCTAGTACACATCTAGTATACACACAATATACATCTAGTTTACTCATAATATATATCAAATACACATCTAGTATACGCACAATATACATCTAGTATACGAATAATATAAATCTAGTACACATCTAGTATACGCAAAATATACATCTAGTATGCAAACAATATACATATAGTACACATCTAGTATACGTATAATATACATCTAGTTTACTCACAATATATATCTAGTATACATCTAGTATACGCATAATATACATCTATTATATAAATAATATACATATAGTACACATCTAATATACGTACAATATACATCTAGTTTACTCACAATATACATCAAGTACACATATAGTATATGCATAATATATATCTAGTACACGCACAATATACATCTAGTACACATATAGTATACGCATAATATACATCAGGTATACGAATAATATACATCTAGTATACGCACAATATGTATCTAGTACACATCAAGTATAAATCTAGTATATGTACAATATACATCTAGTACACATCTAGTATACGCACAATATACATCAAGTTTACTCATAGTATATATCAAGTACACATCTAGTATACGCACCAATCCTCTCTGTCACGAGTCGGCACGAAGGTGACGACTCGTACTCTTTAGTCTCTGTCACGAGTCGGCATGGAGGTAACGAATCGTGACACTAATTATATCCCCGTTATGAGTTGGCACCATGGTGACGATTCGTAACGCTAAGCTTCCGTCACGAGTCGACACAATATGCACACAAAGTTATGCAATAAGCAAACAATTTCATACGTGTAAGCTCATAGAATCATCTAAGAATCCACACCAATTGTACAAGATCCCAAAAAATTAAGCCTTTTAACAGCTTTTAGAAAAGCTTAATGAAATCTCATACAAAGATTTTTCTAAAGTTCTTAATTGTTTTGTTCCCATTACCCGCTAGAAAACTTCATGAATAACAAAATATCAACTACATCATATAGATAGTATATTAACATAACATAATATAATACATCAAAAATGTAAGGAAGAAGAAAAAAATAATTACCTTTATTTTTATCCAAAAGCGACGCTTGAAAAGAAATAGAAATTGTAATTATTATGAAAAGTAATAAAAAATAAAAAACAGAAAAACAACCGATAATCTAGTTTTGCTAATCTTAATATGAAGTAGAAATAGGCAACAAAATTATAATTTCTTAAAAAGATGTGTAGTAAGCTCCAAAAAACTTGCATGCAAGTTTCAGCTAATTTTTTGGGGTTTAAGTTCATCTGCAAACAACATTAAGTATAGCTTCATCTGTAAATAACTCTATCCCATAATTTGATTACTGACATTTTTTACCCAAGTAAAAACTCTATCCCATAATTCAAAACAAATTCCATTCAAGCAATTTTTTTATTCACAAGCTCATCCCCGTAAATCTAATATTGCCAACTATAACAAGGTTGTATTTGAATAGCTGTATTAATTGGCGTGTAAGAAACAAAAAGATGCATAAGTGTAGGGGGAAATATTTTTAGCGCATAGCAGATTTTAAACTAGAAAACAATAGTGTACTTGGCAACCCAGGGACCCCTTGCTTTCCCTTCTGCTTCCTGCAAAAATCTTGAATATCACATTCTCATGTCTCTACTCCTAATCCTCTTTCATCTTTAATAATTAATACCATACCAACACTAATTCAAATCCTAAATGACTTATTACTATACAGACTTACTAGCTTTAATTAATTAATCAAACCTAACCTAATTAATTTATAATTTCATATATTATTTCCGTTCCCAAAGAATTATTCCATTGTTTAATTAACAGAATTATTCCCTTTCATCACTTAAAAATAAAATAATTTGGAATATAATACGAAAAATTGTATATTTTGAATAGTCAATTGGAAAAATAAGGAAATAGTAATTATTCCATTGATGTCAACAATACTGTTACAAACCCTTAGAAATTAGAAAGAAAAAGAGGCATAATATCATCAACACCTCTAAAACATTGACTAGAAAAAACGCACAACAACAAGGCCCTGTTTGTCTACACACCTAAAAAACCCATATATTTCTTAGTTCAACCACCTTAGGTATGTATGAAAGGAACATAAAAATTATAGAATTATAAACCCAAAGAAGTTGTGAAAATTACTCTTTAAAAACAAGTAGGTATTAAACGTGGCCTCCAAATTAACCAGTAGAAAAAACTTATCTTGAAAATCAATCCAAATTAACCAGTAGACTAAAGATTTTAGTACATAGTTAGAGAGAAAACAACCTTGTAGCAAATTTAGAGAGAAGAAGAGTAGCTGATGCTCTCCAAATCGACAGAGAAAGAGAGTGTTGATGATCTCGAAATCAGAAGCGAGGGAGAGTTGTCGGATGATCTGAAAATCTGTAGGAAAGAAGATTACACGGTGAGAGACATGAAAGGAGGCAACAAAATAGGAAGGTGAGGAAGAGAGAAATAGGAAAGAGAAGAAGAGAGCTGGAATAGAAATGTTAAAATGGTTTTTTTGTTTGGTATTATAGAAAAGTGTTATTTTTGTAAAAAAAAATTGTATAAATGAAATTTAAATTATAAAATGTTGTATATTTGAAATATTGTGGAAAGGAGTTTTTTTTTATTATTATTTTTTTTGTGTATAATTATGTAAAAAGCCCAAATTTTTTCTGCACAAGCCTATTTAAATCAAATACAAGCCTACTTCAGCCTGGGCTAACTGCGTTAAGTTTGGTTCTAAATTTGAGCTTACTTTGGGCCGACCAAATTCAGACCAAATTGAGCTGGATTTCTGTACAAGATTGCATAAATAAAATACAAGCCTATTTCAAGTTGAGCTGGATTGGATTTGGATTGGATTTGGTTCAAACCGAGTTTAGACAGAATTGGAAATGATAGGGTTCAAACCGAAATAGGTCAGATTTTCGAATAGCCCCTAACCAAAATTTAAAAATTTTTTTGTGTATAATCCTATATAGATAAAAGCCATGCCCACATTAAATTTATAATTCTATTAGACTTTTAAATTGACTAAAATACATCTTTTCATTCCTAAACTTTATGTTCAATTAGATCCTCTTCCTCTCAACTTCATCACAATTTAACCCATCAACTTTCAATTTTATTCATATAAGACTACTTTTTTTTTTTGAAACGTATAAGACTACTATCAATTTTAACTAAATATAACTATCACATTGCAATCCTATATAAAGGGTTTAATATACAGAACAAATTTGCTTTTGATTTAACACATGATAAATTAACAGCTAAAGATTCCAATCGAATAAACTTCCTGTTGATCGACTTAATTGCATATTTATTGTAGAATCAGGGACCAAAAGTGCATTTTCCCCATTAACTCTAAAACAACTTCTGAAAAGAAACCCAAGAGAATCCATTACCATTCTGATCCCACATATAACATAGATCACTTTCTTCTCATAGATTGTTCCAATCCAAAATCTTCATCCTGTAAATTTAACTTGCAAAATCACTAATTACAATAAAAAAAATAAAAATTAAAAATCCCCTTATGAAATTACAATTAAGTACTTGAAAGATCAACAAAAGGATAGTTGGCATTAGCCTTGAAGGCTCCACTTGCAAAGAAAGCATTCTCTTCAGGGGGGTAAACATTAATTAGACCAAAATAAGGTCATTAATTTTCTTGATTACATTCCAAGCAATTTTCTTGTTTGTTAAGGTAGAGGAAACTGATAAAATTAGCAATGAAATCAAGATCTACGTACAAAAACATACTAAACTTTGTGTTGCAGCCATGGCTTTGTTGGATGCTGTAAATTAGTTACTTCAAAATTCCATAACATTAAACATATAAGAATGTCTCCAAATCTTATTGCAGTAACGTTTTAGCTATAACATTAAACATACATGAATGTCTCCAGATGAACTTTATTAAACATACATGCATGTCTCCAAATGAACTTTTCACTAGATACATTTTGAGTCAGCATTTCTTTGAATTCTATTCTCATTTGTTCCATTGAATTCTCCAACTTTTAATCGTTTTCATCTCACCTCTAATTCTGCAAATGGTTTGGCGTGTTACATCGCTCTTTTGCCCTTAACTATTTTTTGTGATTGTTGTAGCATGATTTAATCAAATGGTTAGAATCAAGGCACATGCCAATTGAAATGACATGCTCAGCTTCTCAAGTCAGATTGGCTGGCATTTTCACCTTACTTCTCTGACTAGTTTCATAGTCATATGTTAAGAACAAAACACAATGGCAATATAGCTCTCAATGAATTAAATCAAATGAGGGAAAGTGATGGAGGAATTCTCATGTATTGAATACGAAAATCAGGATTGAAAATACTTCAATCCCCTTAGGAAGATAACTTCCCTCTCCGAGAATGGAGCCCTGCCTCAAGCAGCTTTTCTAGAAAGAAAAAACCCAAAAAGATACCCGCTCTCCTCACTCTCCCATGCTAAAACAACAATCCCAAAAAGCAAAACCGTTTTCCCTAGTGTCCAGCTAGGCACTAGGCAAACCTAACTTCTCTCCCTATCCTTAACAATTTATTCAAGCTAAGATAACAGACTATGCTAATTTCCTTTTAGCCCCTGTCTTCTTGTTTCTTCCTGTGGGTATAAACTAGTAGTCCTCTTGGCCCGACTAAGTTCTGGTCCAGTAGCCCCCCTTGTTCAGAATTTTCTCTATCATTGCCGCCCCCTTGAAATAAAGTCTTATCCTCAAGACTTAGTTGTGGAAACTCACTCTTCATTACATATTCATCCTCCCAAATGGCTTCATCAACACTCTTTGATTGCCACTGAATAAGCCGTTGGGAAATACATTCATCATTCCTTTGGATGGCCCGTGTAGCTAGCACCTTCTTGGGAACAAGAATTTCGGTGGGATCCAGCTCTAATTCAGGTGGCAGAATGCTAGAGCTAGAATGTGTCCCTATAGCCTTCTTAAGCAAAGATACATAAAACACTGGATGAATCTTGGAAGAGGTAGGGAGTAACAATCGGTAGGCCACTGTTCCAACCTTGGCTTCTATCTGATATAGCGTGAAATAAAGAGCTAATAGCTTCGGATAAATTCTCCTAGCTACAGACTATTGTCTATGGGGTCTCAATTTCAAATACACCCAGTCGTCTACCTCGAAATGGACATCCCTTCGATGCTGATCAGCCTGTATATTCATTTGATGCTGAGATTGCTATAAATATTGCTTGAGCTATTTCAAAGCTTCATCTCGGTCTAGAAGATCTCTGGCTACTGCCTCAACCTGTATTTCGCCAGGGACAAATTGAAGAACGGTTGGTGGTTTCCTTCCATACACCACTTCAAATGGAGTAGTTCTCGTACTTACATGGAAAGAAGAGTTGTACCAAAATTCTGCCCATGGAAGCCACTGACTCCAGAAACGAGGCTGATCAGCAGCAAAGCAGCGTAGATAAGACTCGAGGCATCGATTGATGACCTCAGTCGGCCCATCTATCTCTGGATGATAAAAAGAGATATATTTGAGCTGAGTCCCCTGCAATTTGAATAGCTCTTGCCAAAATCGACTCATGAAAACCACGTCTCGGTCCCTGATGATCAACTTTGGAAATCCATGGAGTCGAACTATGTCTTTAACAAACAATTCCACAATAACACGAGCTGTGTATGGGTGTTTTAGAGCTATAAAGTCGCTGTACTTCAACAGTCTATCTACAACTACCATTACAGCATTGAATCCCTTTGACTTGGGCAATCCAATAATAAAATCCATCGATATATCCTCCCATATGGTCTGTGGTATTGGAAGTGGCTGTAAAAGACCTGTTGGAGAGAGAGAGGAAGCCTTAAACAATTGACACACTGAGCAATTTTTGAAATACTCCTTAATCTATTGTACCATCCCCGTCTAGTAGAAATTAACTGCTATTCTCCGATAGGTTCTGTAATAACCTGAGTGACCCCCGATAACTGAGTTGTGGAATTCATCAAGCATAGCTAGAATCCATTTAGTTGTGGGAGAAATGACCAAAATGCCCTTTCGGTATAAAATGCCCTGTTTTAACTCATAATTCGTCTTGGAAGCAGGATCTGTTTGGAGAGCTTGTCGTATGTCTTCTAACTGTGGGTCTTGACTGACTTCTTTAATTAATTGACTGTCCTCAGTCCACGTAAAGGAGAAAACGAAAGAAGCAAATTCAGCGAACTCTGGCTGCCTAGATAGAGCATCTGCAGCATTGTTTAGCTTCCCTGGCTTGTATTGGACATCAAAAACATACCCCAACAATTTAGCAAGCCAATTCTGTTGGTTCATGGTGGTTATACGCCATTGCAGCAAGTGGTGCAAGCTTTTCTGATCTGTAAACATTATAAATTTTCGGCCAAGCAAGTACGGCCTCCAATGCTGGATAGCTAGCGCTAGAACCATAAGTTCCTTCTCATATGCCAATTTTGTAGGTTGCGAACAGCCAAGCCTTGCTGAAATATGCAAGGGGCCTACCTTTTACATCAGAATAGTTCCTAGCCTAGTGCCAGACCCATCACATTTAACATAGAAAGGCTTGTTGAAATCGGGCAAATCTAATAGTGGAGTGGCTATGAGTTTTGCCTTTAATTCTTTAAAGGCTGATTATGCCTTCTCATTTCATAAGAATCCATTCTTCTTTGTCAATTCAGTCAGAGGCTTTGCTATTTTTCCATAGTCCTTGACGAACTTCCAGTAGTACCCCGTCAAGCCCAAGAACCCCTGAACACCTTTGACATTTCATAGAACTGGCCATTTCTGAACTGCAGTTATCTTGGATGGGTCAATAGTAACTCTCCCTTGAGAAATACAGTGGCCAAGGTAATCAATTGTAATCTGCCCAAAAGAACACTTCTTGGGGTTAACCTTAAAGTTATTGTCCACCAAGACCTGTAAAATGATGGCCAACTATAAATTAGGACATCGTCGAAGAATACTAAAACTATACGTCTAAACCAAGAGCGGAAGATGTCATTCATCACACTTTGGAAGGTGGAAGGGGCATTAGTGAGCCCAAAGGGCATCACTAAAAATTCGTAGTGCTTATCTCCTTCCCTCATCCTAATCTGATAGAATCCAAACTTTAAATCCAACTTCGAATAAAACTCAACCCCATTCAATTCATCAAGTAACTCGTCGACCACTGGAATAGGGTATTTATCAGCCACTGTTACCTTGTTCAAAGCCCTATAGTCAATGCATAGACGCCATGAATCATCTTTCTTTTTGACTAAAAGAATCGGACTAGAAAAGGCACTCTGACTTGGACGAATAATCCCTTGTTGCAACATTTCCACTATTTGCCTCTGTATCTCTATCTTCTGAATATGCGGGTCCCTATATGGGCGGACGCAGACCGCCTTCTGGCCAAGAACAAGCCTTAATGGTATGATCATGCAACCGTCTTTGGGGCAGCCCAGTCAATGGCTCAAATATTGCGGAGAATTGGCTCATGATAGCCTCAATTTTCATCGATTGATTAGTGGATAGACTCTGTACCGAGGCTGGTGGCAATTGTGGTTGGTGCCGTTCCATACAGATTTGCTTCAAACTTCCCCTCCCAACCAAACTTGCGAAACATCCATATTAAAAAAAGTGCCCTCTTGTTAATTCAATCTGTTTGCCCCCAAATTCGAACCACATCCATCGTTGATCCCAATTATGCATGATATTTCCTGAAGTTCTCAACCAATCAATCCCCAACACCACATCAAGGGGTCCTAGATCAAACAGCAAAGCTTCCAACTGCAGCATGATGGTACCCAACTGCAAGTTAACATTGCTACATTTTCCTGAATAGGAACGTGATACCCATCGCCCAACTTGATTTTCACAGGGGCGATTGAATCGATAGGGAGGCCAAATGATATTACCAACTTCCGAGAGATGGAGTTATGAGTTGCCCGCCCCTGAATCCATGAGCAAGACAATTGGTATACCTTGAATTGCTCCCTGCAGCTTCAGAGTCCTTGGCTAGGGGTGATCATGGGGCGGGGCGAGGGTGGGGACTATTGGCCCCCCTCCCTGCCCCCACTGGGGACGCGGGAAAAAAATCCCCCCCGTCCCCAGCCCACCGGGGATCCCCGTTCCCAATAAAAATACCCAACTCCAATGGAGATTTCCAACTCGAATCAAAAATATTTCACAAAATTTACCTTACAAAATTTAATAATTGATAACTTAAAATTAAAAATATCTCGTACAATTTAAATACAAATATTAATAAACATCTCATACAATAAAAATACAGATGCGGGGATTTTTCTCCCCACCCCTGCCCCCATAGGGGAAAAATTCGGGGATTCCCCGCCCCGTTCGGGTCGAGTAGCCGCCCGGGATGGGGAATCCCCACCCCATGATCATCCCTATCCTTGGTGCGTGCATTAACCCCTGACCCAAAAAACACTTCGATGGAATTACACTCTCCGTCCACGCCTTCTTCCTCCGAAACAATTTCACCTGCCTCTTCCTCTCGCTGCTTGCCAGTATCTACGAGCAGTTCATTCTCAAGCACTGATATAAGCAATTCCCCTACGCTACATCAAGTTGTAGGCAATAGGGTTGGGCGCATTTGAAACACAATCCTAATTTCCGATGTTTTTCAATCTCCTTCAAGTATAAATGGCGTGGTCCTCTATTATGGGTCTAATGCAAATTCTTGTTTTGGGGGGGGGGGGGGGGGGGTGAGAGGTGGGCGAAACGCGCGATTTGGGTGCGTTTCAGGTGGTTTAAATGGGCCTAGACCTGTATCTCTGCCTTTCGGGTCAAGTTAACCCGGTTCCTTCTGGATATTTAGGCGCCCCACGAGAAGGGTCACGTGAGTTAACTCTACTCGACCCGACGCAGCTCCTCCTTTCTCTTTTGCCACTGCTCGGCTTCTCGGAGGACTGAAAGTCAACTCTGCATCCTGAGCAAGCTCCATAGAATCTTCACGGGTCTGGGGATTCAGATATCGTACCCATCTCCCCACTTCATCATTTAATCCACCCATAAAATACCCTAGAAATTGAGTTTCGAAAGTTTTGGGAATATACCCAGTAATTGATTCAAACTCCTCTATATACTCCACACTTCCGGTTTGAAACAAAGTCCTCAACTCCTCATAAGGATTTTGGGTTCATCACCTGCCAAAACGTCCAATGAGTCGGAATTTAAACTGCTCGCATGATGTGTGGATTGTCTCGGAGCGCCAAGAGAACCAAGTGATCACTACTCCGGTCATGCACATCTAAGCTAGTGTGAGTTTCATTTACTTTGGTGTCTGGTGAACGCTGAAGTACAGCTTTGTCTTGGCTATCCAGCTGTATGGTTCTGTTCCACTAAACTCCGGTACCTTCACCTTGGGTAAAGCCATTGCGCCTACACCAAAATGGTTATTTCACACATAGGAATCTAGTTGGGAAAAGTTGGGTTGGCCAAATTTTGTACTAGACTGAACAGAGATTCTCTCTAGTCGTATCGCCTGTTTTTGCGTCATCAGTGGTACATTGTTTCTCTATCCCGTCCTTTATGGGTTGTTTTTCAATTCTTCTCCGTAGCTTGGCATCCATAGCTTCAATTTTCTCTTCTACAAACTTCTGAAAAGCTGCAATTGATCTCTGGATTGCACCTAGAGTTTCATCGTGGACATCCATTCTAGTCTGTAAATCGAGCTTAGACTATAAACGAGTTTGAGGTGGGTCTCCCATCTTCTTCGTTTCCCACAGACAGTGCCAATTGCTAAGAACAAAACACAATGGCAATATAATTCTCAATGAATTAAATCAAATGATGGAAAGTGATGGAGGAATTCTCATGTATTGAATACGAAAATCAGGATTGAAAATGCTACAATTCCCTTAGGAAGATAACTTCCCTCTCCAAGAATGGAGCCCTGCCTCCAGCAGCTTTTCCGGAAAGAAAAACATAAAAAGATACCCCCTCTCCTCACTCTCCCCTACTAAAACGACAATCCCAAAAGCAAAACCATTTTTCCTAGTATCCAGCTAGACATTAGGCAAAACTAACTTCTCCCCCTACCCTTAACAAAATATTCCAACTAAGATAACAAACTATGCTAATTTCCCTTTATGTCTCTGTCTTGTTGTTTCTTCTTACGGATATAAACAAATAATCCTCTTGGCCCAACTGAGAATAATCCTCTTGGCCCAACTGAGTTCTGGTCTAGCAGCCCCCTTGTTTAGAATTCTCTCGATCATCACATTAGCATTATTCAAATATATAAACATCTCCTCCATACATTTCATAGTCATATTTTCTTCAAAAGCAGAACATGCTTTGTAATTTATGGATTTTTTTTTTTAAAAATAAAAAAACTAAGAAGTGGCCACAAGGGAATGCACAAACCAACCACAAGTGTTTAGATACCAAGTGCATGAAGAATCACTTCCTTTTAGCAGAATATTACTAGCTTATACTAAGAAAAATAATTAGCCAATCTTTATTTTCAGAAGAAGAGATTTCACCGCAAAAAAATTTCATTGATGGCGTGTAAAGTTAAATACAGTAATCAAGTTCAGAACCCTAGACCCGTACAAAACCAGCAAATCAGGAGATTACATTGTACATTAATTCATACAACGCAGAGATGGAGAGTAAAACCTTCAGCACAAACTCTGTTCTTAGAAGTTGGAAAGAGAGCTTGACTTTCTTTTACACCGCAAAGAAGAAGCCGGTCAAAGCCAACTCTTGCAATTGCTTTCACAAATAAATAATAATCCTCAGGGATGTCAACCTTTCTTCAGATTCCCTGTGTTCCTCTACATATTGTAAGATTAAAGAATGTTTTGCCAAAACCATGAAGTGATTTTCAACGGTTTTGAAGACTCTCAATCGCCTTTTTCCACTGCCAAGCCCTTTGTTTCGCATCCTCAAACGAGAGTACCTTCTTTGGCTGAACCAAAACAAAGCTAGGAATCAGAAATTTGAAAGAGTACCTTCTTTGGCTTGAACACAGAGGAGAATTGTAAATAAATAAATGAAGTGAAAAGAACAATCATGTATGGCACAGCATATAGTATCTAATTCATTTTTTACATATCCTTCAAGCCCAGCAATTCCATGAGCATAGCATCTGATATTGATGCTTCCATAATTCTAGAACAAAAAATTATAATGATTTTTGGGAAATAACACGAACAAAGCATACCGTACAGATCTTGAAATGTGAAGTGCTTGAAACCTGAACACTGAGGTCATTAGAATTGTCAGACCATATAATATTTCCCTTTACCACTAACTTTGAAGGATCCACATATATCAATTTTGGCTTGTTAGTGAGAATAAGTTGAACTTTCTTGCTAGTCAATTTCTGCAATTTTTTTACCATTGAGATCATAAGAACAGATTCCCCTGGTTCCAGAAATTGTTGCCTGATAACATTGATAATATGGGTGTTAGATACTGTAGGTAGCTCAAGAAAACTGTAAATACCACCCCTTCATGACTGAAATCAACTTTCTATGTCATTCATATACTTTAGAAAGCAATCCATTCAAAGCTTCATAAACATGCAAAGAAAAAAAATATGATAAAACAAATGCAATCAAATGCTCAAGTGCTCAGTAAAGCCCCTCAACACAAGAATAGTCTACAAAATGAATCATAACTGACTCTTCACAATTACTTGACATGATGAATATATAATTTCAAAACTCTTAAACCAAATTACAAGTCCATATTCATTCTACAAATTCAAAAAGGGTTAACTCAAGAAATCTTGCATTCCAAAAAGGGGCCATCTTCCTCCAATTGCTTCAAGTGCAGAATGGAATTAGAAGTGAGAAAATTGCATTAAACATTTAGTTGCAATGGAAAAGTTGGATGGTGATCAAGTCCATGCATATTTTCTACACATCTCCCAAGACTTGAAAGGACAAGAAGATAGTATTAACAACCAATCCTTTAACCAAGCAAGAATCAGAAAGTCGGAGGTAAGAACAAAAGACAATTGAAGGACACTATTCAAAATCTAAAAAAAAAGTGCTATTCAATCATCAGTACCATTTTAAGTAAACAGAGAACCTTAATAAAAGGAACACAAACACAAAGTGCTACTTAATAGTTAATGAAGTTGTGTAGATGTTAAAAGAAGCATAAGAAAGTGGCTATCTTCAAATTAGAATTTGGACCAAAGTGAAGGACAGACTAATGGGTGTTTGATATCTTCTGCTTCTTTATTACCATTAATGCATAACCTAGTGTTGGTTTTGGGCTTTTGGAGGTGGAATACAATGTCTTTAGTCTTTTTTTCTTCCATAATGGCAGTGGATGTTGTATGACTGGGCTCAGCAGAAGATGTTAAGGTCAGAGGTAATTACTGTGTCTAGTTTACAGTTCACAGATGATGCAATGTTTTGCCACTCAAAGATGGGACTAAATTCTCAAAATGTTTCTTATCTTGCTCAATATCTTAGAAAAGATGTTGGAAATTTAAAGTATTGAAAATTCAGCATCTAAAAGCATAGCCCTAGTAGGCATTAGCTGTAGTATTTTCCATTAAAGGTTTCACTCTTCAATATCTGGCTATTCAGAGCAAGTATACGGATTACATTAGAATGTAAAGAGTATAATAGTCATAGTTGGAGGACGATCAGTGAAATTCACCCCCTCATCTCCTGACTGGTTCATTATATTCCGCAATGCAAGTATGATGAGTCTCTCTGCACATCTTTCTACATTGTGACATGGCTTTGCCATATAGGGGTCACCTTTCTGCATCTTAAGATAGTATTAGGTATCTCCTATATTTTTAGAGACCTTTGCTGGTATAAAATTAAGAGATTTGGTGGTATGAAACATGCTAAAATGCTTTTGCTCTTTTTTTGTTCTGGTATGATGAAGAAGTAATGCACTTGTCCACAAAAATCAATGAGTGCTATGCTTTCAAAAAATAATAGGGGGGTTTTGTGGAGTGTAGTCCAACATAATTGGACACCAAATCTCCTGGCTTGTCTTTTGTGTTGTTTCTAGTATTTATCTGTTGTATCATATAGGGCTTCATTACTTTTCTTATCTACATATAAAGAATGGAAGAAAATTTATTAAAGAAAACGATGGATTAATGACAAGTGTACTGAGTCAATACCATTTAGAATCAAAAGAGTCAATAGAGGCGAGTCTAGTTATAGAACCAGATGCTTCAGCTGATGAAGCTCCACTGTTCACATCATTCTGTCCTGCTAAAGCATCCCCAATATGTGCAGGATTCCATGAAGAATCTGTATCATTCTCACACTCACCAGATTGTGCCTAAAAGGAACAAAGAAAGGTGTTATAAGATCCCACCTCATAATTGAAAAGGAGAGAACGCAAGATGCAAAAGAAAATTGAATGTTCTCTGAAACATAATAAAAGTTTTACCGATGGCTCCAAAGCAAGTTTTGGAGGAGTTCCCTCTCTTAAATTCTTCCAGTCAACTCCTTTAAAGAATGGATGCATCTTGAGTGCAGCATAACCATCAGATCCAGCACCAGGTCTTCTGCTGGGATCTGTATCCTGCAACATTATTGCATAGCAAATGAGAAACTGCAATCATGAGCGTCATAATTCATAAAGATATTTTTAATCACTTCCAATTGATACTCGAGTCAAGAAAAAGGTCTCTCCATTTGTAACTTTCTTCTTAAGACATTCAAAAAAACAACACATAGCACTAGCTTCCTGCACAAACAAGACTGACAACAACCTGAAAAAGTTTTTAGCTACACGTCAACTAGCCATGTGCCTCAAAAACATTTAAATGCATATTAAGACAAGAGGTATTGTTAAAAAGCAGTGAACAAAATTTCACAATCACTTTTTTATTATTAATACTGACAACCCTTACATGCAGTCCTTCCAACCACAGACCTCCCATATTATTAAGTAATTCTATTGTGTCTTTTTACTCTACTTTTGACACAATTGCTATCAAAAAAAAAAATTCACAGAGAAAAAAAAATAATGCAAACAGAAGAACTGAACACAAAATAACTATGAAGAGTAGAATATTGTAGATATTTTTTAGCAGAATAATGTAGCTTACTAATAATCGATCAATAATGTCTCTAGCTTCTTCTGAAAAGTAGTTAGGAAATCTTATATCCCGGGCTATAATTCTTTGAAAAATAAGCCATTCGCTTGCATCCTTGAAAGGAGAAGTTCCTGAAAGCATCTGGTACAAGGTGCAGCCAAGTGCCCAGAGGTCATTTCTGTTTGAATTTGGTCAAAAAGGTAAAAAGTTATCCTACATAAGTAAGACATGATTAAGAGCAAAACTAATTGAGAAGCTTAACCATAAGCACCATCTCTTAATTGCCCCAGCACAAACACACACAGTGCCCTAAGAGTAAGCATAGTTTGTTAATAGTCAAAAAAACTAAAAACCTAAAATAAACGATAATTCACTCAGTTTGGTGATAATTTTCCGTAAACTATTTGGCCTGGCTTGTATTTTCCAAACTTTTTGGTTTTCTACTATTTGCTCAGCTAGTTGAAAATCATACCTGAACAAATCAAAGAACTGTTTTTCCATTAATTAAATATAAATTTTTAATTTATAAATAATTTTAAATTATACACTTTTTTTTTCATTTGATAAATTATATGAATTAATTGTTCTTCATAAATAATCAATATATGAATCTCTAAATTATGCTTTTATAGCGATAATGGAAATAACAGGATAACTGAAAAGAAATAAATTTGCTGTTTCAGCAATTTATTTATGTAAATAAACAATATATTAGTTAGGCTTTATAGTAATTCAGCATGGCTTGGTCATTTAAGAGGTACAATAAATTTCATTATCTAAAATTTTATCTGGTTCAGTTAAGTGAATGCACTCCCTACAGAGCCTATTGCTCCTAAGATTATTTTCCACTTGTGATCACACACTAATCTTATGAACATGCTCAGCTCATTTGGAAAGGAGTCCCTTACCCAAATGTTGCAGGAGAAGAGTTGAGGACTTCTGGAGGTACATATGCAGCTGTGCCCACAAATGTGCAAGCCTTATCATCTAAGGAGAGAATGAACAAGAGCAAATTTTAATCTAAGACTGCAAAACATAGTCAATCAGATTTAACCTAATACTCAGAAACATAGTCAAAATGTTTATAGATGTTAACATTCTATTATTACCTGAAGCAGCATTTGGAAGAACAGTGACACGGCTATCCTGCATTGGCTTCACACTTCCAAAATCAGCAATTTTAATATGACCGTCTGCTGTAAGCAGCAAGTTCTCTGGCTGCAATTTGAAAACTTTTAGCATTTTCCAAATACCAACCAAAAAAATGTATGCATGCCAAAAGTTACCTTAATGTCTCGATGTATTAATCCCATGCCATGTATATATTCAAGAGCATCCACAACTTCAGCAGCATAGAAGCGAGCTTCATCCTCTGATAATCGTCCTTTCTGCAGTCATGCAAAAGACCAGATATTAATTAATTTACAAAACAAAAGAAATGACTTAACGCACCACAAACACATAAAATAATAACACCCATTCAAATTTAAAAGCACTTGGACTAAACGTTGTGCATCTAGATATTCACACTAAAAATTTAAAGAACATTTCGGATCACCCTAAAAATTACAAATAAAATGGCATAGAAGTTACCGATGGGTATCTATATTTGGATTAGGACTCTTGAAACTTCACTATAGTGAACATATACTTTTTGACAATGTTTTTTATTTGATATACTTTTTGCACCCAATACATGAAAACTAGAAATATCTTTTCTAACAACTAAACAAAAGGTGCAAAATAGTTTCTTATATTAGCTTACTCTTGTTATTTGGTCAAAAAGTTCACCGCCTTCACAGGATTCAAGTGCCATGTCTGCAAATGTTTGAAAAGCCTTCACATTATAAACCAATCCTATAAAACCCAGTCTTGGAGCTGAAGCAAAGACTCAGAAATAAATCAAGCACATCAAATTTGGAAGACCGTTAACAAAAAATACCTACACAGTGAAAAGGTATCTTGAAAGGTAAAAAAAAGCCTCACAACTCCAGGATGATCCAATTGATCAAGAACAATGCGCTCCAACTTCACATAAGCTGTTTTATTTTCTTTGGTTATGAATTTTTTGTCCATGATCTTCAAGGCATATACCATTCCAGTATCCTTCTTCTTAGCCCTCACAACCTGTCAGGTACATTAATATTATACCCAAAGTAAGTCATCACAAATGATAAGGCCAGCAATCACATTTAAGTCCAGCAAACACTTAATATTAAAACAATAAAACAAGGATTTCTACTAGAAATGGAGAGTGATATATTCTAATTATACCAATGCCAAAAACTGACTGTAGAGTGTTTGCTAAAAGAATTACAAAGCAGGAAAAGAAAGTGCAACATATCATACAACTGTTAGCTCTTCATGTATGCTATATAGGAACATCAATGACGAACAAAGGCAAATGTGAAAGATGGGATTATTTCCTAATATGTGGTACTCACCCCCAATTGCAACTATTCAACAAAACTCATTATAAGAAATAATTGCAACATTTCTTTTCTTTTCTTTTTTTAATGCAAAATAAATAAAACCTGCAAATCTGCTAACTTTCCCACGAGTGAATTCAGTGCAACTAACATCCAGAGACTGGGCCATTCAAGATGTCCAAAAATGTATCAACCAAACCACCACCTTTTTTATTCAATCTGACAGTTTCTACACATATAACAACCTTTTCTCTGTTCCTTTATTCAAACATAAGTAACTAAAAGCTTCAAGACCCGTATGATTTTTCACGGGCTGCTGAGAAAAGACAAGCATATATATATATAGATATATAGATAGTAACTGTACAAATGCATATTAGTTATTCAGGACTCGAGAACCTAAACAAAAACATGATTTTGTTTTCATTATCTGAAAATATCAGCATAACTGTTCAGGAAACATTGTTCCAAACAAAACAACAATCAAACTGCATAGTAAACAAAAACATGATTTTGTTTTCATTGTCTGCAATATTGCCCCCCCAAATTCACTGTTCTAAACAAACAACAATCAAATTGCAAAGTAAACAACCCTTCATGCCCAAAATTCATCAACCCAACCCGCCCTCAAACCGAAATTTCCTTAGAAAGCCAGACCCACCAGCATATTTTTCTTAAGAATGAGATGTTATTACCATGTTCTGCATATACATACAAGCCTTCATTATATATTAACGAACAACCAATGAATTTATAGCAAAGGACTCCATTATCATTATTTAAACGTATTTCCAATAAACATTATATATATATTTTTTAAAAAAAAAAAAACAGAATTAATATTTATCTTCCTAAAAAACAGAAGGAAATATACGAATAAGAAACACAAATATCAGCAAACAAGCACAAACCACCTATCTTTCAAAATAATAACACAAAAAAAAAGCAACATATAATTGGATAAACCTAGACAAATCAACCTGGAAAAGAAACTCAATTTATATATATATATATATATATATATATATATATATAAGGGTTAAAAATGAGACCTTTGAATAAGAACCAACACCATAGATCTTGCCAAGCTCAAAATCCTGGATACTGAAATTCTCCTGCGGAGCCCTAAATGCAAAGCTCTTAGATCTCTGCATATTCCCAGCGCTGTTATTATTAGAGGAAGTGGAAGAGGTAGAAGAAAATGAGGAATTGTTGCTGCTTTGAATCCTAAGCTTGGAATCAAAATCTTTTTCCATTGCCAACATCTCTCTGTATCCCTATGAAGTTATCTGTACATAACAATTCGATCAATAAATATGAACTAGACCCACTTTCTCTCTCTGAAAAGAAAACCAAGAAGAAAAAAAGATTTATCTCTCTAGAAATCTTGGGAGGAGAGTTTCCAAGTCAAAAGAGAAGGCAATGGATCAGAATCATGAGTCTTTATATTCTCTGGTAAAAAGAAAAGTGAATAAGATTCTCTCACACAAATGTATATACACAATTATGATATGGGTATATGTGTATAATCTGAATATGATCAGCTTTTGGCTTGATGATGCAAATTTCAAAACCCTAGAAAGTGGATTGTTTGTTATAATTGAGGAGGAGAGGGAATGTGAAATTTGATGGAGGAGAGTGAGGTATGGGGATTGAAGAGAGAAATCACATGGGATTGAATGATGTATATCATTCATTTAATTCTTCTAAGTGTTTTTCTTTTAAGAATTTTTTTTTTTTCTATTATTTTAAGAACGAGACTCTATCTTATTATATGTTTAATAGTTTTATGATTTGAAACTTGTTGCCACATCATAAATTAGGTTATATCTTATTTATATTTGCTTGAACACGAACTTATACATACAAATCTAGGAACGGAAATGAAACCCCTTTATAATAGAGATGACGGCAATAAGTAGAATATTTTTTTTTTTTATTTGGTATCCAACGTAGAGGTTAAGGATACTAGAACGTACCCTACTATAGAGTATTAACCCCTCTTATGAATGAGAATTTCCTTTCACGCGATGGATAATGCTTAAATAAATAAGTCAAGTCATCAAATGCATTACATCGTAACATAAATTTCAAAAATTTAAATTTGAAAATCTAATTTTATTTCTGCCATTAATAAATATTCTAAAAATTTTGATGGTCTTAAAATTTATTAATACCCTTTCATTCAATTTTATTAAAAAAAAAGTCCCAATTACAGCACAACACTTCATCTTATAGAAAGGAGTGATCCTAACGTGCATCATTGTTATCACCTTTATTATTAAAGAGGGTTAGAACTTTGATCCTATTCATCATGGGTGCTATTTATAAAATCAAATATTAGTTGTATAAAATTCTAATCAATCGTTAATCCAATTATCTTATTTTATTAAAGGTTATGGACATTGATCCCACTTTTAATGTGAAGATTTTATTAAGATAATAATAATTTTTTAAGAAATTTTATTATTCTATAAATTCATAATGTTGGTTTATTTTTGCATGGAACTCCTTATTTCCAATATTCATTTTTTAAAAAAAGGATGCCGATTAATTATTGGATATAAAACATGGTGTGACATTATTTGATCCTATCATGCAAAATTAATAAAAAAAAAAATTAAACATAGAGATTTCCTAAAGAGCTAAACGTATACATAAAGTGGAAGGGGAATTCATGCCAAGGGATTGCTTACATGTAATCAAGATATAAGACATATCAATTAGCATATACATCATCAAGTCACATTATATTTGTAACACCCTCAAATAATTTAGAAGTGTTACTATAACTCATTATATGTCTATAATTTATATCTTTATGTACTAGTATGGAACTTGATACGAGTATGGGTAGACAACTTTGATTTATTCTAATGGATGATATGTTTGAGCCATGGAAGAAGGGTTTCATAGAGTTTGAAGTGCAATTGGATGATGCATGCATAGCAAGATAATACATACAAGATTCATGATATAATATAAAATGTATGCTTACATGGTACAGATACATGATGGATACATATATATGTATGTTTCAAGAATAATGTATGTGTGCAGCATAGACAAATGCATATAAGATCCTTTTCAGCCTTATTTCTCCCCCACAAGTGCTATAGTCTTTTTGATCTTAGGTCGAATTATCTATGGTTAAGTGGGAACCCAATAAACTTGTATAATACACAATGAAAAACTAGCATTATAACGCTTATATATAAAGCATATTCACAAGGTTGACCCATATTTGTTTGGGTATGATACCTAATCAAATCCATCCCAGTTATAAAAAGGCCCAATGGACTTGGAATTGGTATCTTAACGTGTTGGGGCTTACTAAATAAATAAAGGTCACATCACATACAATGCAAGAGTTGTTAAGGATATACAACCTAAAAAAAAGTATCTATGTATATTATATGAGCTGTGGTATAGTCTTCATAAAATTAAAGCTACCCAAGTATGATCCCTCATAATAGGTCTATCTCAACGCGAGAATAGCAACCAGTTGGTTCATCATTTTATATACTCGAAGGTACCAGGCTTAAGCTTGTGATTATCATTTCTAACACGCCCCCACTTAAATGAAGATAAGTTTGTGGTTCAAAAATGCCACCAAGGTAAAAGGGTTGCCTAACTTAGTCTAAGGCTTTAGCATGATTACTAATGTAATTTTGAAAAAAGATAATGATTATAACTCAAAGATTTTATTTAAGAGTAATTATTAGGGCAATTTTGGGCAAGGTCTCATAGGTCCCCAAAGGAGTCGCCACCGTTCGCGTTGCCACTTTTATCCAATCTTTCTTATTTTATAACAATTAAGAACTCAACTTGATTAGCTCTAATTCAAGGTGAGCATTTCAAGGAATTCTATCTTTTTTCTACTAAGCCAGGTTGGATTAGCGATGAGCACTACTATAGACATCGGGTCCCAAGGCAGTCCATATCCGAGTTATCTGATGAGAATATTGAAATCTATATCACAGGTGGAGAACTGAAAGTGTCGGTTTCCATCCTTGGGTTTCACAATTTTCGAGAATTTTTCTCAAACTTAGTCTTTTGCACTTTGTCGGAGCTAAAATGATGGTTCAAATTGCAAAATATAGCTTTTAGGGTGATAGACGAGTGTCTCTCAAGTAGAAACACCCGTCTATAGAGCCTGTGACTCACTGAGTTACAGGCACGGGCCAGCCGAGTCACGACAGTGGCAATTTTATAATTTTAATTTCATTTTTGATAGCCACTCGTCTATGGTATGAATGAAGCTCGTCTATCGTAAATTTCACACTTAGAAACGGATTTCACAGTGGGAAAACAAGGGATTTTTTTTTTATTATTTTTTTAAACTCTTGAATAACTGATTTTGAGGATAGATTGAAGGGATTTCGATTTTTTAAAACTTGATTTATTCCTAGAATCAAGGAAAACCCTAAAAAAATTAGGGGATTCCATATTTTGGAATATAAAAAGAACAATTTTGAGAGAGGAGGTAACAAATACTTTTTTCGACCAAATTTTTCTAAATAGAGAGACAAACAAAACTCCTAAAAAAATCAGACTTCTAAAGGAGAGTTTTTTGGAGAAAGGAAAATTAATTTCTTGTTCTTAGGAAACTCCAGTACTTCCATTGTTGTTCTTAGAAAAATGCAGAGAGAGGAAAAGTTCTAGAGAGAGAAAGAAAGTATTATTTGTTTCAAGTTGATTATGAAATCCAAAGGAGGGCATAAGTACACATTCATTCTCCAGAAATCAAAACAATCTGAGGGTAAATATTTTGGGTCTAGTTCTCTATTTTTTCTGTGCTTAAAATTAATTAAATATTATGTAAATGTTTTTTTGAGATATTGGTTTGATTTTTTGATTTTCTTTATTTCCAGTTTTTTCACGATTTAAATAATTTCTAGAGTCTTAGATGTGATTTTATTATGTTTTAGGTTGTTATTTGCATATTTGATTTGCTTTCAGCATGAAAATGGCATGAACAAGTGTCAGTGCATAATATTGTGTTCTGGGCATGACCTACGAGAAGAAGGTTCGAGTGACGCCCGTCACTCAAGCGAGAGACTTGATGTCGCAGAGCCCTTTCCTTCCTGTTCGTTGCTCCTCTTTGGCCCGTCCCTCCTGTTGCTGTGGCCATCTGTGGCCTTGTTTGGCTCTTTTCAATTTATTTTAAATGCTTTTTTTAATATTTTTCCACATGATTTATTTTATTTTGTCTTTAGCATGTAATATCATTTTTCTTTGTTATCTCCATTTTTTAATGCTTTTATTTTCTATTTTTTTTTCTAGTATTACATTTATCTGTTTTATTTAAGTATGCTTTTCATGGCATTTCTAATGGTTTACTTCCTTTTATCCTTTTTGGCCAAAATACCCCTCATAATTTAGTGTTTCTCATGAATGGAGATTTGGAGGCCAGATGCATAGATTGTATGGGTTACAATATTTTTTACTTGTACTTCATTTGTTTTCTACTTTTTAGCTTGTTTTTCTTTTATTTTGATTTGAATTTGTAAAAATAAAAGGTTTTTCGCACGTTGATATAAAAATTCGCCAAAAAGATTTGTACAAATGAAATGGGAATGACACTTCAAAAAGAGAGTTTCTTTTTTATCAAAATGGGATCACTCGTCCCCTTTCTTCTTAAAACCTTATTTAGGGACTCTTCATTTTTGTAAATATGCATGCAGGAACCAATGTTCCCACCTAAATGAATGTCCCATTTTATGTATGTTTTATTTTCTATCCATTGGGATTATTTTGTCTTATTTCTTTGTAAGATAATTTTTACTTTATTTTTATATCTTTCTTTACGCACTTGTATTGCGCCCTTATTTATTTTTCGTAAAATCGTGTGAGAAAAGAGATTGGGAATTAATCTTAAAAACTCATTTATATAAAAATTAACCAAAGTATAAGTAAGAGTGATGTCCCGAACCATCTCTGGTTTTGGCTTTATAAGATTAAAATAACTTTTTCAATATTTTATTGGGTGGCGACTCCATAATACATGCCTTGTGGTGCCCAACTGATATTCTCGTAGGTTGATTTCCAACAATGGAATAGGGGTGCCCCTATCTATTATGAAGCGATCAATTTTCACGAGTTTAATGAACCTTCTAAGACCCTAAAAGCAGGCCTCCGAACTGGGTTTGGCGAGCGTTATAATGGTGACTCCACTGGGGACTATGAGACCTTACTCCTAAAGTACCTTAGTTAAGTTAAATATAACTGAGTTTTTGAAATTAAAATTCAATCTCTTTTTTGAAAATAAGATGCATTACAGCATGCTAGGGCCTTAAAATTATGTTAGGCATCCCTTTCTTCATCTCGATGCATTCGTAAAGCACGACCCTACGTCCTCTCAATGCAGACTAGTGTTAAGGATAATTACCAGCCCAAACCTTGTACCATTTGGTATATCAAATGATGACCTAATTGGCTGTTATGCTCGTGATGAGCTACACCCATTGGTAGGAATCATGCTTGGATAGCCCTACAGTATCATCACCAAGACTAATAAGCCTATGTGGGTCATTATGTATTGAACAAATTTAATAAAATTAAGTGGTTCCTCATCAAAGGCTTTCATGCTCCGATGGGCCCATTCTAATTCATTTGAATTGTTCGAATAAGCAATGGTCAAAACTCATATGTATGCGTGTAGACATCGGGTCCCCAGGCAGCCCAGACCAGGGTTACCCAGTGATAAAATTAATGCTTGTTCACAGTTGAAAAGGTGGGAAGTGATAATTTCCTTATCAAATTCATTTTTTTTAAAAAAAAATTGGAGTTACTGACGTCACAGGCAAGGGTCGGGCCGCGTGAGTGGCCGTCCCTCGCGGACACTTAAGTGCACGCGCAAGGCCACCCCTCGCGAAGGGCAGGCACGCTGCAAGGCCGCCCGTCTCGCGCGTGCAACGTGTTCGCATGCTACAGGACCGCTCCTTGGGCATGCACACGCTACGAGGCTGCCCCTCGTCATCTTCCTTGTGTTTCTAGAATTTTTGCTCCCCAAATATTTTAGAATTGAATTTTGAATTTAATTCCAACATTTTTTGGGATTTTTGGGAGTCAAATCCGTTTTTTCCGTTCCAAAATTAATGATTTGAATTTATTTGAACTTAATTGCTTCCTAAAAATCTGGATTTTTGGGGGAGACGAATATAAAATTCTTTAGAGAGAGAAAATAAAGAAGAAGGGGAGAACTGCAATTTTGCTTCTTCAGAATTTTTGAGAGAGATTTAAACGATTTTTTTCTAGAAATATTTGGTTTATGATCAAAGAACAATACTTGAAATAGGAAAATCAATTCTCTTTTCTTAAGATTGTGAAATTTTCTTCTTTTATTCAAATAATCTTCTTGAGTTTTTTAGAGAGAGAAACTTGTGTTCTTGTTCTTATTTTTAATCTGATTCTTATGGATCTTGACAAGGAAAGTAATTGACGATTCAATTTCTCCATATCGACAATTATGAGGGTAAATTGCTGGGCTTAATTACATTGTTTCATTATTGTGGTTATTTATTTTGTTCATCTTCACCATTATTACATATTATTGATATTCTATGTGATAAATTCAATTGATTTGTTATTTTTTGCTCATAATTTGAATTGTTTCAAAGGTTTTTTTTTTTTTTTGCATTAATATGTCATGAAATCATGTAAAACCACTTAAATTATGTAAGATATTGTTTGTTTTTTGTGGACATTTGACAAAGTTTAAAAAAATCATCATTGCGCATTCCTGCTTCCTTCCTTGCCCATGAGGGGTGGGAAGGAGGTGAGGGGCGGCCTGGCTGCCCCTCGTGACCAAGCTGCCCCTCGTGGCCAGGCTGCCCCTCAACTAAAGTTTCGTCTTTTAGTGTATTTTGCTCCGTTTTGTCCCTTTTTTGATCATTTTCGATCCATTTTCGCGTGGTATGCGTTCTTTTACATGATTTTAATATTATTTTGTCAATATTTATTTATTTTTATTTTTTATGTGATAATATTTATTTTATTATGTTGTTTGATTTATTTGATTTTTGCATTTATTTGCTAATATTAATTTTTGTTTTGTTCTGCTTTGTCTACAATCCTTATTTGTCCTTATTTGAACATTCTCACGAGCAAATGGGGAAGTCGATGAGGCTTCTTTTGGTTTGATTTATTATTTTTTTGTTGCTTATTATTTTATTTTGCTATATAATTTGTAATAAATTCATTTATTTCGTGCATGTTAGAAAGAAAATCACATAAAAATATTTTTATTAATAAATTGGGTTTTTCTAATAAAATGGGACCAATGTCCTAATTTTAACCAATAAAAATTCACTTTTAAAAGAAGAGTTAATTTTCTCAAAATGGGATCACTCATCCCGGTTTTCTCAATAACACCCAAAAAATAATTCTTCAATTTTTTAAGTAAAGACGAAGGAACCAATGTTCCTATTTTAAATAAATGTCTCGATTTATGAATGTTATTTAGTTAATTGATTTTGTTTATTTAATTTCCTATTTTGGAGGATTGTATTTTTGTCCCAATTTATTTATTTGTTTGTTTTAATTTGGGTGATTGTATTTTTTGTCCTAATTTTATTTTGTAATTCATTTTGTATTTTACATATTTTATCGCTTTTCTCGTTGCTTGAATTTGTTCTTTATTTTAAATGCATGATTGTGTGAGATGAGAGATGAAAATTTAATAATTAAAAAACTCATTTATAATTAACCAAGACATTAATAAGAGTAAAGTTTCGAACTACTCTATGGTTTAAATCCCGGTGTTAGACAAACTTTTTCAATTTCTTATAAATTGAGTGGCGACTCTAAAATACCTCAAAAGTGCCTAAAGATTTCATGGGATGAGATGAACTTTCCCAATATTCTAATAGGTAGAGATTTTAAAAAATCTCATGTTGCCCAAAGATCGAGACGCAAACCCTTTCGAGCCCTAAAAGTGGGCTTTCGAGGAAGATCGGGTTCGGTGTGCATCACAATGCGCTTTAAATAAGAGGGGTTATACTACCGATTTTCCACCGTGCACCATACGCATCCATTGGTTTCCCCAATAACCCTTGGGCTAAGCCCATCTAGGAAAAAGATCGCACGACCTCCTGTGTGGGAGCAATAAGGTTGGAAGATTCTATTTTCTTTGTATATAGTTATGGGTGTTGCATAAGCACGATCATGTATTACATGTCATTCATGAATCATTTTGACGCTTTGATTTTTGCAGCCATCATAGATTCATCCAAGTAGTTTAAGGGATCAGATGGCCGCCTTAACAAAAATCCTTTATTTGAATTGCCAAAGTTAGAATCAAAGTCGGGTTCAAAGTCGATTTCAGTTAATAGGGATTCAGTATTTTCTTCAGAACACTCATCAAAGTTAGAAATGGTTGATCTACCATGAGAAACTGATTAGACTAGTGCTTTGATTGCCCAAGAGTTGGATAGAAGGTTTAAAGACTTCGAAAGAAGGATGATAGCCATGATGGGAAGTTTTGTTGCCACATTGACACCACCTGCTGGGCAGTAACCTGGAGCCCCCGTTGTGGAACAAGCTGAGCCATATGTAGTTGGGGAAGCTACCACAACAACTGCTGCAACATGTCTTCTAGTTGCCAAACCTAGAGTTACAGTACCTATTGAGGATAGACGGAATAGGGTTCAGGGTCTTAAGGATGATTTTATATAAGAAAATGAGGATGAGCTTACGACTACTCAGGTTGTGAAGAACAAAGCACTTAAAGTAGAGGATGCGGTGCTGAAAAAGATAGAGGAAAAAATAGAAGCAGTGGCCCATTTGTTGTCAACGAGGAAAGGGATAAGTCCTTAGGACAAAGACTTAGAGGATGAGAAGATGCTTCCTTAGAGATTTAAAAAACCAAATTTACCCAAGTTCAATGGCACTTCAGATCCATTGGCACATATTAAACAGTACACCTAAGTGAAAAAAAGAACAATGTTGACTAAAAAGCAAAAGATTGAGCACTTTTGTCTCAGCTTGACGGGCCCTACTGTTGAATGGTACCACGGATTAGATCGGAGGGCTAAGGAGGATTGGAACTTGTTAACAGAAGAATTTTTAAAGCAGTACAACTACAGTACTCAGATGGAGATAACCTTGAAAGATTTAGAGCTCTTGCAGCAAAAGCCAAAAGAGTCCTTCCACAAGTATCTTACTCGATGGAGAAATAGAGTAATGGAGATGAAAAGGAAACCTGACACTCTTAACCAGATTAGGCTTTTCATTTGAAATGCAAGCCCATATCTAAGGGAATGACTCATAATGAAGGGGCTTAAGGACTGGGAATCACTCAAGGACATAGCCATCGAAACTGAGGGTGAGTATTTAGCAAAGAAGGCGAGTAATGAGAGGTATCCTGATGGAACTATGGTAATCAGGGGGCAAACAAGTTAGCGGGTACAAGTAGTGGAAATAGGACTGGGAAAATAATAGAGGTCTCTGCCACCAAGGTGGGTTGGAATACTATTCCAATTTGGGCGGACCTTTGTCTTCGGTAATCGAAAGATTGATGAAAGAAGGGAAAATGCAGCGATTATCGACTAAATTCGCTAAGAACCATAGGTAGCCTAGCTACCGAGGAGATCAGTACTGCGCATTCCATCAGCACACCGGGCACTTGACGGATCAATAGAGAACATTGAGAGATCTGATCCAAGACCTCATCAACACAAATAGATTTTTTATCAAGAAAAATGAGAAAAGAAAAAGAAGGTCGGCTACAATGCTGTTCCACCACCCGTGTTTATGATAGAATCAAGCTTACCCGAATAGTATGTGGTAAGAGATTTGTATGGAAATAAGTACATGGCAGCTACCCATCCTGTTCAAGAGGTGAAAGAAAAAGTGCAATGTCCAGGAAATCCAATTGGAGATCGTGAGGAAGAATTTCCCTTCACCATGATATATTGTTGGGGATCGACTAGTGAAACCTTGTAGATTTGTGGGATTTTGTGGATGAAGAAAAGGAAGAGATGGTTAAAGCCGTGACTAGAAGTGGGAGAATGGTGCCCGAGATAGAAAAGCAGTAGGCTCCTATACCGTGGCTATAGAAAAAGAGCAAGAAGAGGATCAAATTATGAAGCAGTTAAAGAAGACTTCGGTTCAAATTTCCATATAGGATCTGCTTAAACAATCACCCTCTCACAGGCATAAATTGGTTGAGACCTTGTGTGAGTCTATCGTGGCTACTACTATCTCCCCTACAGAATTGGAGGATTTGGTGAAAGGAGGATTGGGGGAGAATGTTGTGTATACTGATGTAGATCTACCTGTTGAAGGTCACAATCACAACCGCCTTTTATATATAAGAACGCAAATCAATGGCAAGCATACAGCTTGTGTTATGGTGGATGATGGGTCCTCGATAAATGTTTGTCCTTTAGTTGCGATACCTGCCTTTAGTTTGAACGAATCCATGCTAAGTAAGTTTTATCTGACCATCAAGGCTTACGATAACTCGAGAAGACATGCAGTGGGGACCTTTAGGGCAATTGTGAAAACGAGGCCAGTGGAAACCAAAGCTGAGTTAGTCCTACCAACCCCAACCAATTTTTCTGCATTGTTAAGGAGGCCTTGGTTCAACAATTTAGGAGGCATTCAATCCACTCTCCACCAGATGATCAAGATCCCACACGAGGGCTAGGCAGTAACAATTAAAGCTACTAGGGAAAATCAGGTGTCTGTTCTGGGGATCTCCAACCAACCCTTCATTGGCTTTTATGTAGCAATGATCAATGAGGAAAGTGAGTCAGTAGAAAGCCCTCAAGTGGTTAACATTATGAAGAAAATTCATTTCTTGCGAGCTGCTGGGTTAGGCAAAAATTCTCAAGGGCCACAAGCAGCAATCACCACGAAGGGTCAAAAGGATAGGAATGGCTTAGGTTATGCAGTTACAAACACAAAATGTAATTCGAAAGGGAAGTCTGCTAAAATACCTCATATCTTGGAAAGTTTTGTACCCGCATCAGAATGCGCTTACTGTGGAGAAACGGAGTTTCAGTGGGTTAAAGGACAAATCATCCCCAATTTTGAGGTTTTTAATGATGTATTCGACTGGTCTAGTGGAGCTGTCAAGGCATTTAAGGGTTTTTAGGAAAAGAAGATCATGACACAGAGTGCTGCTTAAGATCGTGAGATTCCAAAAGATATCTTCACTGATAACCTATTAGCCACCAGGGTGAAAGGGAAGGAAAAGATGGATGTTCAAGCAATAATGCTAGGATTGAAGATTAAAGACCTGAAGATTACACTGGGGATAGATGAGAAGTCTCCGCAATGCAATTAAGATGGTAAAGCATTGGCTGCAGCACCTGCACTGGTGAAAGTTGAAGATGATAGCTTTTTAGATGTTCTTTTTGTTCCAAAACTTTTTAACAATGATGTATACAATGCTAGTTATATTAATAATATGAACAATTTTGCTTACTTGTGTGATGTTTCTCATGATTTCATTACGCATGATCACAAACATGAATCATTTATAGTTGATATTAACTTAACTAATACTACCCTATTTAATATCAAAACTTTAGAAAACCCAAAAGAAATCCTAATAGCATCTGATATAACTCCTGAAGAGAGGAAAATTTTTGAGAGAATTTTAAGAAAGTATGAAAAAGTATTTGCTTGGACCTATGAAGATATGTCGGGAATTGACCGTGACGTTACTGAACATGCCATTCCTATTTACCTAGATTGCAAGCCAGTCAAGCAAAAGCTCTGAAGGCTTAGACAGGAATGGGCAGAAAAGGTAAAGGAAGAAGTGCACAAGCAGATTGAGGCTAGGGTCCTAATGGAAGTCAAGTATCCAACCTAGTTAGCCAATGTCATCCTTGTAGCCAAGAAAGATGGAAGGGTTCGAGTATGTGTTGACTATCGGGATTTGAACAAAGCCTGTTCGAAGGATGACTTTCCTTTACCTCACATAAATGTCTTAGTTGATAGTGCTGTTGCTTGTAGTATGTACAATTTTGTTGATGGGTACGCCGGGTACAATCAAATTCTCAACAATATTGTGGATCGGATCAAGACGGATTTCATTACTGAATGGAGGACCTTTGCTTACAGGGTAATGCCTTTCAAATTGAAGAATGCTGGGGCAACCTATCAGAGGGTGGCTACCAAGATCCTTGACGACTTGATTCATAAGCAGGTAAAGGTTTATGTCGATGACATAATGATCAAGCCAGCTACTCGAGAGGATCATTTCAAAACTCTAGAGAAGTTTTTTCGGAGGATCGATAAGTACAATCTCCACCTTAATCCCAAGAAATGCATATTCGAAGTTACCTAGGGTAAGTTATTGGGTCATTTGGTAATTCAGAGAGGAATTGAAATAAATCCTAATAAGGTCAAGGCTATCAAAGAAATATCAGTGCCCCAAAAGGAAAAAGAGGTTAGAGGTTTCTTAGGTAGACTTTAATATATTAGCCAATTTATTGCAAAGCTCACTTTAGTCTGTGAGCTAATTTTCAAGCTTCTTAGGAAGAATCAGCTAGTCGAATGGAATGATAACTGTCAGAAAGCCTTCGATACCATCAAAGAGTATTTCTACACCCTCCGATTTTACGACCACCACGGCCTGTTAAGCCTTTAATTCTTTACTTAGAATAGAGGAAAGCTCTATGGGTGCCATGATGGCTCAGGAAGACGAGTTTAGGGTTGAATTCGTGGTTTATTATCTAAGTAAGAAGTTCCTGCCTTACAAAGCCAAATACGTTGAAGTTGAAAAGATCTGTTTAGCAGTAATATATGCTTCTAAGAAATTGAGACACTATTTTCATGCTTACAAGGTACAAATAGTTTTAAAATAGAATCCCCTTAGATATCTTCAGGAAGCACTCTCTTTGCTAGGAAAGATGGAAAGATGGCTAATATTGCTGTAAGAGTTCGACATAGAGTACATTACTAGGAAAACCATTAAAGAACGGGGCCACAACAAAATTTCTAGCTGAGCATCCCCTTGAAGAAGACCGGATTAAATACGAGTCCCCTGATGAAGATGTCATGGTCATTGCGGTGTAAGGGTGGCAGATGTATTTTGATAGAGCTATTAATAGTAAGGAGCCAGAGCAGGGGTAATTCTTATAACTCCAGATGGCGAGAAACTTCCCTTAGCTAAGAAGTTGATGTACAAGGCCACCAACAATGAAGCTAAGTATGAAGCCTGCATTTTCGGATAAGAAGCACTTTTAGTCATGGGGGCAAATACCATGAAAATCTTTGGAGACTCATCATTAGTGATCCATCAGGTTCCAGGTGAATGGTCTATTAAGGAAGAACGGCTGTTACCATACGTAAAGTGCTTCAAAAGATTGAGTAATCGGTTCGATTGGTTATGTTCCTAAGAATGAGAACCAGTTAACGAAGCTAGTGTTGACTACTAGTTCAGAAAAATCGTGTTTTGAAGTCGAACGAGTAATGGACATTGGGGTTATTGATAGGAAACTGTGGTACTACGATGATCAGAATTATTCCCAGAGGAAGCTACAGAGAAGGACCAATGGATGATTCATAAGCTGTCCACCCAGTTTATCAGTGTGGAGGTTTTCTATACAAACACCACAAGGAAAAAATGGTTTCCCGACGGAAAATAAGCAATTTCCGTCAGGAAACAAATTTGCCGACGGAAATCCATTTTCATCGAGAAATTCCCGACGAAATTCCATTTCCGTCTGCGAATTTCCAGACGAAAATGGATTTTTTTGTCGGGATATTCCCAACGAAAAATCCATTTTCGTCGAGAAATTCGCCGACGGAAATGGAATTCCATCGAGAATTTCCCGACCAAAATTCATTTCCGTCGGGACATATCCCGATAGAAATCCATTTCCATCGGGAATTTTCCGACAGAAAATCACATTTCCGTCGGGAAATTTAATAAAAATTTTAAAATTAATTTTTTAATTATTTATTTAACCTGTAATATTAAATAGTTATTTAACCTGTAATCTTAATTGCAAAATAATGAAAATGAAGATAATATCTAAATTTTAATATCGAATACTAATTGAATATAATAATTGTACTAATCATAAAGTTAATAAGCATTTAGCAAGATCATAATATATAGTTACATATATATGTCTGTTTCAAAATCCTAAACTAAGATGATGGTGGCGGCGACGGACGAGTACGATCAGACTGCTGTGATGATGAGGCGACCATACCTTTCAAATTCGCCATCTCATTGCGTAGCTCAGATATGTAGTCGAGAAATTGTTGCCACCAAACTTCTGAATCTTGCCACCGACCTTGTGATTGTTGCAATTCAGATCTCAGCTCACTAACAGTATTCCGAAGTTCATGTACTTCCCTGGAGGTAGACCGTTTGTTAGATGCGGCTGTACTTGAGCTTGAAGAATGCGAGGGACAGAACCTGGCCAAAGAACCTAAGCCAAATACCCGTCCTCGCTGGTCTCTACTACCAGCCACTTCATAATAAATCTGATTCGCATCAACATTATCGGAATTCTGTGAACGTTGCTGAATTGTGTCTTGAACTTGTTCCTGTCGTAAAACAAATGTTTTATAATAAGTAACGATTAATAATAACTAATATTAAATATTTGTAAATTATAATACTTTTGACATACATGCAAAACTCTTGACCAAGAATTAACGTACGTTTGACCATCATGATTTTTGGTGTGGGTGTGTAAAAAGAGCTCACCATAGGTAGGCGGTCTACCCATCGATGCTTCCTGCAAACATAAAAAGATTTATTGAGTATTCGTACAAATTTTTATAAAAATTTTGGCAGAGTTTCTCCTATATTTTAACCATACCCCCTGTACACAAAGACAAAAACACTTCAAATTTATTGTTATACTTGCATCCAATATCCAACAACAATGCAAACTCCTCACACAATTAACATTCCCATCCTCCTCTATGTTAATGAGATAAATGTTAAACAGTAATAACATTAATTACAGTAATAACACAGTAATAACAGTAAATTATAGTAATATCCATCGATCCTTCCTCAAACATAAAAAGAATTATAGGTGAACTATAATCTAATGAGTATTCGTACAAGTTTTTACTAAAATTTCGGCAGAGTTTCCCCTATATTTTAACCATACCTCCTGTACAAAAAGACAGAAAAACACTTCAAATTTATTGTTATGCTTGCATCCAGCATCCAACATCCAACAATAATGCAAACTCCTCACACAATTAACATTCCCATCCTCCTTTATGTTAATGAGATAAATCTTAAATATTAATAATATTAATTATAGTAATAACAGTAGTATTTTGTAATACTTATAAGTTTATCTGCATGTTCCCGATGGGACATTGATCCTCCAGTATACAAGCATGAACTGACCTCCTCAGGTCCTCCCCGTCTATTATTAGTATTCCGCTCTGAAATGGAAAAGGCATCGGACGTCGTCCAATACTCTTCCCAGTGTGCCCATGTATCTTCGGTCATGTACTGAGGTTTTACTCCACCAGTGTGCAGCAAGCACATTAAGTCCTTGTAACGCGCTCGAGCACGACTCTCCCATGCATCATACATGATGTCATCAAACACCGAATCCCAGTAAAATTATTTCTTAGAAGAATGAATAAAAAACAAATTATAAGTAAGTGTAAACTATAATTTGAGCTGTAATTAATGTTATCATAATTTATTACCTTGAATTTTTCAAAATAAAAATTTTTTATTTCTTGTGACACCTTCTTCCAGACATAACCATCATATTCAATTCTGTTCTTGAACGTGGTTGTCATGTTGCGTGAGCACTTTCCAGAAGGATTCAAACTAATATACAACAATCCTAATAAAGTTAATAAAATTAACAACTATAATTAAAATCAATACAAAATTAAATATTAATCACTTACTCCCCAGCTCTAATGGTGATATAGATTCTTCCATCAACTCGAACTGAGCCAGGCATAGGTTGTTCCGCTGCATCTGTTCCTAATACCTGAGTTGGCATAGATTCGGTATATGCCAAAGGAGTCGATTCAGTAGAGGGAGTGGTAGATGGTGCAACAGTAGGGATGGTCGGTGATGCGTCAGCTTGAGTGCAGTCATTGAAACCAGGCGATGGGGATGCTCCATCACTAATATTGTCACCTCCATCATGCACCCTGAGACGTGGAGGAATCGTTTTACTCTTCTTTCACTTAAACATATTTCCAACCTGACATTATGAAAAAATTGCATATTGTCAGATAATATAAAATAATCACATTATAATAAACATATTAAATAAAAAAAATAAAACAGTGCAATATTAATTGTTCTCACATGATATAAAATTAGGTAAATAAATTATTCGCTATCATCACTAAGCTGTAAATCGTCACAATCATCCTCATTTTTCGATGAAGAAGAATCAAATTCAGGCTCGTCATCGGATCCCTCACCAATCAAAGTTTTCTCATCATCCTCACAGGAAATTTCAACAAATTCATTGTCTCCATAGTTCAACGTTTCATTATCATCATAATTCAGAGATTCATTTATTTCATGAACTTCCGGTTGTTCCTCTTGAAATGCATCGTTATTTTCAGAGGGTTCACTTTGTCTGGCGGCTTTCCTTTCAAAGATGCCTCTTGGTTTTACTTTGCATGCTGCTAACCATTCCGAGTTGTCACATTTTAAGCTTGGATAGGAGACATAATATACCTAGATCACTTGCATTGCCAATACAAAAGGTTCAAAGTTACTAACTCTTCTACGCTGATTTACATCAACTAAATTGTATCTGTTATTTATTTTTGTTCCGACGTTATTAGTTGGATCAAACCATTCACACTTAAATAATATACAACATTTTATTGGTAATGCAGGGTACTCCAATTCAAGTATGTCAACAATTTTCCCATAATAATCCATCAACTCTCCTTGAATACAAACCCCACTGTTTACCGTTTCCTTGTTATGACCATGACTCTGAGTATGGAATTTGTATCCATTCACGAAATACATCGGATACGATTTAACATATCGCAAAGGTCCTTTTGCAAGATCCTTAATGTACTTGTTGTCAATTGAATTAGTTGATGCCTACATATTAAAATATTCTAACATCATTTAAATGAATATTTCATATATAATTGTATATATAGATTGCATTATTGAGGTCACAACTTACATATGTCTTGAACCAATGATGAAAGTGCTTTTCGACTTCCTTGTTCACCTCATTTTGATTTCTTTCAGGCATTAGCTCCCGTATCCATTCCTCAAATAATCTAAAATGCCCATATACAGCTTTTTATTACACCCTCCACATAGTAAATTAAATGAGCAATTTTGTGTATATATTAAACTTACCGCACAAAAGGCTGAACTTCTTCGCAATTCAATAAAATATAACTATGTGCCGCTGTTAATTCTGCCTCTGTTAGCATTTTCCTTATTGAACAGCCATGTAAACGCCCAAGATACGTAAATATGGATAAGTTTCTGTCCTGATTACTTGTTTCCCCCCCCCCCCATCATCATTACGTGATATTTTTCGCTGTCTTGTGTGTACATGTGGCTCAAAATAATGTGAACAAAATGTACTTGCTTTTTTGACCAAGTACGCATTACATATTGAACCTTCAACTCTAGCTTTATTTTTAACGTTTTTCTTCAAGTGGAACAAATACCTACATGATATTTTTAATTGACATTAATTACCATAACAAATTATAATAAAACTGCAATTGCATATCATAGATAGTTACCGCTCAAATAGATACATCCAACGATATTGAACATGACCAGCAAGTTTCGCCTCATGTGCTAAATGCACAGGCAGATGCTCCATACAGTCGAAGAAACTTGGAGGAAAAATTATTTCAAGTTTGCACAGAATTAATGGAATTTCTATTTTCAATCTTGCCATATCTGCTGTATTTATCTCACATGATGTTAAAGTTTTGAAGAAAATACTTAGCTCTGTTATAGCTTCCCACACTTTTGTCGGCAATAACTCTCGAAATGCTATTGGGAGTAGCCTCTGCATAAAAACGTGACAATCATGACTTTTTATACCGAATAATTTGTACTTTCTCATGTCGACGCACCTTGCCAAGTTCGATACTTAACCATCCGAAAACTTTAGCCCTTTTAACCACTCACACAAGACTTCCTTTTGTTTTTTGTCCAAAGTGTAGCATGCTTTGGGATATTTTTCGGTTATGTAATCTTTGTCTAACTCAGGCCTTCTACATAATAACTTTAAATCTGCCCGTGATTTTGCATTGTCCTTGGTCTTCCCTTCTATATTCATAATGGTGTTGAACACATTATCAAAAATATTTTTTTCAATGTGCATCACATCTAGATTATGCCGTAACAAATTAGTCTTCCAATACGGCAAATCCCAAAAAATGCTTCTTTTCCTCCAACCAAAGTTTTTGTTGATTCTTCCATTAACTTCATCAGCATCAAGTTCTGTTACTGTATGTAAACCCAATTCATCAATGTCTTGTAAAATTTGCTCACTACTTCTGATAATAGGAGGACTAGCTTGTACAACTTTATTCTTAATAAACATGTTCTTATTCCGTTGGAATGGGTGATCAGGTGGAAGGAATTTCCTGTGGTTGTCAAACCATGAAGTTTTGCACCCATGTTGAAGATAAAACGCATCTGAATCATCGCCACAGTAAGGACAAGCTAGTTTTTCGGCCGTGCTCTAACCCGACAACATAGCATAGGCGGGAAAGTCACTTACCATCCACATTAATGCTGCTTTCATCATAAAACTCTATTTAAGTGATGCATCATATGTTTCAACACCGATATCCCAAAGTTGTTGCAATTCATAAATCAATGGCTGCAAATATACATCAATTTTATGCTTCGGATTTCTAGGTCCTGGAATAATAACTGTTAAGAACATATATGCCTCATTCATACACATCCATGGAGGCAAATTATAAGGAGTAACTATGATTGGCCATGACGAATATTGTTTCCCCGATTGACCAAAAGGTTGAAATCTGTCTGTGCTCAAACACAGCCGAACATTCTGAGATTCAGCAACAAAATCAGGATGGGTGTTATTGAAATGTTTCCATGCAACTGCATCTGATTGATAACTCATTATTCCACCTATGCTTTCATGCTCATCATGCCATCTCATGTGAGGTGCAGTAACTTCGGATGCATATAGTTTTTAAAGCCTAGGAATTAACGGAAAAAAATACATACGTTTCCAAGGTACCAATTTCTACTTATTGCTGCAATTTCTCAGTTTGTACGTAGGTTGACTGCAAAATTTGTACTCTTGCAAATTCACGTCATCCCTCCAAAACAACATACATCCCAACCGGTAACAGTCAATTTTCTCGACAGGCAAACCCAAGCCACTGATCATTTTCTTCACACTGTACAAATTATCAACCATTTTATGGTCAGGAGGCAATGATTCATTGTACCATGCAAGAATTTTATCAAAACTTCGATCCGAAATATAGCCTTCAGATTTTATTTTCAATATTCGAGCGACCGACGATAACTGAGTCATATTATCACAGTCTGGCCATAACTCTTGGTCTGCTGAATTTAACAAATCATAAAATTTTGTTGCATTTTCGTTGGGTTCTTCCAGTATGGGTGTATTTTCCCTAAAATCACGGCCAGTTGCATCGTAAACCATTTAGACATATGGATTATCAGTGACCCCTACATCATATGTAGAAAATTCTCCCTCTCTTTCAAATTGACCATCAGATGCCGACATGTTACCAATATTTCCCATCGAGGCGCTACATATTGATGGTTCCCCATGTCGTGTCCACTCAAAATAATTTTGGACAAATCCCTTTCTCAACAAATAAAAATACACATCATCAACTGGAAGATAACTAAGGTGTTTGCACTTTTTACATGGACATCTTATTTTAGTCCCATCCATGTATGCAGGTTGAGAACTTACATATTCAATAAATGACTGAATCCCTTCCACAAATTCAGGATTAATGTAACCATCCCTTATTTTTCGTCTATACATCCAAGATCTATCTACGTTACTCATAATTAATTCCAAAACTGTTACATGAACAAGAACACATCTCAATTAGAATTATAAATATCTAATTCCCAAAAAAAAAAACTTAATATATTAGTCAATAAAACTAGAAACTCACAATACAAATATTATTACGAAAAATACAAACTTAATTAAGACAATTGCTAGTCATTTAAACAATAATTATACTGATTATTATGCTAAAAACATAAAAAAATACAAATTGTCATATTATAGTTAGCTTCATTACAACAAAAATAAAATCAACAATACTAATAAAAAAATAAGTTTACAAGAATATTATATTCAATAATAATAAATATAATAATAATAATAATATTAAAAATATTCAATTTATTTACGTTAATTATTCATATTATTATCTAACCAAAAAAATACTAACAACCATACAAATTAACATAAATAAATAATAATTATAACAATACAAATTAATATAAACAAATAATAATTATAATAATAATAATTAAGATACAAATTTTACAGCTTTTATTTCAAAAAAAACTAACATGTATAACATTAATACTATGAAAAATACTATTAATAAATTTAATAACAACATAATGTGAGATAAATGCGGCAGATATGGAAAGATTGGAAATAGAAATTCCAGTAATTATGTGCAAACTTGAAACAATTTTTCCTCCAAGCTTCTTCAATTGTATGGAGCATCTGCCTGTGCATTTAGCACATGAGGCAAAACTTACTGGTCCTGTTCAATATTGTTGGATGTATCCATTTGAGCGGTAACTATCTATGATATGCAGTTGTAGTTTTATTATAATTTGTTATGGTAATTAATGTCAATTAAAAATATCATGTAGGTATTTGTTCCACTTGAAGAAAAACGTTAAAAATAAAGCTAGAGTTGAAGGTTCAATATGTAATGCGTACTTGGTCGAAGAAGCAAGTACATTTTGTTCACATTATTTTGAGCCATATGTACACACAAGACAGCGAAAAATATCACGTAATGATGATGGCGGGTAAACAAGTAATCAGGACGAAAACTTATCCATATTTACGTATCCTGGGTGTTTACATGGCCGTTCAATAAGAAAAATGCTAACAGAGGCAGAATTAGCAGCGGCACATAGTTATATTTTATTGAATTGCGAAGAAGTTCAGCCTTTTGTGCGGTAAGTTTAATATATACACAAAATTGCTCATTTGATTTACTATGTGGAGAGTGTAATAAAACGGTGTATATGGGCATTTTAGATTGTTTGAGGAATGGATACGGGAGCTAATGCCTGAAAGAAATCAAAATGAGGTGAACAAGGAAGTCGAAAAGCACTTTCATCATTGGTTCAAGACATATGTAAGTTGTGACCTTTAATAATGCAATCTATATATACAATTATATATGAAATATTCATTTAAATGATGTTAGAATATTTTAAAATGTAGGCATCAACAAATTCAATTGACAACAAGTACATCATGGATCTTGCAAAAGGAACTTTGCGATATGTTAAATCATATCCAGTGTATTTCGTGAATGGATACAAATTTCATACTCAGAGTCATGGTCATAACAAGAAAACGGTAAACAGTGAGGTTTGTATTCAAGGAGAGTTGATGGATTATTATGGGAAAATTGTTGATATACTTAAATTGGAGTACCCCGCATTGCCAATAAAACGCTGTGTATTATTTAAGTGCGAATGGTTTGATCCAACTAATAACGTTGGAAAATAAATAAATAACAGATACAATTTAGTTGATGTAACCAGCATAGAAGATTTAGTAACTTTGAACCTTTTGTATTGGCAATGCAAGTGATCCAGGTATATTATGTCTCTTATCCAAGCTTAAAATGTGACAACTCGGAATGGTTAGCAGCATGCAAAGTAAAACCAAGAGGCATCTTTGAAAGGAAAGCCGCCGGACAAAGTGAACGCTTTGAAAATAATGATGCATTTTGAGAGGAACAACCAGAAGTTCATGAAATAAATGAATCTCTGAATTATGATGATAATGAAACGTTGAACTATGCAGTCAATGAATTTGTTGAAATTTCCTGTGAGGATGATGAGGAAACTTTGGTTGGCGAGGGATCCGATGACGAGCCTGAATTTGATTCTTCTTCATCGAAAAATGAGGATGATTGTGATTACGATTTACAGCTTAGTGATGATAGCGAATAATTTGTTTACCTAATTTTATATCATATGTGAACAATTAATATTGCACTGTTTTATTTTTTTATTTAATATGTTTATTATAATGTGATTATTTTATATTATCTGACAATATGCAATTTTTTCATAATGTCAGGTTGGAAATATGTTTAAGCGAAAGAAGAGTAAAATGATTCCTCCACTTCTCAGGGTGCATGATAGAGGTGACGGTATTGGTGATGGAGCATCCCCATCGCCTGGTTTCAATGACTGCACTCAGGCTGGCGCATCACCGACCATCCCTACTGTTGCACCATCTACCACTCCCTCTACTGAATTGACTCCTTTGGCACATACCGAATCTATGCCAACTCAGGTATCAGGAACAGATACAGCGGAACAACCTATGCCTGGCTCAATTGGAGTTGATGGAAGAATCTATATCACCATTAGAGCTAGGGAGTAAGTGATTAATATTTAATTTTGTATTGATTTTAATGATAGTTGTTAATTTTATTAACTTTATTAGGATTGTTGTATATTAGTTTGAATCCTTTAGGAAAGTGCTCACGCAACATGACAACCACGTTAAAAAACAGAATTGAATATGATGGTTATGTCTGGAAGAAGGAGTCACAAGAAACAAAAAAATTTTATTTTGAAGAATTCAAGGTAATAAATTATGATAACATTAATTACAGCTCAAATTATAGTTTACACTTACTTATAATTTATTTTTTGTTCATTATTATAAGAAACAATTTTACTGGATTTGGTGTTTGATGACATCATGTATGACGCATGGGAGAGTCGTGCTCGAGCGCGTTACAAGGACTTAGTGTGCTTGCTACACACTGGTGGAGTACGACCTCGGTACATGACCGAAGATACATGGGCACACTGGGAAGAGTATTGATCGATGCCCGAGGCCCTTTCCATTTCAGATAAACTTGTAAGTATTACAAAATACTACTGTTATTACTATCATTAATATTATTAATATTTAAAATTTATCTCATTAATATAGAGGAGGTTGGGAATGGTAATTGTGTGAGGAGTTTGCATTGTTGTTGGATGTTGGATGCTGGATGCAAGCATAACAATAAATATGAAATGTTTTTCTGTCTTTTTGTACAAGAGGTATGGTTAAAATATAGGAAAAACTCTGCCGAAATTTTAGTAAAAACTTGTACGAATACTCAATAGATTATAGTTCACCTATAATTTTTTTTTATGTTTGAGGAAGGATCGATGGATATTACTATAATTTACTATTATTACTGTGTTATTACTGTGATTAATGTTATTACTGTTTAAGATTTATCTCATTAACATAGAGGAGGATGGGAATGTTAATTGTGTGAGGAGTTTGCATTGTTGTTGGATGCAAGTATAACAATAAATTTGAAGTGTTTTTTTGTCTTTGTGTACAGGGGGCATGGTTAAAATATAGGAGAAACTCTGCCAAAATTTTTATAAAAATTTGTACGAATACTCAATAAATCTTTTTATGTTTGCAGGAAGGATCGATGGGTAGACCGCCTACCTATGGTGAGCTCTTTTTACACACCCACACCAAAAATCATGATGGTCAAACGTACGTTAATTCTCGATCAAGAGTTTTACATGTATGTCAAAAGTATTATAATTTACAAATATTTAATATTAGTTATTATTAATCGTTACTTATTATAAAACATTTGTTTTACGACAGGAACAAGTTCAAGACACAATTCAGCAACGTTCACAGAATTCCGATAATGTTGATGCGAATCAGATTTATTATGAAGTGGCTGGTGGTAGAGACTAGCGAGGACGGGTATTTGGCTTAGGTTCTTTGGCCAGGTTCTGTCCCTCGCATTCTTCAAGCTCAAGTACAGCCGCATCTAACAGAAGGTCTGCCTCCAGGGAAGTACATGAACTTCGGAATACTGTTAGTGAGCTGAGATCTGAATTGCAACAATCACAAGGTCGGTGGCAAGATTCAGAAGGTCGGTGGCAACAATCTCTCGACTACATATCTGAGCTACGCAATGAGATGGCGAATTTGAAAGGTATGGTCACCTCATCATCGCAGCAGTCTGATCGTACTCGTCAGCCGCCGCCGCCACCATCATCTTAGTTTAGGATTTTGAAACAGACATATATATGTAACTATCATGATCTTGCATAATGCTTATTAACTTTATGATTAGTACAATTATTATATTCAATTAGTATTCGATATTAAAATTTAGGTATTACCTTCATTTTCATTATTTTACAATTAATATTACAGGTTAAATAACTAATTAATATTCCAGGTTAAAAAATTAATTTTAAAACTTTTATTAAATTTCCCGACGGAAACGATTTTCGTCAGGAAATGTCCCGACGAAAATGGATTTTCGTCAGTAATTTCTCGATGGAAACGGATTTCCGTCGGGAAAATTTCCCTACGATTTATATCTCGACGGAAATATTTTTCGTCGAAAAATTTATTTCCCGACGAAAATTGCTTATTTTTCATCGGGAATTTCCATCGGGAAACTATTTTTTCCTTGTAGTGTATGCTTATAGTCACAACAAAATAAAAACAATTGAAACGTCTGCTGACTCACAATAGCGGATAACGAATGAATACATTGGGGGGTACCCGAGGGTACAGTCGAAAAGCAACATCTTTAATTTTCTCATTCAAAACATTTCCACATTGGAGGATCTTAAACAAGATCCACACACATTGAGGATTGCGAGGATCCAAACGGGGACCTGATCAGGGTCCAGAACACATTAGGGGCTGCAGCTACTAAACTCTATTAGGCATGCCTAACTATCCACTAATTTGACTCTTGCAGGCCATGCATAAAACATTCCATAATCGAAACATAACATTCAATATAATTTGATGAAACAAATATTACAGTTAAATATCGTTTAATAGCTAAAGTGACACTAAATAAATATTAAAAACCAAAAACAAGTATAGATGGGCCGAAAAAGACGAAAATCTAAAATTTTAAAAATTCAGGACAGATGGCATTTACACGGCGGTATGACCAAACCTTACTGCCGTGTAAGACATTCTACACGGTGGTAAGGAAAATCCATACCACTGTGTAGCATATCAAACACAACACCTTCAGGAAAACAGAATGCCTTTACACGGCAGTATAGGGAATCCTTACCCCCGTGTAAAACGCACAACACATAAATCTTCAAAACAGAGTGACTTTACACGGCGGCATGTAAAGTCCTTACAATCGTGTGAAATCATGGACAGGGAAAACAAAGGACGAATACGATCACACGGTGGTATGCCCATGTCATACCGCCTAGTAGATCATCCCAAACCCAGAAAGTCAAAGGAAATTGACCCAACCTCACAACCAAACTTCATTAAACCTCAAAATTTGTAAAGCACTACAAAATATACTACTCGTACACTTCCAAAGACATACTTAATTACATTCATACATTAATTTATAAACAATCAAACATAAAATTGCAAATCAAATAAAAATGCACAAATTGAACATTCCCAAACCTTAGCTCCTTTGCTCCTAATCAAAGATCACCACTCCCACTTGCCTTCTATTTACCCTTAGGTTCTCTAGGAGGCATCTCTGATCAAGAATACCCATAATCACACAACAATCAAAAACCCTAACTCATTTCACACACTAATAAAATCAAAAAAATAGATGAACAAAAAGAGGAAAACCCACTTAAAACCTTACCAATTATCACTTGAGTTGATCAATTTCCACCAATACCCGCTTGAATCAAATCTAGGGCACAAGAGAGGAAGAAAGAGGAAGAAGAAGGGAAAGAAAGGGATAGCAAGGAGAGGGAAATGGGAGAGGGCTGAATTTGGTTCTCTCTTATTTTCTCTCTCCTAGCTATTTATACCCCTCTTTTCATTCCTTGCCACATGTCAACTAGGGATTGGTGGGATTTGATCACTCACACCCTACAACCACACTCTACTCCACACCCAAGTCTAACCACACTAATTCACACACTAACTCCCTACATGCATTCACACTATAACAAAACCCACAAATTATGCATAAAACTCAATTTAAATTAACACATGCCAAAATACACATACACATTCACATGCAACATGGCTCAAACTACTAGGGTGGGAGACGGGGCGTTACAACTCTCCCCTACTAACAAGAATTTCGTCCTCGAAATTCTCACTTGAACTGAACAACTATGGGTATTGAGACCTCATCTCTGCCTCTGGTTCCCAAGTCGCTTCCTCAACTCCACGATGTTGCCATAACACCTTAACTAGAGGAACTTGCTTGCTTCTCAACTATCTCACTTCTCTGGCTAAAATGGCTTTTGACTCCTCATCAAAAGAATAATATGGTTGAATCCGTATGTCCTGAATTGATAACACATGTGATGGATCTGATCTGTACTGGCGAAGCATAGATACGTGAAAAACATCGTGCATCTTAGCCAATTCCATCGGTAAGGCCAACTTGTAGGCTACAGGACCAACCTTTGCTAGCACTTCATAGGGTCCAATAAATCTGAGACTAAGCTTACCCTTCTTACCAAAGCGTAACACTTTCCTCCATGGCGATACCTTAAGGAACACTTTATCTCCAACCTCAAACTGAATATCCTTTCTCTTTATATTAGCATAGGACCTTTATCTATCCTTGGCGATTTTCAAATTCTACTAAACCACTCGGATATTTTCTTTTGTGTCCCTAACCATCTTTGTCCCAAGTAAAGAATGCTCGGTCAATTCTGTCCAATTAATCGGAGTCCTACACTGTCGACCATAAAGAGCTTCAAACGGTGACATATCGATGCTCGACTGATAACTATTGTTGTAGGCAAACTCCATGAGCGACACATACTTATCCCAACTGCCTGAAAATTCCAAAACACAACCTTGAAGCATATCTTCCAAAATTTGAATAACCCGCTCTAACTGACCGTCTGACTGAGGATGAAAAGTTGTACTGAAATTCAACCGAGTACCCAAAGCTGCTTGCAACTCTTTCTAGAACTTCGATGTGAACCTCGGATCTCTATCTGACACTATCGACAACGGAATACCATGCAATCTGACTACTTCATCCACATAAATACTTGCCAACTTATCCATCGAATAGTCAACTCGGACTGGTAAAAAATGCGCTGACTTTGTGAGTCGGTCCACGGTCACCCACACTGAATGATGCTTCCTCTGAGTCAATGGCAAACCTGACACAAAATCTATGGCGATGTCGTCCCATTTCCACTGAGGGATGGGTAATGGGTTGAGCAATCCCAAAGGAACTTGATGCTCGGCCTTTACTTGCTGACAAGTCAAACACTTGGCCACAAACTCCACATTGTCTCTTTTCATCCCAGACCACCAATAAAACTGCTTTAGATCTCGATACATCTTCTCACTACCAGGATGCATAGTAAAGATCGCAGTGTGTGCCTCACTCAATAGCTTCTTCTTTAACTTATCATTCTCAAGCACACACAAATGATTTATATACATAATCACCCCATCTAAAACAGAAAACTCAAATTGCTTATCATTTTGAACCTCTTGCAACACTCGTTGCAATTTCATATCGTCTTTCTGGGCATCAACAATCAACTGCCTCAAGGACGGCTTAGCTTTCAGCTGGGCAACTAAAGCCCCTTCCGAATTCAATCTCCACTTAAAATGCTGCAAAAACAAAGCCAAAACTGACTTCCTACTCAAAGCATCCGCAACAACATTGGCCTTGCCCGGATGGTATTCCAAAATATAGTCATAATCTTTGAACAATTCCAACCAACGACGCTGTCTCATATTCAACTCTTTCTGCATGAGGAGATACTTCAAACTTTTATGATCCATAAAAATCCTACACGTCTCCCCATACAGATAATGCCGCCAAATCTTAAGAGCAAAGATCACAGCCGCTAACTTTAGATTATGCGATGGATAGTTCTTCTCATGAGACTTCAATTGATGAGACGCATAAGCCACAACCTTACCTTCTTACATCAAAACACATCCAAGCCCAACTCCTGAAGTGTCACTATACATCACAAACTCCTTACCCGATATGGGTTGAGTAAGTACAGGAGCTTCGACCAATAACCTCTTCAACTACTCAAAACATGCCTGACACTTGTCCGACCATTCGAATCTAACCCCTTTCCTCAAAGGAGCAGCAATGACTGAAAACCCCTTAACAAATCGACGATAATACCCAGCCAAACCTAGGAAACTTCTCACTTCTGGAACATTCCTAGGTGCCTTCCAATTTAAAATTTCCTCAATCTTGGCTGGATCAACTTGAATACCTTTAGCCGACACAATATGACCCAAGAAAGACACCTCTCTAAGCCAAAAATCACACTTGCTGAGCTTCGCAAACAAATGGTGTTCTCTCAAAACCTGAAGCACTATCCAAAGATGCTCTTCATGCTCACTCTCATTCTTCAAGTACACCAAAATGTCATTAATAAATACGACTACGAATCGGTCGAGATATGGCCTAAACACTCTTTTCATCAAATCTATAAAAGCCATAGGTGCATTGGTCAAACCAAACGGCATCACAAGAAACTCATAGTGGCCATATCGCGTTCGAAATGCAGTCTTAACCACATCCACCTCTCTAACCCAGAGCTGATAATACCCGGACCGAAGGTCAATCATAGAAAAGACTCCTGCACCTCTGAGCTGGTCAAACAAATCCTCAATCCTAGGTAAAGGACACTTATTCTTCACAGTAACCTTACTAATCTATCGATAGTAATGCACATCCTTAACGTACCATCCTTTTTCTTAACAAACAACACTGAAGCTCCCCATAGAGATATGATGGGTCTAATAAAGCTTTTATCCAATAACTCTTGTAATTGAGTTTTAAGTTCCCTCAATTCTACAGGAGCCATTCGATAAGGTGCTTTAGAAATAGGAGCAGTACCCGGCACTATCTCTATGGACAACTCCACTTCTCTCTCCGGAGGTAACCCAGGCAGTTCACTTGGGAACACATCCTCAAACTCCCTAACCACTGGGATATCCTCAATCTTAACCTGACTGCGCTTAGAATCCAACACTACAGCTAAAAATGCCTCACAACCCTTCCTCATGAACCTCTTAGCTTGCATGGCAGAAATCACATTCCCCAAAGAACCCAAGCCTAAACCTTTAACCACAACCGAAGACTGATTTCTATCTCGCAGCACAACCGTCTTCTTATGACAATCTACCACTGCTCGGTGCTTACTTAACCAATCCATTCCCAAAATTAAATCAAATTCCCGAAAAGACAAGTCTATCAAATCCGCTGGAAACTCAATTCCTTAGACCAATAGGGGATAATTCCTAAACACTCTACTCATATTGACACTATGCCCTAAAGGACTAGTCACACAAATCTCATAATCTAACTGGTCAATATCACGCAACTTATCAAAAAACTTATCAGAGCACAAATATGAGTGTGTGGAACAAGGGTCTATTAGAGCATACATCTCAGAGTCACAGAGTAGAAACTTACCTGTAATCACATCGGGCGCATCTTTCTCATCCCGAGCTCTCACCGCATAAGCCCTCGCTAGCACCATCTGGGGATGATCTACCGACTCTGATGGAGCACCCTCGCTAGGCCGACCACCTCGACCTCTACCACGACCTCGACCTCGACTAGCCAGAAGAACATTAGACCCCGATCGGCTAGCCTCACGCTGATATCCAATATTCTCACTCAATTTCAAAAAATCGGCCATAAAATGCTCGGTGCTTCCATAACGGAAACAACCTCCAGGAGCCACCTACACTCGCCCTTATGGCGCTTACTGCAGTGAGAACACTCAGGAACCAATTCATCTCTGCCACCAAAATTGCCCCTACTAACACCAAAACCAACTGTAGACCCTTGCCTCCTACCTCTCGAAGCAGGACTAAAAGAGGACTCATCTTGCGGGTTCCTCGATCTCTTACACGAGGACGAACCTCCACGAGGGGGATTCCTTCTCTGAGCTCTTTCCCTCAAAATTGACTCAGACCTCTCTACCCGAACAGCTGCTTGAACAATTTGGTAGTAGCTGATAGTAGGGGTACTCATCAAAGATATGAGCATAGCTCTCAAGGACTCATTCAATCCTGCCTCAAAATGCTGACACCGAAATTCCTCTGTCAGAATACCCGGAGGAGCATACTTTCCAAGCCTATTAAACTCTTTTTCATACTCGAAAATCGACATAGCCCTTTGCTTCAAACTGAGAAATTGAGTGCACTTAGCTTTCTTATAGGCCTTGGTCACATACTTACTCGTGAACACCTACTCAAAGAACTCCCAAGTGACCGGATCAGGCAACTGGGGATGCCTACGAACCAACTTCCACCAATCGTGGGTCGATCCCTGAAGCAAAGCAACGACACACTCAACTTGCCTCTCAGGAGGGCAACGAATCTCCTCAAGAACTCTCTCCACTTTCTCAATCCACTTCTCGACCAATTCAGATGCATCAAGACTTTTCCCGTAGAAATATTCTACCCCAGCTTTCCTCATGCTCTCAATCGGGGCTCCCAGAGCAGTCACCCTTTCTAAGACCCGAGCCATGTTATGAGAGATCTTCAACATAGCCTCAAAAGGCATGGTTGCGGCCTCAGGCTACACCCTAGCTGACTGAGCAGGACCAGACACTATCGAATTTTGCTTTTGGGGATAAGCAGTCTCAGCTGACCCCTCGAGTAGTCCGTGCACACAATCCATCCATAACAAACATAAAGACATCCGCATTAGCCAACACAGTCCTAAACACATATCTATACTCTACAAACACCCAGAAAAATGCCTAAACCGAGGCTCTGATACCAAAAACTGTAACACCCCTTTCCCATACATAGGAGAACCCATCCACGAGGGAGTGAGAACCCGTACGAGCATGGGTGTCACCAAATAAACCATACAAAAATACACAACATATATAAAATAGCGGAAATAAAAACTTGAGAACTGAAAGATCATCCATTGATATCCAAAAATTCATTACAAAAATATTCTATATATAAACTGATATTACAAAGGTTCTATCTTCCAAAATACATAGCGGAAGCAATACAAAATAATAGATACAATGAGAGCCCAAAATATTACAAAAAGAATCTTAAATGCAAAACTAAGTCCTAACACTTCAATCCTTCTGTGTTGGCTGGACCTGCGGAGACTCTCCCAAAAGCTCAAAACCTTCCGTACCTGCTCGGATGAAACACCCGTGCTAAGTAATAACATTTAGTGGTGAAAAACACATAATAATATAAACGGCCATTCACAATAGTCGTTAAGGCAAAACACATACAAAATGGCACATGCTTATAATCCCATATATCTAAATCATAGCTTAATCGCATTCAATTGTATTCAAAGGCTCATAATCAATTCATGTATCAACTGATTTCATATGCTTATAATCACAACAAAATAAACACAAATGAAATGCTTGCTGACTCACAATAGCGGATAACGAGTGAACACATTGGGGGGTACCCGAGGGTACAGTCGAAAAGCAACATCTTTAATTTTCTCATTCAAAATATTTTCACATTGGAGGATCTTAAACAAGATCCATACACATTGAGGATCGCGAGAATCCAAACGGGGACCTGATCAGGGTCCAGAACATATTAGGGGCTGTAGCTACTGAACTATATTAGGCATGCCTAACTATCCACTAATTTTACTCTTGCAGGCCATGCATAAAACATAACATTCAATATAATTTGATGGAACAAATATTATAGTTAAATATTGTTTAATAGCTGAAGTGACACAAAATAAATATTAAAAACCAAAAACAAGTATAGATGGAACGAAAAAGACGAAAATCCAAAACTTCAAAAATTTAGGATAGAAGGCATTTACACGGCGGTATGACCAAACCTTACCGCCGTGTAAGACATCCTACACGGTGGTAAGGAAAATCCATATCGCTGTGTAGCATATCAAACACAACACTTTCAGGAAAACAGAATGCCTTTACACGGCTATATGGGGAATCCTTACCCCCGTGTAAAACGCACAACACATAAATCTTCAAAATAGAGTGACTTTACACGGCGGTATGTAAAGTCCTTACCGTCGTGTAAAATCACGGATAGGGAAAACAAAGGACAGAATACGATCACACAGTGGTATGCCCATTTCATACCGCCTTGTAGATCATCCCAAACCCAGAAAGTCAAAGGAAATTGACCCAAACTCACAACCAAACTTCATCAAACCTCAAAATTTGTAAAGCACTACAAAATATACTACTCATACACTTCCAAAGACATACTCAATTACATTCATACATTAATTTATAAACAATCAAACATAAAATTGCAAATAAAATAAAAATGCACAAATTGAACATTCACAAACCTTAGCTCCTTTGCTCCTAATCAAAGAGCACCACTCCCACTTTCCTTCTCTTTACCCTTAGGTTCTCTAGGAGGCACCTCTGATCAAGAACACCCATAATCACACAACAATAAAAAACCCTAACTCAATTCACACACCAATAAAAATAAAGAAATAGATGAACAAGAAGAGGAAAACTCAGTTAAAACCTTACCAATTATCACTTGAGTTGATCAATTTCCACCAATAGCAACTTGAATTAAATCTAGGGCACAAGAGAGGAAGAAAGAGGAAGAAGAAGGGAAAGAGAGGGACGGCAGGGAGAGGGAAATGGGAGAGGGCTGAATTTGGTTCTCTCTCATTTTCTCTCTCCTAGCTATTTATACCCCTCTTTCCATTCCTTGCCACATGTCAACTAGGGATTGGTGGGATTTGATCACTCACACCCTACAACCACACTCTACACCACACTAAGTTTAACCACACTAATTCACACACTAACTCCCTACATGCATTCACACAATAACAAAACCCACAAATCATGCATAAAACTCAATTTAAACTAACACATGCCAAAATACACAGACACATTCACATGCAACATGGATCAAACTACTAGGGTGTACAGCCACTGTTTTTTGGTCATATCTTAGCCTATAGACCTCCAATTAGAGTGATTATAATTAAAGATGAAACTTAAGAGATAGACCTTTAAATGTTACCTAAACACCAAGACCTAGTTCTACCCAAAAGACCTTCGAAAATGTGATTAAAGTCACAGGTCTGTTGATGCCAATGCAATGGGAGCAGTTAGTATTCCCGAGGCCATAACTCCTAGGTCTGACATCCAAATTGGATGGTTTTTATACCAAAATAAATTTAAGACATAGTGTAACAATTGTTAGAAGAAAGTTTGCTCAGAAATATCATTTTCTAGGTGAAAAAGCCTAGGCAAAATAGGACCTAGAACCTGCCCGATTCCCTATTTTCAGTATAATAAGTGAGTTTTTCTCACCGGTTCAAACTCGAACTTCACCGGAAGTTTTTGAAGTTTTTTCCAATGCGTGTTTAATATTATAGTATGAATATATGCTTGGTTATAATTAGAAAATATAAGTGTATACCATTATGAATATGACGATTTAATGATAATTTTACTAAGAAAATGAATGTATAGTTATTATTTAATTATAGAAAATGACTGGAAATAACCGATATATGTTATTAATTGTATATAATAAATGTATGCTGGAATGTGCTCAAATAGTGATGTGTTACAAATGTACTGGATATTATTGATAATAAAATGATAATTAAAAATGTAATGCCTGCTTATTAGACTAGGTTGTGTAGATAAGTCTAGGTTGTGTAGATAGGCATGCCTATAGGGACCTCTATTGCAGCTACCTACTATTCTATTGACACTTTATCTGTCAGAGACTCTACTAGCCTCCCATTATATTGTACCTTTGGGTACCTACTATTTTATATACCTATGGGTATTTTACGATCCGTACCTTAGGTACCTATCGTTTTGTTTGTACCTATGAGTGCCTACTATTTTTTCGTTATTCACTACCATAGAAAAGCAAGCGAATAATGAATTGTGTTAAATGTGCTAATAATATTATTTACATAATATATGATGATGAGTATGATGATAATAATTTGGAAGTGATATTCTTTAATGTATTATAACTGTAATGGTGAAAATGGAAGTGTGATTATGTACATATGTTATCAACATAAATTTTGCATAATCATACATATTTTATGAACGTAATCTTTGCACGAAGAAATATATTCATATATTTATATTTTATTATTATTATCTGTGTGTGGTTAATGGACGACTGCTGTGAGTGGTCGTTCAAACCACTAAGCGTTATGCTTAGCATGGGTGTTATTATGTGTAGGTACAAGTGTTAATACTGCCCCCACGGGTATTCTGCAGAAGATTGGGTCGTCACAAGAATAAAGAAAGATCTTTCATGTAGGTTCTTGTTTTTGAATTGTAAATTAATATGCAATATGTATACTAAGCAATATGTATGGTTAGTTAGCATTTTGTTAACAAAAGTATATACAACATTGTAATATTTTACATATGAAAGGAATGCAAAGAAAAAGGCATAATGATATGTTAATATGAGTTATGTAAGGTAGATTAAGAAAAAAACAAACAAACAACAAAATAATAATAGTATGCATAATTATGTTGTGTGGCTGTGATTGAATCAGGAAATAGTTCTAGCATGTAATATCTAGTCTTTGTGTACTGTTGTGTGATATTCCACTACAGGCAGTCCTATATCACATGACCAGTGCTATAAGTTACCTATAAGGGGTGTTACATACTATCTATAAGTGTAGATAATGGGAGTTGTGGATACTATTAGGGTATCAGCAATGGATATTGCATATTCAGTATTAGTTCTATGGAGACATTATCGTCTCAAAAATGGCTATGGACACCAAACTATGGATAATCTAGAAGCGTGTCAAACTATGGCAGTTACAACTGTATCTATGGTAGGCATGATTATCTATCCATGACCAAGACATTTAGCAGTCTTTATGACTCACAATTATGTCATAAAGTGCACGTATTTATGTACAAGGATCATATAATGTAGCTTACCTATTTTTCCATGTCATTCATTTTTATTTCTAACAATTTAGTTACTTTCTGTAGTTAGTGATAAGTTGCAATTATATTTATATTTTGGGTTATTTCTTGACATAATTCTATGTTTTCTTTGTTAATTTTAATATTTATTAGTTTAGTTTCTGTTATTTTATTAGTTTATAATGTTTTATAGTTTTTAATAAGTTTTGAGATGTTTTCAAGTGTTTTCTTTCAAGTAGGAGCTTCATTGGAGGTGCAGGACTAATTATAAGTTAAATTGGTGAAAAGGGTTGATTTTACACTAAAACACAACCGTGTTTTCAAAAACAACACTATGTTTTTCGCCAAATCACCAGAATTGTGCGCACGAAGCAGTCCATCGTCTAGCAAAATCTGCCTAGAATACAGCTGTGTTTTCCTTTAGGTGCTGGAATATTGCACACAAGTAGCCCTAATCTTATGCAATTTATTAAAAAACATAGCTGTGTTTTCCAATACACAGTTGTGCTTTTCTGCAGACTATAAAAAGAACGTTGTTTCATCTTCCAAAGAAAGCAGACAATTTTTATAATTTTTAGGTTTTATATTTCTCATCCTAAATATTATTTTTAGGCTAGATTTTATTTTAATTTTATTTTTGTTTGTAAATAGTTTAGATTAATTTAGTTTAGAATTTTAATTTTTTGATTCAAGGAAGACTTCAAGGTTGAAAAACAAGGAGCTTCAAGATCTATTTTCTCTCTTATTAAGGGTGTATTTAAACTCTCAATTTTTTTATTTGATAATTGTATTCTTGATGTTAGAGTAGTTCTTTGTGCTTAGGAATTATTTAATCATATTTTGTATTTGGATATTTGGGTTTAATGAATATTTTCGTGTTTTCTTCTTTTTCCCTTAATCTATTATTTGCATTTATGATGATTATTGGATTTGATTTTGATTTGGTTCGGAATGATGATTGAAGTTAAATCTGATGATTGTTGTTATTTGTATATGCTCTATTCTTTTAAGATTAGCATCTGTTTGTCCAGCGGAGTCTAAAATGGTAGGCTTGACTTATATTTGTTGATTTTATTAGGTTCAGATTAGTGAGGAATATATGGGTTTATAGATAGCTTAGTCCGGAATGGTAAGTTGTCTTAGACCTAGGATTCGGTAACCCACACTTATGCTAATTAATGTGCCGAGTCCGAAATGGTAGGCTCATTGATTAGAATTACTGACTCCAGAATGTTAGGCTTGGGTTTAGATGGGTCATCTAGAATTTCATGTTCAAATTGTTTTACCCGTATCCAATTCCAATTTATGAGGATAGAATTTCCTAAGCAATTCAATTCATCCTTGATTGATTTCTTGATGATTTTTTTTTATTTTTAATTGTTATTTTATATTTCTAATTTCTTGCTTAGCTTAGACATCCCTTCAAACAAACTTGGGGACTTTTCAGATTAGCACCACTCAACCATAGTGTGAGTCCCAAATATATGATCTAGAGGGGGGTGAATAGATCATTTCATAATTTTTTCGTGATCTGGACATGTTAGAACACAGACAATTGATATGCAAATTAGTATCATCATAATAAATTCATTTTATGCAATTTTACTTAACATAATTTTTTCGTATCCTTTACCATTATAAACAACACATATGGACGAAATTATTAGTGAGAAAAAATCAGACTTTTATTGGATAAATTAATTTAGAAAAATCAAGTTCATCCCATTTTTCTAGAACAATTTTCTGACTATGTTCTATAGAATACAGAACAGATACAGAATAGCTAATTTCAACATAAAAATTATAGAGCACAAAATAAAAAGAGATTAAGGGATAGAGAAGTTTAACACCACGATTTATAGAGGTTCGGCCTTTGCCTACATCCTCTCCTTAAGACAACCTGTCTTAAGAATTTCTCTCTTTCTAATGTGACTCTATTTACGGGCAAGAGTCAAAAGCCTGTTACAAATAGCTATTCTAAGTTTTTCTTCCCAAGTGAAAACTCTAAAATACTTAATCATTTTTCCAAAGTAAAATGATCAAAACATTTAGCCCTTTTTCCCAAGTAAAAGAACCTAAACACTTGCTAGTTTATTCTCCTAGGTTCTAGCAACCTAACCTCACAATTTATCTCACAAATTCGAATAGCCTCACTAATATGATTACAATTAAAACTATAATCATATTGAGGAGATGTGATCATGAATGCACATGAAGAAATGAAAAACTTACAAGATAAAACACAATTAAAACAAAAACGTTTTTCACTCACTTGAACACACCAACAATAATTCTTTTTATAGTTCAAAAAAAACATAGCTGTTAGGTGTGAACATTATTTCAAAAATGTTTCTTTAGTCAATGAAGTTCTGATTGAGAGAGATTTCTTCAGATTTTATGTTTCTTCAAATAAGAAAAATCAGATTCAATTAAAAGGATTTCTTTCCATTTTCAAATACAATAATTGTGGATATTTATCTTTTAGGAAAGAGATAATTTTATTTAAGGTAAATATTTGATTTGAAAAATATTTTAAATGCAAAAAATAATGTAATTAACGTGCTGTGAGTGTGTGGATTCCTCAAAAATGATTTTACAAATTTTATTTCCTAATAAACTTTTAATGCTGTAAGTCTGCTCTGATAGATGTAGAACACGAGCATGTCTGCTCTATATTTAATATACCACTCTGCATCAGATCTTGAAATTTGGGCCTGCAATATAAAAGCTAAAAAGAAGCCCAATTTTGTTAAGTGCAAATGTTTTGTTAATGCATCAAAACCTTACAATTTAGCCCTTTGAGCCAACACATAGTTATTTAGCTTAACAATCCCCTTTTTCCTTGGGTTCGATATTCGCGGGTCTTTAATTATACTTGCTATATTACTTATTGATTCATTACACTTGCTAAACACCGAATAAGTTTTTTGCCCCTTGCTGGGGATAAGCGGTGTTGTTTGTTAAATATCTTTAATTGAGTTAGTCTGAGATTTTTATTTTTTTATTTTTGATTTGGTGTTTTTCTTTGCAAGACGATTTTGAGGCATTTTCAAAATGATACAAGAAAATGTCCAAGATTTTGAATTGGTCATTTTGCGAGTAGAAATGAATGATGTGATGAGGGAATTGCAAGAATTAAAACACTTGCGTACACATTCAGCAGTTTCTTCTTTACTGTCCTTTGAAGATCCTTATTCTCTATAGGAATCACAAGAGTCTAACACATCCAAAATCAAAGTTCTTTTAGTCTATATAGCAAGTTGGGAGAAGAAATTCCAAGCGAAAAATAAAGAGTGGAAGGCAACTGTAGACACCGGGTCTCAAGGCAGTCCAAGATCAGGATTACCTAAAGATAAAAATGATGCTTGTTCATAGGCAAAAAGATTAGAACTAATGATTCCCTTATCGAAAATCCTTTTTTTTAAATAAAAAAGTTTTTTTTAAATTTTATTTTATCTTTTAGGCTTTTCGGTGGCCTGCCGCCGAGGTGGCTTGTGCAGCGCACGCGAGGCAAAGCGCCTGCGTGCAGGCCTACGAGGCGCCGCGGGCAAGGCCACGCGTGAGGCTGCACCTTGAGTGCGGCCTCCAGCCCGCACGTCGACGTTCGGCCTCCAGCTGCGAGGCCGCACCTCGTGTGCGGCCACCCACTCTATCCTGTCCTGTTTTTACCTGCGAAACCTAATTTTTTCAGAGATTTTGAAGACCCTTTTTTTCAGTTTTCAGGGTTTTTTGGGGGAAGAGCAATGGAAAGGGGATTTTGTCGTTTCCTTTTTTGAGAGGAAAGGAAAAATAAAGAAGAAAAAAAATTTTCATTTAAGAGGAGGACTTTTCAAAGAGGAAAAAAAGAGAGGGAGAGTGTTCTTGAGAAAAAAAGAATCAAAACCTTTCAAAAATTTCTTTCTTCCTTTGATTTTCTGTAACCCAAAAAATATTTGGAGTTTAAGCTTAGGTTGAGATAGGGAAATCCATTCCCTTACCTTGGGTTTATTATCAAACAACAAAATCAAAAAATCATTTTGGTTTGAGTTTTTTGAGTTTTTTTGAGTTATTTCGAATCTATTTTAAACTTTGGAAAGGGAGTCGGATCGAAACACCTTGTTTCTAATATCATAAAATCTAAGAGTAAAGATTCTTAGATCTACTATTATCATCTAATTTCATTTTATTTTTTCTTATATCTGTGAACATGTGTTTTTGAGGTTTGTTCTCCTAATATGATTTTTCGATTTTTATTTCATTTTTGGTATGAAAATGGGTAAATATATATGATTTGAGTGTGAAAAATCGGATTTATTGCTTATTTCTTTCGGCATGATTTTTGTGCTAATTCTTCCATTCTTTTCATGTTTAAATGTCATTATTTTCTATGGCATGTTTATTCGTTTTCATCCTGTCTACCTCTTTAATTTTATTAGCCCACTGTTGTCATTTGATATTATTATTATTATTATTATTATTATTATTATTATTATTATTATTATTATTATTATTATTATTATTATTATTTTGTTATCGTCATTATTATTATATTTTTACATGTCTAATTTCTAATCCCTTTTGCATGTGAGTTGTTTGTGTATTAAATTAATGTACACAATTTAAGCCTTTTCATTTCCTATATACATGTTAACCATGTTTTACATTTCTTTTACTTTTATGTTTATGTGGTTGATTTTAGAATTATTACTAACCTTTTCATTGTTATTTTTTTGTTTTTTGTTTGGGGTTAAAATGTGACCTTGTTTGCATGAGCGCCTTCGTGACCAAGTCGAAAGGTCACGACGCATAGGAGGATACATCACTTGGGTGAGACCTTACCTACCCCTTGTTTATTTGATAGTGTTTATTTGTAAATCAAATAGTTTTATTTCATGCGTGTGTCAGTTAAAAAATCACAAAAATATTTTTACAACTAAACCTAGATTTTTACTAATAAATTGGGACCAATGTCCTCGATTTTAGCCAATGAATGCAAAACGTCACGGATTAAAACGAAGAGTTAAATTTTCTAAAAATGGAATCACTCATCCCGGTTTTCAGGCCAACAACCAAAATAACTTTTCGATCCCTCTTTAAATGAGTGTGAAGAAACTAATGTTCCCAAACCGAATAAATATCCCGATTTATATATGTCTCCTTTTTTTATTAATTTTGCTTGATTGTTTAACTTTGTGTTTATATATATCTTGTGGGCCCTTGTAATTAATTATTTTTGGGGCAATTTTATTTAGTTTTTCCTTTCATTTGGGGGATTGTATTTGTCCCCATTTCTATTTTGTAATGATATGTTTTGCGTGTTATCGCTTTATTTACCTCTTTTTTTAACGGCTTCTATTTATCGCTCTCTTAGTGCTTGAATTGCGCCTTTAAATAAATTGTATTAATCGTGTGAGAAGAGAGATAAAATTTTCTAATCTAAAAACTCATTTATAATTAACCAAGGTATAAATAAGAGTGAAGTTCCGAACACCTTATCTGGTTTAAGACCCCCGAGGTTAGATGACCTTTTCCCAATTTCTTATAAATTGGGTGGCGACTTCAAAATAGCTCAAAGGTGCCTAAAGGTTTCATAGGACTAGATGACCTTTCCCAATATCCTATTGGGTTGGGATTCCAAAATATCTCATATTACCCAAGATCAAATGATGCGAACTAATCCCTCGATCCCTAAAAGCGAGCCTCATAATGAGGGCCTTTCCGGTTCGGCGCGCGTCACATCGATAATTAATTATCAAGAGGAGAAGATCAAAACTCAAGAGAATTTATTGAGGAATCAATAATTGGAGATCCAAAATTTGGAATCCAAGCTTGAGCTTTTAATTGTCTCTATGGATAATCAAAGTAATGGTGGAGAATTGAGTTATGCATTTTAGGAAATTACAGAACATTTGGAAGATTTTGAGGTTGAGTTGCATGAAGAAAAAGAGGAGCCAATCATTTTTTAAGACAATTCTTGTATTCGTTTGGAAGATGAGTTCAATTTTTTATGGAGAATTGTACACCAAATCAACAAGAACTGTGCGATTTCAAATGGAAGCACTTAATTTAGTCCATTTAAAGACATTATTTAGGCTAGAAAAGCCGAAAAAATTTGTGTATAGCGAGCCCAAGGTAGAGTCGTACTTTATTGAAGATATGGAATTTCCTGTCTTAGCAGTGCTTGACATGTTTCTCTTGCTGATGGGGGAAAATGAGGAGCAAATGCTGAAAAGACCATTATTTGGATCACAAGCTTGTCCACCATAGAGTAACATGAATCGAGCGGGGACTCTATAAACCAGAACTTTTTGTAACCCTTTCTTTTTAATTTTTTATTATTTATTTGTGTATTGAGTTTTGTGTTTTAATTTTTTGTTTGCTTAGTTTTGAATTTTTGTTTTTAAGATTTAAAACTTTTTCCTAAATTTTTGTGTTTTAGAATGTTTAATTTTATGGTTTTTAATTTTTATTTTCAATGGTTTTTGGTTTGTTTTATTGATTTGGTTTTTGATAGTTGAGAGCAAATTGAAATATCATTTCTGAAGCTATTTTGGCATTTTACACAGCTTCATGTGAAATAAAATTTTAAGATCCAGTAGCATTTTACACGGCTAGTAAGTTTTTTCAGTCCAGTTGTGAAAACACAGCTGTCTTTTGAAAATAACATAACAGTCCTATTTTGAAAAAAAAGGCTGATACAGCGTGTTATATTAAAACACAGCTATGTTTTTTCCGAAACACAGCTGTACTTTTGTTCTAGACCCTTTAAAACATGTCATTTCATTTTTAAAATACTGCGCTCCCAATTATCTCTCCTGTTGTTCACTTTACTTTAGATTAAGATTTTCTCTCAATATTTTCTTTGATTGTCAGTGGCAAACCGAGCTGATTCTAGGTTTTAAGGTTAAGATTAAAAGTTCTCTCTCTCTCATTTTCTCTCTTCAAATTGTTTTTTAGTGAGTTAGCTAATTTTTACAGATTCCAGGTATGCGTTATCCCATCTTGTTCATTCAATTTCTTTTTCTGTGCAGTTGTGCACTGAGCTTTAATGAAGAAAATGTGTTGTTTTGATTAATTTAATTGATTTGTCATACTTCTCTTGCAAAAATAAATAGAAATGGGTGTTTAGGATTGAGAAGTTGTGCTTAAAAATGTAGTTTATAGTCTTGCCTACCAAGTGTTTGATAACTTGCCTAAATGAGAAGTTCATGTCAATTTTTGTGCTTATAACGTGATTAATTCAACATATTTGTTAATTTATTCTTCTCAAACCTGTTAATATGATTTGTTAAGGTAATTCCAAATTGTGTTGGCATGAATGAAGTTGCTTAAACATGGAAATCTGTCAACTTTGGCATATTCATACCTAACTTAGAACTTTCAATGCTGGGCTTTACCTGAACATTTTGTACACTGAGCAATCACATTTTTTAGCCTAATTTCATATATATATTTGTGCTTAATTTCTTTGATAATAGGGTTGAGTTGATGGTTGCCTTTATAATTGAATTTAGACTTAACTATCATTGTGCTATATGGGATATGTTCTTGAATTATGTTTTGGAAAATTAGCTTGCTAGAAAAATAGGATTTTTAGCTTTAGTTTTTTGGATTTAAATGCCTTGATATAATAGAGTCATTGAGCATAACATGGGTTTGGGAAAAGTATTTGCAAATTAAATTTAAATCACCTGAAATTGTGCTTGGTATTGTTTTGCTTTATAATTTTTGTTATTGCATTAGTTTTTAAATGTTTGCGCTTAACTTGGGATGAAATCAATGCATGTTTGCTAGAACCCAAATTAATGAGATTAAGATGAGTTGTATTTGATACTAAATGTCAAAATTTTATTTGCATACAATTCTGATTTTTGCCCTATATTTTTGCTCATAAAGCATGATTACATTAAATATTGCATCTCCATTTTATTGAGCATCACCAATTTGCATTCACTTTATATTGGCATTTGCGCTTCACATTATAATTGCTTGTGCTTATTTTTCACCTTGTACATTGCATTTTTGTTTCTTTAAACTCACTCTTGTGCATTTTTCCAATTTTGACCAAGTTTTATGCATTGATTTTGTACTTAATTGTTTATACTTATGCCTTATGTGTGACGCTTGCTGGAACCTAGCAAAGGCCCTCGCTGAACCCGCTTTTAGGACTCGAGGGATTGGTTCGCGTCTTTTGATCTTGAGCATCATGAGTCATCTTGGATGCCTCATTTCCAATAGAACATTGGAAAGGATCATCTAGACTCACAATGCCTTTAGGCACCTTCGAGGTATTTTGGAGTCGCCACCCAATTTACAAGAAATTAGGAAAGGTCTCTAACCTTTATTGATCTAAACCAGAGATGGTGTTCGGAACTTCACTCTTATTCATGACTTAAGTTTATAAATGAGTTTTTAAGAAATCAAAATTTCATTTCTCATCTCACGCAATTGTGCATTGAATTTAAAGCGTATTTGCAAGCATATTGAAAGCGATAAATAAATAATAAAGCAATAAGTAAATAAATAAATTACAAATAAGAAATTGAATGGGACAGAACAATCCCCCAAAATAATAAAGCATAGATAATAAAACTTGCCCTAAAATTAATTACAAGGGCCCAAAAAAAGAATAAAAATAATAAAAAATGCATAAGAGTAATTAAAATGCATCATACATAAATCAGGTCATTTATTACATTTTAGGAACATTGGTTCCTTTTTATTAGCTTAAAAAATAGAGGACTATTTTTAGGCACTGATTGGGAAAACTGGGATGAGTGATCTCATTTTATGAAAATTAGTTCTCCATTTGAAAGTGAGCTTTTATTGGTTAAAATAAAACATTGGTCCATTTTATTAATAAAAATAAAGTTATTAATTGTTATAAAAAATATGATTTTCTATAATACGGACGGATATAAAATATATTTTTACATACAACACATAAAAATAATAATAATAATAAAAAATACAACAATTAAAATGCAAACTCTCAATTTAAAAGTCTTTACTTTCCCGATTCTCCGTCTTGTGCACAAATATAACTCGCATAAATAAACGAATTTTGAGGCAGCAAAACAAAAGAAAATAAAATGTTAGTAAAATAAATTAAATGAATAATATATGAACCAATAATTAAATTAAAATCAATAAATAAACTAATTAAATAAGCTAATAAAAAATAATTAAACCATGACAAATAATATAACAATAGCATTAATAATTATTAATAGACTAAAAACTAAAAGTAAACAAATAAATTATAATTGACAATGCAAAAAATATGATTTAATAATAATAATAATAATAATAAGAAGAAGAAATATATTAATAAAATATTAATAATAATCTTTGAAAACATATTAATATAAAATAATGATGATAATTAGGTTAAATAACGATAACCATAATAGTAAAATGAAATAAAGTAAGATAATCAATCAAAAGAGACCAAATGAATCACGTGAAAGGTAAAACTAAAGGACAAAATTACTGTAGATTGGCCCAAAGTAGTGAAAATGCAATGTAAAGAAAAGGAAATGCAAAGATGGAAATGGGAAGAGGTGCATGACTCGTGCATCCTTGCACGAGTCACACAAGGCCTTCAAGACTCGTGCAAAAATGTATGAGTCATGACGGCCGCTGTGAGGGGCGCAAGTCATGCAGAAAATGCACGACTCTAACGGGCAATCGGAGAATCACGACACGCGAAACAGGAACTCGACCCGAGCACGAAATGTAACTCGCGAAGATAAATAATTTTGAGACAAAAAAACAAAATAAATAAAATGTTAATAAAGTAAATTAAACAATTAATGAACAAATAAATTAATTGAATAAAATAATTAAAATGATTAAAAGATCAATCAAATAATAATTAGTTAAACTAATTAAATATAAGCAATTAAGTAAGAGGAAATAAATAGACATAAAATAGTTGCATTAAGGAAAATAAGATAAATAAAATAAAATAAAGCAAATCATATTATATTGTATACATTACGCTCAGACGGTGGGACAAAATAGGGGAAAAAATGAAAGGGAAAAAGATCGGGCACTGCACGAGTCGTGCAGTGCATTCACGACTCGTGAATGCATTGCACAAGTCGTGCAATGCATGCACTATTCGTACAGTCCGATCGGGGAAAAGTGGTGCGACTGAGCGGGCAAAAAATCGAGACGCCATCCGATCGGGGAACCAGTAATAAAATCCGACCAGGAGATTAAGATCCGATCGGAAAATAAAGAAAAAGAACTGAAAACGGCCCGGTCAGAAAGAAAAGGAAGAGAAAGCAAGATCACGACTCAAACACCTAGAAAAACAGAGATGAACAGAGGAAATGATAACAGACCAACAAACACAATATCATGCGATCAAAACATGCAAAATATTATGCGAACTAAAGCAATAAACACACTTATTTAATTATGACAACAATAAACATGCAATAAACAAGTTAATAAGATCAAATAAGAAATATATATATAGTGTGTATAATGAACAGAACTTACTAGCTCAACAAAACGAAGAAAAGAAATAAGAAAGAAAGAAAGAAGAAGAAGAAAGAAAGAAAGAAAGAAATAGAGAGATGACTATTCAGTATTTACCCTCAGAATGATATTTGATTTGCAGATGATGAAGTTCTGATTTCTTTTTTGATTTTGCTTTAAAAGAGATAAAAAAACAGAGACTAATGAAACTTTTAATCATTTTTTTCCTCTCAAAATCTTTCTCTCTGTGTTTTTCTTTCTTTTTCAGTTCGCCAAATCGTTTCTCAAATCATTCCCCCTCAGTTTCTTCACTTTTTCTTTTTATATCTCAGAGAGGGTTAGGTTGTTTTCTCACCAAATCCAACATAAATCCACGTTTTTTCAAACCAAATCCCCTAAAAACAGGGAAAAGAGACGTTAGGGGACAGTGGGGAGCGTGAGGCTACCTCTTACCTGAGAGATGGGCCTCAGGCAGTGAGGCTCCATCTCATATGGTTGAGATAGGCCTCACCCCACAGGCCCCCAGGAAATGGCCCACCCATTTTCCTCCTTTTTTTTATAAAGAAAATGAAAAAAAAAATTTCTAGAAAACCATCACTTCTATCTGCCTCTTACCCGTGAACAGGCATCATTCTCATTATTGGATAACTTCGGTCTGAGCTGCCTCAGGACCCGGTATCGACATTATGCTTTATTGTTTATATTTTGCATCTTCACATTAGCTAGAGCATTTTGTTTATTGTGCATTTTTTGTTTTGTAGTTATGGTGAAATTTCTTTAATTCTTTCAATACAGTAATATGTGTGGTTTATAGTTAATTGGACTAAGGATGTTATTGATGCTTTTATGCTTCTTTGTAGGAACCATGCCCCGAACTTAAGAGATCGAGCAACCGTTAGTGCACATTCGGCCTCCTAACTGGTTGACTCCTATGCAACGCACTTTGTTTGAGAAGTTGGCTGTAAAGACCATGATCTCCAGCAGGTTCATGAGCACGAAAATGCTCACTGAACTGGGCATTCATGAGAGGGCCTTATCTCTACTGCGCAACATTGGATGAGAGGACTTCTTTGGACTGAATGGTCTAACTTATCTTGAGATAACTTTGGAATTTCTATGTACTTTCAAGTACTCACCAAAGTTATCTAAGGATGACATCAATACCATTCAGTTCAAAGTAAAAAATACTGCCTATTTTTTATCAGTCTCAGATTTAGCAAGATATTTTCATTTGCCAGTGGATGGAGAGATACATATTTTGGGTGATCCGACTGCACACTGGGCTGTCCTTGGGAAGCCTAATACCCGATTTAATGCCAACAATACCAAATCTACCAAGCTCAACTCTCTTATATTCCAATACCTACATAGAGTTATGTCCTCTTCAGTGTTTATGAAACTAGGGTGTCCAAGCAATGTAACCAATCCAGACTTATTCTTTTTGTTTGCCATGGAAACTAGCATAAGAGTAAATGTTGTGGCCCGGTTACATAAGCAGCTAAAGAAGGCCACGACAACCTCATGAAAGGAGATAGGGATTCAGCGATTGATCACTATGATAATGAGAGCCCTACACCTGCCTATTCCTCATATGGGACCATCTTTAGGGTCATCATATTTTTTGGACAAGGAGGGTATGTTGAGGTGTAAGATCGCTATTGAGGACCCTTCTTTCGAGTTTGGTTATAGGTTGAGGTGAGTCGATGAGATAGGAGTTCTGGACAGTGATGATGATAGGGAGGCTGCTTCTGATGATGATGCCCAGGATCGGGTCGATCATGATGATAACGATGCTCTACCACCACCTCCACCACATAGAGCTACAATGAGTTTGGTTATAGGTTGAGATGAGTCGATGAGATAGGAGTTCTAGACAGTGATGAGGATAGGGAGGCTGCTTCTGATGATGATGCCCAGGATCCGGTCGATCTTGATGATGACGATGTAGACACTGGGTCCTGAGTCAGCCTAAATCAGAGTTACCCAATGATAATTAGATGCCTGTTCACAGGCAAAAAGGTTGAAAGTGATGATTTGCTTGTCAAATTTGCATTTTAGAATAAAAAAATAATAAAAATGCATTAAAAATTAAATTTGAAAAATGGAGTTTGAAAATTATAGTGTTTTTAGTTAAATTTTTTTTTAAAAAAATCGGCCGCATTAACGCGCCTGTGCGCGGTGCGAGCGCGCGCGTCCGACGCCCGTCGCGCGTACCGAAGGGCATCGGTCGCCCCAGATCTGCCGAAAACGCGTTTTCGGCCCTTTTTCCGGATTTTCTTGATTTTTTTTGACTTTTTCCCCTTTTTTTGGGTCTTTTAGTGTTTTCCCCTTTTTTTAACCCAAATTAAGGGAAATTTAATAAAAAAAAATCAATTTTATTCCTTAATTAATTAGGTTTTCCATTTTTATTGATATAAATAGAAAAAGATGAAAGGAAAAAAAGGGGATTCATTTTTAGGTTTTTTTTATTTTTCTCTTCTTCAACAAAAAAAATTCTCTTTACACTTTTTTCTTGAGTTTTCTTTTGTTCAAATAAATTTTTTAAGGTTTTAAACTTCATTTTTTCAATCATCTTTGAGACAAAGAAATCAATTTTTTATTTTTGAAAATTAATTTTTTCTTCCATTATTTTTTAAACAATTTTCTATTGGAATAAATTCTAATTTTTTTTTTATTTCTACTTTATGCATCAAAGTAAGGAAAATCAATCATCTTCACCTATTCCACCAAATCTAAAATCTGAGATTAAATATTCTAGACTCGATTTTTTATTATTTATTTTTGTTCATATTTAATTAGTAACCATGTAGATTTTCATATTTATTATTTATTTATTTTATGTTATTTTAGATATGGATTTAACATTTTTAATATTCTTTTTACTTTATCTTATTTAATTGTTTATTCTTTTTTTTACTATCATCATCATCATCATCATCATCATCATCATCATCATCATCATCATCATCATCATCATCATCATCATCATCATCATTATTATTATTATTATTATTATTATTATTATTATTATTATTATTATTATTTGTGTTTTTATTTGTATTAATTTGTTAATATGCTAATTTATTTGTTTTATTATGTTAGTTAATTTATTTGTCATCCATAATGCATATTTTATTTATTTTAATTTATTATTTATTGTTTTATGTGTTTAATTGATTTTCTTGATTTAATTACTAACATAAATTTTATTTGTGCTTGTTTTTTATTTCAAATTTTTGTTTTTCCTTGTTTGAGCATCCATGCGAACGAAGTAGGAGATCCGAGGATTTTGGTTCATTTACCATTTTTTGTGTTATTTGTATTATTTTTCATTATTTGCCTTTTTAATTTATTTGTCTTGTAATTAGTAATAAAATAATTTATTTTATGCACGTTTAATTAAAAATCACAAAAAATATTTATATTAATAAAATTAGAATTTTTTCTAATAAAATAGGATCAATGTCCTACTTTTTTTTCATCCAAATAAAATTATCACTTTAAAATCTTTCTTTCTAAACATGCATGCGAGGACCAATGTCCTCAAAGTTAATAAATATCTCATTTTATGCATGATTCGCATTTACTTTACATTGGGGGTCGTATTCTGCCCCTAGTTTTATTGTAATTTATTGTATTTTTATTTACCCTTTTTTATCTTGTTTTTATTTATCATTTTTTATTATGTGATTGATATGCGCTCTAATTATTGCATTTAAATGTACGAGAAAAGGGGGTGAAATTTTAAATTCAAAACTCAATTAAAATTTAATCAAGGTTTGAATAAATGGGAAGTCCCGAACCATCTCTGGTGTTAGGCTCAACGAGATTAGAGGACCATCTCAATGTCCTATTGGGGTGGGGTCTACAAAATATCTCTTGTTGCCCAAAATAGGCCCAATTCGCATTGTCTTAGGCTCCAGAGATTAGATGATCTTTCCAGTGTTTTATTGGAAAGAGGTGTCCAAAATATCTCTGGCTTGCCCAAGATAGACGTATATGCATCGTCTTAAGCTTCACGAGATTAGACGATCATTCCAAAGTTCTATTGGAATGAGGCGTCCAAAATATCTCTGATTGCGCAAAATAGACACACATGCACTGTCTTAGGCTCATTGAGGTTAGATGACCTTTCCCAATATTTTATTGGGTGGAGACTCCAAAACACCTCCTTGTTGCCCAAAATAGATGCCCTTGTAATTCCTTACAAGTTATAAGAACCTCTCTCGAATGCCCTAAAAGTAGGCTTTCGAGGCCGGCTGGTGTTCGGTACGTGTTACAGATGATGCTCTACCACCAGCTCCACCACATAAAGCTACAACGAGCACTTCAAGCAAGAGGGTGAGACAAAGGAGAGACATTGCATTCTCCCCACCAGATATGAGTCACTTTGCTCAAGAGCATGATGTGCCATCTTCTTCCACAGCTCCTCCACCCTTAACTCCTTTGCACTTAAATGATTATGCAGTTCAGACTATTTTATTAGGGATGCAATTTATGGCTGCTATCATTACTTCAAAGTTTAGGACTTCATTGACCGAGCTTCAGACTTCCATTAGTGAGTTGAGGAGGGAGTAGACTGACTTCCAAGAGAGAGTTTGGGAGAGATTATATAATCTAGACAGAGGATTAGTGGAGGCAAGAGCAGCTATCACTCAGATTGACCAGCTAGTATCAGACATGGAACTTTCGGTGCAGCGAGCTTCGGAGAGATTATCTTCCATTGAGACTCAAATGGATCAGGTGCACAGAGACATGATCCTAGGAACCGAGCAGAGAGCAACATTCTTATATGCTCATCAGCAACGGATTTTTACACAACTGGACAGGATGAGCAGGGAGATTCACTGATTCTTCACTTATGTTTCCACTGTTTATCCACCATATATGAGACCATGACCACCACAGTGATGTTATGTCTCCTTTTTAGGAAGTGATACTATCAGAACAGCTTTTTGCACTTTATTATTTTTGTAACTAGTGTAGTTGATGTAGTATACAAGCATAATGCTTTTTTATTTACACTGTTATATTTTGAAATTGTGTGGCTGAACTATTGACATGTGATAGGATAGAAATATTATTTTTGTCAACTATGAATGTCGCAGGTTTCAAAGTATTTCATTTTGCACAATGCTTATTGGATTTTGCACAGGTTTTGAGTTTTTCATATTTTGCATAGATGATAGAAAGGAATTTTGCACTGTGATTATTATTTTGCACAATAATTGTTTATTCTTTACCATGTTTGAAAATATTGCAAGGATTTTTTATTTGCAATGAGCTTTTTGGGCAACATTTGAGAAAATTTTTGAAAAATATTCTTGTGTGCTTCATTTCCTTGCACTAAGGATAGTGCAATATTTTGAGTTTGGGGTGAAGTACCAATTCAATAATTCAAACCAGAACCAGTTTTATTTTATTTTTTGTCTTTTTGGGTTTGGGGTGTATCTTTGTGTTTTTATAGTAATTTTTAAAATTTTTTAGTAGTTTTTAAAATTTTTGATTTTATTTTTGGTGTGTTTATTCCAAATTTATACCTGAATATTCAGATGGTTTTTTCTTGTTAATTTACCTTCAATTTAAATTTTTATTTTATCCTAGTAGTTCTCAACTGTGAATAATTTTAATCTCAGTTTTAGAAATTTGCGTTTCATTAAATTTTAAGTTGAGTGGAAAGTAGTCTTATTTGTATTTCTGTTTGCTAGACTACATGTAGACCTTGATTATACTTTGCAATTTTTAAATTTTGAGCACTTTGGGTCTATTTTAAAAAATTGAGAAAAATATAGTTATAATTAGGGGATAGATGAAAACTCACTAAAAGCACTATAACCTTTTCAATTACCCATCAAAACGACCTTGGATAAGATAGATCCTAGAAAATGATTTAGGCAGTTTTTCTTTGTATAGCTCTCTAAATGACTTTTCCTACCTTAATTTCATATTCTCTTGCTAGCCCGTTGAGCCTATTGTCTTAGTATGCTAAATGCGTGCTTGTTTTATTGTTACACATATTAAAGCTACCTTTAGCCTAAAATAATTTTTGCCTCCCCTTAAAAGAGTGGCCACTCTAATAAGGTTGGGTTTGTATTTTGGGGTAAAAGTGAGTTTAGTTTTTATCAATTTTTGGTGTAAATTTATGTTTGAGGGTTGATTGTTGTGTGTAATGGAGAGTTGAGCCCATTTAAAGAAATGAGTTTGGGGTTGTGAAGGGAAAGATATGAGTTGTTTATTGGTCTTATGGAAATTAGAGCTCAATCTAGTTCTTATTGAAAACTATGGAATTATTTAAGTACTTCATTGATTTTAGTGGCTAGTTGGTTTTCATGTTTTCTTCTAAAAAAAAAAGAAGCAGAAGAAGAAAAAGCATTGCAAATTTTTTCTAGCTAACTAAGTCAAATGTAAGTTTGAGGTGCAAAATTTAGCGATACTTGAACTAATGCCTTATGATGAGTATTTTTGAATTTTATTGTTGGCATTTGTTATTTGAGATTATTTTAACAAGCTAAGATGTTATTAAGACTAAGTTTGTTTTGATGGTATGCAATTGGGTTGGAAATTTTCTTTTGCTTAGTTGGGTGATTGTAGTTTTGTATAAGTAGCCATTTTTCTCTAGTAACTTGATCCTTCTTTATTAGCCAATTTACCTAAGTCTAACATTACAACCAAAATGTAAGACCACTTGAGTATTTATTTTGTCTTGTCTAATTTAGCGGAGATGACCTTCTAGCAATGTTTAGTACGTAGGAAGAGACCTATGGTATTTCTTGAGCTTCAAGCAAAAAGTCATGAGTGCATTTATGCATTCGAGTTGAATTTTTGTTCCCAACTTTGCATCTAGAAGTTTTGTTTTTAACTGATGAAAATTCTATTTTGGCCTTTTGCGCACACACAAAGAAATTGATTGGTATGGTCTTGTGTTTATTTATTGTTTAGTGAACATTGGTATTTGCATGTCTATCTTCTTGATCCTTGATTGATAATGACTCCTTATTTTCTTTTATTGAGATTGAAATGATTGAGAATGTGGTTCATTCAGTTTACTCAAGGGCGAGTAAAGGTTTGAGTTTGGGGTAGTTGATAAGTTGCAGTTATATTTATATTTTACGTTATTTCTTGGCATAATTCTGTGTTTTCTTTATTAATTTTAATCTTTATTAGTTTAGTTTATGTTATTTTATTAGTTTATAATATTTTTTTATAGTTTTTAATAAGTTTTGGGATGTTTTTAGGTGTTTTCTTCAATTCGGAGCTTCATTAGAGGTGCGGGCTGATATAGGTTAAATTGGTGAAAATGGTTGATTTTACACTAAAACACAATAGTGTTTTCCACCATATCACCAGACATCCACGCATGAAGCAATCCAACATCTAATGAAATCTGCCCACAGCTGTGTTTCAAAACACAGCTGTGTTTTCCTTTAGGCGCCAGAATCTCGCGCACAAGCAACCTTAATCTTACGCAATTCATTCAAGAACACAATTGTGTTTTCCAAAACACAACTGTGTTTTTCTGCAAACTATAAAAAGAATGTCGTTTTATCTTACAAAGAGACCATGCAATTTTTATAATTTTTAGGTTTTATATTTCTCATCCTAAATGCTATTTTTTGGCTAGATTTTATTTTAATTTCATTTTTGTTTGTAAATAGTTTAGATTAATTTAGTTTAGAATTTTAATTTTGAGATTCAAGGAAGATTTCAAGGTTGAAGAAGAATGAGCTTCAACATCTATTTTCTCTTTCATCATGGGTGTATCTAAACTCTAAATTTCTTTATTTGATGATTATATTCTTGATGTTAGAGTAGTTCTTTATGCTTAAGAATTCTTGAATCATATTTTGTATTTGGATATTTGGGTTTAATGAATATTTTCATGTTTTATTCTTTTTCTCTTGATCTGTTATCTGTATTTATGATGATTATTGGATTTGATTTTGATTTACTTTGGAATGATAATTGAAGTTAAATATGATGATTGTTATTATTTGCATATGCTCTGTTCTTTTAAGATTAGCATATGTTTGTCCAACTGCATTCGGAATGGTAGGCTTGACTTATATTTGTTGATTTTATTAGGTTCAAATTTGTGAGGAATATATGAGTTTTTAGATAGTTGAGTCCAAAATGATAGGCTGTCTTAGACCTAGGATTTGGTAACCGACACTTATGCTAATTAATGCGCTGAGTCCGGAATGGTAGGCTCATTGATTAAAATTGTTGAGTCTGGAATGGTAGGCTTGGGTTTAGATGGGTTGTCCAGAATTTCATGTTTAAACCCATATCCAATTGCAATTTATGAGAATAGAATTTCCTGAGCAATTCAATTCATTCTTAATTGATTTCTTGATAATTATTTTATTTTTAATTGTTATTTTATATTTTTCATTTCTTGCTTAGCTTAGACATCCCTTCGAACAAACTTGGGGACTTCTAAGATTAACACCACTTAACCATAGTTATTTAGCTTAACAATCCCCTTTTCCTTTAGGTTCGATATTCACAGGTCTTTAATTATACTGTTTGGTTTCGTCACAATAATTCAAATTAAAAGCAGCGGAATATAAATCGAAACCTAAATAGGATCTATGTAATTTTAATTGATTCAAAAGGAGGAATTAAGAATACCGACCTTTTGGTGTGCTGAAAAATGAACTAACTCTTAGTTATATCGGATTGTAGGCGCTACTGCAACCACGAATGCCCTCTATCGATATCCACACGTACGAACCGATGAACAAAAATCGCAGGGTTGCTAGCTCCCTTACATGCGACTGGATTTTGTGTTTTTCTTTCTTAAAAATATGGGGGCTAGGGTTTCTTGTCTCTCTCAAGAACGGCAACCACTCTCTATTTTCTCTTAGAAAAATGAAAATTAGGGTTAAGTTATTATTAACATATATATCCACATATATATATATGTATAAATTTAAACCCTAAAGAGATAAATTAGGGATATTATCTCTTATTCAAAATAAGAGATATTTATATATATATATATATATTTTCTTATTCGAAATAATAAGAAATATTATATCAATATATATTATTATCTCATATTCAAAAATAAGATATATATATATATATATATATGTGTGTGTGTGTGTGTGTGTGATTTCGAAATTAAATATAAATATCCACATTATAATTTCAAAATACCCTAATTAAAACCCATTCTATTTATTTTGGTATTGGTGTGTGATACAATAGGTTTATATTAAGTTGGCAGTGTGCCCAATACCATAATAGGCCCACAACTCATAATTGGTCTCTAACAAAATATTATAACTACCCAAATAATATAAATATCATTAGTTCGATTTTAACCTGATAAAAGAACATGTTATTATCCTTTTGTCACACGATATCTTATTTGAACATAAGTCATGATCCATGTCAAACTTATATTGTTCAAACATATAATTTCCCGAACACTAAGTAGACTGATAAATTCAAATGACATTGATCACACTATCAATTCATTCGAGCACGGCCATGCATTTTTACAGTCCTACTTATCGAGGGGCCCAATAGATATCTCTCTCATAAAAGAGGGACAAATTCTATCTTCATTATTCATTTTTCTCTGCATAATTCTCATTATGTCCAATCATAAACTTTATAATTATTCGATTAAAGATAATGTTTGATTATGTCAAAACATAATGTTCCTTATGTAAGAAACCGTGATAACCTCAGGTCAAAGGATTCAATAGCATATCTATTATAAGATTACTTATGACACTATCTCATACAGTGATCTCACAGTGGTCTATCCAGTACTTTGTTCTCTAACAAGTACCTATAGATTTAATTTATATCATCATATATATAATCATCCCATGATTATCAATGCAAATCTCTACTAGTCTTAATTTATCTTTATGCCCTTTAGTGATAAATGACTAGGGACGTCATGAATAATATTGTTATTCATAAACATTACAATAATGTAACATGCCAATAATATTAATGTGAAGAAAACCATCATATAGATGAAAATGTAATGATTACATCAAGGTCCAAATATTTGGCTTAGGGCATAACCACTAACAATCTCCCACTTGCACTAGGCCCAATCATACATATATCTAATGCCCATTGACCTAGTATGTCCATCATGTTTGGCTTATGGGAGAGCCTTGGTAAGTGGATCAGCAATGTTATCATCAGTAGGTATTCTGCATATCTTGACATCTCCGCTCTCAATTATTTCTCTAATGAGATGAAAATGCCAGAGTATATGTTTTGATCTCTGATGAGATCTGTGCTCCTTAGCCTATGCAATAGCACCATTGTTGTCACAATAAAGATCCATAGGATTGCTGATACTAGGTACTACTCCCAACCCAGCAATGAATTTCTAGATCCATACTGTTTCTTTAGCTGCATCTGATGCTGCTATATACTCAACTTCTATTGTAGAATTAGCGACAGTGCTTTGTTTAGAACTTTTTCAGCTTACAGCACCTTTATTTAACACAAACACATATCCTGACTGCGATCTAAAGTCATCTTTGTCAGATTAGAAGCTTGCATCTGTATAACCATTTATTACTAGCTCATCTTCCAATCCCCCATACATTAAGAATGCATCCTTAGTTCTTCTCAAGTACTTAAGGATATTCTTAACGGCTATCCAGTGACTTTCACTGGGATCTGACTGGTATCTGCTCGTCATGCTCAAAGCATATGAAACGTCTGGTCGAGTGCATAACATGGCATACATGATTGATCCTATAGCCAAAGTATAAGGAATCATACTCATGCAATCTCGCTCATCAGATGTCATTGGACATTGAATCTTGCTAAGAGTAGCCATCAGACATTAGCAAAAATCTTCTTTTGGAATTTTGCATACTAAATCTATTTAGCACCTTATCTATATAAGTACTTTGACTCAGACCAATTATCCTTTTAGATCTATCCCTATAGATCTTAATCCCAAGGATATAAGCAGCTTCACCCAAATCTTTCATTGAAAATATTTCCCTAACCATTCTTTTGTCTTTTGCATAATAAGGATGTCATTTCCAATGAGTAATATGTCATTGACATATAATACAAGAAGCATCACAGCGCTCCCACTATTCTTCTTGTATACACAAGGTTCATCCTCATTTTTTATGAGCCCAAACTCTTTGATTGTTTCATCAAAATGAAGATTCTAGCTCCGAGAAGCTTGCTTCAATCCATAAATGGATCTTTGCAGCTTACATACCTTTCTAGAATTCTCAAAATGGACAAAACCCTCAGGTTGTGTCATGTACACATCCTCAAGTAAGCTTCCATTAAGAAATGTTATTTTGACATCCATTTGTCATATCTCATAGCCATAATATACAGCAATGGCAATAAGAATCCTTATTGATTTAAGCATTGCAACTGGTGAAAAGGTTTCATCATAGTCAATACCATGAGTTTGTTTGAACCCTTTTGCAATGAGCCTTGCTTTAAAGGTATTTACTTTGCCATCCATGTCAGTTTTCTTTTTGAAAACCCATTTACACCCAATGGTTTTAATTCCTTCAGGTGGATCAATTAAGTTCCAAACTTGATTATCATACATGGATTGCATCTCAGATTTCATGACTTCTAGCCATTTCTCAGATTCTGGACCTAACACGGCATCTTGATAGGTAGTAGGCTCATCTTGATCCATGAGCATTACTTCACAACTATCTATCACGAGAAAGCCATATCTCTCGGGCTCGTGTCGTATCCTATCAGATTTACGTGGTACTTGTGTAACAGGTACAGGTTCCACAACAGTTTGTGAAACTTGTTGAGTTTCCATCGATGGTTTTATGTTTTCTTGTGGTTCTCGAATTTCTTCAAGTTGTACTTTACTCCCACTGGTTCTTTTAGAAATAAATTCTTTTTCTAAAAAGACACCATTTCGAGCAACAAACACTTTATTCTCAGAAGGGTTATAAAAGTAATATCCTTTAGTTTCCTTAGGATATCCAACAAGAAGACATTTATCAGATTTTGGTGCTAATTTATCAGAGATTTGTCGTTTGACATAAAGCTCACAGCACCAAATCTTTAGAAAAGATAAATTAGGAGTTCTCCCAGTCCATATCTCATATGGTGTCTTTTCAACCGCTTTAAATGGAACTCGGTTAAAAGTGAATGCGGCTGTTTCTAATGCATAACTCGAAAAGGATAACGGAAGATCTGTTTGACTCCTCATAGATCAAACCATATCTAATAAAGTTTGATTCCTCCTTTCAGATACACCATTCCATTGTGGTGTTCTTGGCGGAGTTAATTGTGAAACAATTCCATAATTTCTTAGATGATTGTCAAACTCTTGGCTCAAATATTACCACCTCGATCAGATCGAAGTGCTTTAATAGTTTGAACAAGTTGATTTTGTACTTCATTTTGAAAGGTTCTGAACATTTCAAATAATTCATGTTTATGTTTCATTAGATAGACATAGCCATATCTACTAAAAGTATCAGTGAATGTAATGAAGTATTGAAATCTCCCCTGGCATTTATGCTTAATGGGCCACATACATTAGAATGTACGAGGCCTAATATGTTAGTGGCCCTTTCACTATTTCCAGTGAATGGATCCTTTATCATCTTGCCTAATAAACAAGATTCGTAATTATCAAATGATTCAAAATCAAATGATTGCAAAAGTTCATCTTGATGGAGTTTAGATATGCATTTCTCATTTATATGACTAAGGCGACAATGCCATAAATACGTTGTATTTAAATTATTTGGTTTGGATTTCTTTGTAGTTACGTTATAAATGTCATGATTATTGGATGTTTCTAGATTTAGGACATAAAGCCCATAATATAAATCAGCAATACCATAAAGTATGTCATCATAATAAAAATAACATTTCTTATTCTTAATAAGAAAAGAAAAACCTTCATCATCCAAACTTGAAACTGAAATAATATTCCTAGTCAAACTAGGAACATAATAGCAATTGTTCAAAACTAACAAAAGCCCATTGGGCAAAGTTAATTCATAAGTGCCTACAGCTAGAGCAGCAACTTTTGCTCCATTTTCCACTCGTAGGTCCACTTCGCCCTTTCTCAGTTGCCTACTCCTTTTGAGTCCCTGCACATTTGTACAAATGTGAGATCCACATCCAGTATCTAATACCCAGGAATTAGAAGTAGATAAATTAATTTCTATAACATAAATACCTGAAGATGTAGTCTCACCACTCTTCTTCTTCTTCAATTCTTCTAAGTAGAGCTTGCAGTTCCTCTTCCAGTGATCAGGTTCATTACAGCGGAAGCAAACTCTCTCCTTTGGAGCTTTAGCCTTGGGCTTGGATTTAGGTTTAGGCTTACCACCAACTTTTGCCTTAGCTTTGCCCTTACCCTTAACTTTCATGCCTTTCCCTTTGTTAACCATCAGAACATGGCCAGGCTTCTTATTGATACTTTGCTCAGCTATTTAGAGCATGGCATGCAGCTCAGCTATAGATTTCTCCATATTATTCATATTATAGTTCATGACAAAATGGTCATAACTATAAGGCAATGAATTAAGGATCAAATATGTTGCCAATTCTAAACTGAGGGGAAATCTAAACCTCTCAAGGTGATCAATATAGCCCTTCATTTTCAAAACATGAGAGCTAACTAAAGCACCTTCAGCCATCTTGTAATAATGCAAAGCTTTAGTAATCTCATACCTTTTTTACCTTGCCTGCTATTGGAAGGTTTGCTTGAGATGAGTACTCAACTCAAAAGCCTCCATATTTTCCAGATGCTTCTGAAGCTCTAGTACCATACCCGAAATGTACCCTAGAAGGATTGGGCGTATTGAGGATGAGTAGTGATCAAGGTTGTGAACGTTGAAGAGTTAGGTATGCCAATTTGACAATTTAAGAGTCAATGTAAAAGTTTCGATAAGTGTGGCTAATGGAAATATTATAGAGTATGAAATTAGGATTTAATTAGAAGAATAAAATTAATGGAGTGGGCCAATGTGAAGGATTAGTAAATTATAAGTATAAATGTATGAGGTTATGAGAGTTGGAGGATCAAAAGAGAAATTTGACAAAAAAAATATCTATTTTGGGCCAATAGGAATGTGACAAGTGGCAAGGGGATAAGGAGGAGTATAAAAGAGGAGAGAGAAGGAGAGAGAGGGCAAAAATCTACCCTCCCTTTCCTATTCTCCTGTTCTCTCCCTCTGTTCTTCTTCTTCTTCTTCTTCTTGTTTCATGCCATCCTTCCTCTGGAAATCAAAGACCAAGATTTTAGTGATGAAGGTGATTAACTCAAGAGGATTAAGTGTGGAATTATTCAGGAAAGGTAAGTCTAAGTTTTATTTCCTTCCATTTTCTTGGTCGAATTTTTGGGACCCTAAATTTATATTTTGTGTATTTGTATGTTTTGATGAGGATTTAGATGAGTTTAGGAGCTAGAAAGATCATCTAAAGAAGCTATTAGGAGATCAGGAGTTGAGGTATGGGAATTTAGGTTTTGGTGTAACATTTAATTATTTTTATTTCAGTAGATTTTCTGGAAATTTTGGAGTTAAAAATTGTTTAGACATGTTCTAATGTTGTGGGTTTTGGATAATATGAGTCTGGATGTTTCGATTGTGAGTTTGGAACTCAAGTGAGAGATTGAATGAATTTTTTTGCAGTAAAATTTTTGGTGTTATTAATTGATGATTTTAATGATGTTAATAGCATGATTTAATTGTGTTTATGTGTATAAAAGCTGGGTTTTATGTTAATTATGAGGTTTTGAAAGAGCAATTTGTATGGTGTTGAAGTTTGTTTTAAATGGGTATGATTTTGAGAGAGAGAAGTTCTGCCGATTTTGGCGAGGGATTGGAAATCCCGATTCTGTCGTGAGCATGATAATGGTTAGTATCACGACAGATATCAGTGAGGGGGAGTGCACAAGACGTGCACCTTCTGAACGAGACATGTACCTTGTGCACGAGATGTGCACTTGGTGCACGAGTCGTGCATGTGTTAGTCCCCTCCCCTCTTGTGTTTGCTTGTTTCCTCTGTGGTTCTCCTTCACGATTCGTGTTTCTGAGCGCGAGTCGTGATGGGTTCCTTTTTTTCACAGGTGAGTCTGGCCACTGTAACGACAACGACTTCTTGTCGCGATCACGACAGTCTCCTCTCTACCTGAAAACTGTTTTGAGAAACTTCTTCTTTGCATAGTTTTTCACCTATGTTATGCATCTATGATTGAAAATGTGAATTATTGATGTATTCCCATGCATAGTAATTATTGAAATATAAGAATTTGATCTACCATGATTATGTTGTAAATGTATATGTGTAACAAAATGTGAACTTATCCGTTAAGTCTAAATGAATATGATAACTGGAAATTAATTGTTGAGACTAAATGTGGACATGATATCTAATAACATAAATGTGTTTAATATGTTCATATGAGGTATTTATACGTAAATGAATGCATATGCCAAATAAAAAAAGAAAGAATGTTATGCGTATTGGTGGAATGTGTATGTATGTGGAATGAGACGAATCCAATAATAATAATATGGAAATTTAGCCTGTGTTAGTCAAGTCGTGGATAGATAGGCATGCCTATAGAGTTCTGTTAGCTGCATCCGTCTGTTCTGTTTGGACCCTGATCAGGTCCCCGCTTGGTTCCTCACAAACCTCAATGTGTACGGATTTTGTTTAAGATCCCCAATGTGAAAATGTTTTTGAATGAGAAAATGTGATGTTGCTTTTCGATTCGTACCCGTAAGGTACCGCCATGCGTTCACTCGCTTATCCACCCCTTTGACTTAGCAGGCAATTAAATGAATAAAGATATGTGAATGAATTGGTAAGTTCTGTGATGATTTATAATTGATTATGTGAATAAGCATTTGATGCATTTATGAGTAATGCCATTTGACTTATGCTCTACGCGCTCCTCTGTTTTAGATCCTTTATGGATACCTATGTGAAAATGTGTGGTATCTCCGGATACCTATGTGTTTTGTATAATCAACCGATATCTGTGAAATGGAAAATGATAAAGAAATCAATGTTTGCTCTAACAAATGTGTATAAGTGAATATTAACTATCTAAGAATTTGGATGTGAATGTTGAGTTATGTTCTTTTGTCTATGAATGCTCCCACTTATTACGCATGTATGTAATATGTCGAGCGTGTGTATGTCCAATCGGGGCATTCCGGATGGGGTGTTGCCGACTGTTGCCCGGTCGTGGCGTTCCGGTCGGGGTGTTGCCAATTGTTGCCCAGTTGTGGCATTCCGGTCAGGGTGTTACATAATGCATGTTATAAGTTTGTGTAAAAGTTAAGAATATGATTTTCTGTATGAAGTCTTTCTAAAGAATAAGTAAAATAATTGATATGCATGTTTTCTATAGTTGAATAATCAATAAATGAATTCTATATATATATATATTCGTTTATTATTTAAATGAGAATATAGTTATGTTATGTGTTATCTGCCTTTTTGGACTTTCGCCTAGGTAAGTATATCGGTAAGGAATCTAGGTGCATTGTTATGGTTTTAGTGAGTATGGTAATTATGTACATAGCGATTAGTAAGTAGGGAAAATGAAATGATAACCATGATGTAGAAATTGAATTTAGTAAATGAGTTAAGAGTAATTTAGAATATCCATGTATAAAGGTTTTTGTAGAACTATGTGGTTCTGATTCCCTACCATAGGGATACGTCGGAAGCTTGGAATATTTATTTCAAGCTCGAACCAAATCTGTAAGTCTAAATGTTTTGTTTGATTTTGATCAATTAATAGTTTGAACAAATGAAATGGTTTAAGTAAGTGCTAATACTGCAATTTTTGTATGATTTTGGAAATGTTAGTCATAATGGGAATTTTCAGACTTTACATTTCGATTTGCAAACCGTATTTCTGAACTTCATGAGGGATAACTATTTATATGATTAATTAAATGAGTCAGGCAAACAATAAGCATGTCTAATGTAATTGTGAATCAAATGCAATACAGTATTTTTTGGTTATGGTATATGAATGAATATACATATGAAATTGTTTAAGTTTTCGTATAAAAGTAACGATATGAGTTTACTTTAACTGAAGCCAGTTTCCTTTATGCTTATGTCAGTGTAAATATGTGTGTGTGTGTGTGTGTGTGTGTGTGTGTGTATGTGTGTAAGTGTTTGCCTCGACAACCACTGTGAGTGACTACCCATTATTTGTTTTGCCCGACTAAGCGTTATTGCTTAGCACGGTTGTTTCTGCATGCAGGTTCGAAGATCAGAGTAGCGCAGCAGCCTGCTATAACTTTGGCCAACAAGTTAGTAGATCTGTATAGGAAGAGTTTTTATTTTGGCATGTAATTAAGTTTTAATTATTAGCGTTTGTAATAAGTTGTAATATTTTATAGTGCGAATGATGGTTATGTGAGATGAGTTTGGGATGTGTATGTGGTTGTGGTTCTAGATGTTAGAAATTTTATTATTCTGATTTCTGTATTGCCATGTGTGTTTTTGTCTGGTAGCACCTCCGCTCACCGTAGGGTGTTATATTTAGTGGTATCAGAGCTCCGGTTTAGTTTATTTTGGTTAACTAGGTATTTTGAAGTGTGTCTGTACAGTTTAGCATTGGCCAAAGCGGATGACCTTGTCCTTTAGATATATCTTGGGAAGGGAAACCTACTGATTTGATAAAGTGTTTAGTTAAGTGTTGGCTCAGTAGGTCACGACCTACCTACCCTGTATTGTTATATGTGTGTGATTTGGATTGTGTCTGTTAGATGAGTTATCAAGGTTCTGTTAGGATCTTATTTTGATACTATGTGGTTAAAGAGAAGGTTTTGTAGAAGTTTTTGAAGTATATTGATATGTGGTTGCCTTAGGAAAATAGATGTTTTGGTATTCTGAGATGGTAAAGTATCTGCATTTTGTGAAGTTTTGGAAATGCTCTGTGTGCCTGTCAGCTATCTCCAGAAAAGTATTTGAATAAAAAGCACAATGAACCATGGGAATGGGAAAAGTGCATTATCATAGCATCAATCGCATTTTTGCATTATTTTGTATACATGAACTATTGCATCCTTATTGCATCATCCTCCACTCGATCACATGTGAGAAACATTTGCATATGTGTTTTGATGGAGAGCAAGCTAACAAGGTGTACAATGAGTATTTGATATTAGGATTAGGTGTGTGATTTAAGAGCATAGTAATTGTTAAGGAAAGTGTATTGTGTATAGTTAGAGTTAAGTAGAAAGAATATTTTGGAATCTGACATAAGAAAATGTGAAAAGGTTTTAAAGTAAGACACGAGTGTTATTAGTAAAAAAAGTAGCATATGTGTCGGATGTTTTGATGTATTGAGGATTGTGCAGCAAGATGTTGTAGGTTAAGTGGTTTATATATGTGAGCTGTATGTATTTTGGTTTCTGATTGGTGGTTAAAGTAATGATTGTTCTGATGAATAGGATTGATTTGGACGTAAGATTATGAGAGAAGAATTATGAGGTTTAAGTTAAGTCAGTTTTATGAGTTTGAGTTTAGTTATGGACAAGAGAAAGTTACGAGTCGCGTAGCCTTTCCGGATTAAAGAGAAGTGGTTTAAGAGTATAGCGATAAGGATAAATAATAGCAAGTAAGTATATTAAAAGTAAAAGTGTATTAGAATAAGTAGGATGTATGTATTACAAGTGTCGAACATAAGTGTTATATGATGATACGAAAATTATCAGTGTAAATGATAATGAATTAGAGTATACTTTTTGGATTTTTTTGATGTAAGTGAATTTCAAGGACAAAATTCTTTTAGGAGGAAAGAGTTGTCACACCATGAAATATACCCTAGAAGGATTGGGCATATTGAGGATGAGTAGTGATCAAGGTTGTGAATGTTGAAGAGTTAGGTATGCCAATTTGACAATTTAAGAGTCAATGTAAAAGTTCCGATAAGTGTGGCTAATGAAAAATTTGTGGAGTATGAAATTAGGATTTGATTAGAAGAATAAAATTAATGGAGTGGGCCAATGTAAAGGATTAGTAAATTATAAGTATAAATGTATGAGGTTATGAGAGTTAGAGGATCAAAAGAGAAATTTGACAAAAAAATATCTATTTTGGGCCAATAGGAATGTGACAAGTGGCAAGGGGATAAGGAGGAGTATAAAAGAGGAGAGAGAAGGAGAGAGAGCGCAGAAATCTACCCTCCCCTTTCCTGTTCTCCCGTTCTCTCCCTTTGTTCTTCTTCTTCTTCTTCTTCTTCTTCTTCTTCTTCTTCTTCTTCTTCTTCTTCTTCTTCTTGTTTCATGCCATCCTTCCTCTGGAAATCAAAGACCAAGATTTTAGTGATGAAGGTGATTAACTCAAGAGGATTAAGTGTGGAATTATTGAGGAAAGGTAAGTCTAAGTTTTATATCCTTCCATTTTCTTGGTTGGATTTTTGGGACCCTAGATTTATATTTTGTGTATTTGTATATTTTGATGAGGATTTGGATGAGCTTGGGAGCTAGAAAAATCATCTAAAGAAGCTATTAGGAGCTAAGGAGTTGAGGAATGGGAATTTAGGTTTTTGGTGTAACATTTGATTGTTTTGATTTTAGTAGATTTTCTGAAAATTTTGGAGTTAAAAATTGTTTAGACATGTTCTAATGTTGTGGGTTTTGGATAATTTGAGTCTGGATGTTTTGATTGTGAGTTTGGAACTCAAGTGAGAGATTGAATGAATTTTTTTGCAGTAAAATTTCTAGTGTTGTTAATTGATGATTTTAATGATGTTAATACCATGATTTAATTGTGTTTATGTGTATAAAAGTTGGGTTTTGTGTTAATTATGAGGTTTTGAAAGAGCAACTTGTATGGTATTGAAGTTTGTTTTGAATGGGTATAATTTTGAGAGAGAGAAGTTTTGCAGATTTTGGCAAGGGATTGGAAATCCCGATTCTATTGCGAACGCGACACTGGTCGCGATCGCGATAGAGATCAGTGAGGGGGAGTGCATGAGACGTGCACCTTGTGCACGAGACGTGCACTTAGTGCACGAGTCGTTCATTTGTTGGTCTCCTCCTCTCTTGTGTTTGCTTGTTTCCTCTGTGGTTCTCCTTCACGATTCGTGTCTCTGAGCACGAGTCATGATGGGTTCCTTTTTTTTTCGCAGGTGAGTCTGGCCACTGTCGCGAGCACGACTTCTTGTCGCGATTGCGACAGTCTCCTCTCTGCCTGAAAACTGTTTTGAGAAACTTCTTCTTTGCATAGTTTTTCACCTATGCTATGCATCTATGATTGAAAATGTGAATTATTTATGTATTCCTATGCATAGTAATTATTGAAATATAAGAATTTGATCTACCATGATTATGTTGTAAATGTATATGTGTAACGAAATGTGAACTTATCCGTTAAGTCTAAATGAATATGATAACTGTAAATTAATTGTTGAGACTAAATGTGGACATGATATCTAATAACATAAATGTGTTTAATATGTTCATATGAGGTATTTATACGTAAATGAATGCATGTGCCCAATAAAAATGAAAGAATGTTATGCGTATTGGTGGAATGTGTATGTATGTGGAAATGAGATAAATCCAATAATAATAATATGGAAATTTAGCCTGCGTTAGTCGAGTCATGGATAGATAGGCATGCCTATAGAGTTCTGTTAGCTGCAGCCCTCTGTTTTGTTTGGACCCTGATCAGGTCCCCGTTTGGTTCCTCGCTAACCTCAATGTGTACAAATCTTGTTTAAGATCCCCAATGTGAAAATGTTTTTGAATGAGAAAATGTGATGTTGCTTTTCGATTCGTATCCGTAAGGTACCGCCATGTGTTCACTCGCTTATCCACCCCTTTGACTTAGCAGGCAATTAAATGAATAAAGAAATGTGAATGAATTGATAAGTTCTGTGATGATTTATAATTGATTATGTGAATAAGCATTTGATGCATTTATGAGTAATGCCATTTGACTTATGCTCTACGCGCTCCTCTGTTCTGGATCCTTTATGGACATCTATGTGGAAATGTGCGGTATCTCCGGATACCTATGTGTTTTGTATAATCAACCGATATCTGTGAAATGGAAAATGATAAAGAAATCAACATTTGCTCTAACGAATGTGTATAAGTGAATATTAACTGTCTAAGAATTTGGATGTGAATGTTGAGTTATGCTCTTTTGTCTATGTATGGTCCCGCTTATTACGCATGTATGTAATGTGTTGAGCTCATTCTGGATGGGGTGTTGCCGACTGTTGCCCAGTCGTGGCATTCCGGTCGGGGTGTTACCGATTGTTGCCCGGTCGGGGTGTTACATAATGCATGTTATAAGTCTGTTTAAAAGTTAAGAATATGATTTTATGTATGAAGTCTTTGTAAACAATAAGTAAAATAATTGATATGCATGTTTTCTATTGTTGAATAATCAATAAATGAATTATATATATATATATATATATATATATATATATATATATATATATATATATATATATATTTGTTTATTGTTTAAATGAGAATACAGGTATGTTATGTGTTATCTGCCTTTTTGGACTTTCGCCTGGGTAAGTATACCGGTAAGGAATCTAGTTGCATTGTTATGTGTTGTGCATTTTTTAATGATGCAACATACCGCAAGTATACGGTGTACCGAAATAGTACTTTAGATATCGATCCCACAGGGAACGTGTTACACACTATTACTAATTGATTTTAATCTTGTTTACAATGATTAATTAATGGTAGAGTTGGTTTTAATCTAATCTAACATGTAAACTAATTAAACCTAGTTAATGATAGTCAAAAGAAGATAAAATAAATCATGAAGAATTAAAAACAATGAACTTGATTCCATCATTTAGATTAACATCTTTCATCTTTCATGCAAGCCAAGTTAGAATAAACTTTTAACTCACTCTCTCGACATGAATTAAAATGCCTAAAACATATAATTAAAATTCTAACTCACAATTTTCATTAATGAATTAGAGGTTTCTAATTACATATTTTAAGAATAATCACTAACCTATAGCAATTATCTCAATATACCAATCTCTTGAATATACCTTAATAATGAAACTCTATTAAATGTCGGATAAAGCAAACTCTCGAATTACTTTAACTTGTAAAGATCATGCAAAAGATATTAATAGAGAATCTACAATGAAAGACTATGAAAATAGATAGAAATAGAAAGAATTATAATATGTAAGTTCATTAAAATGATATTCATAAAAATAGTGGAGAAGAATTAAAAATAAGAGAACAAGATAGAAGTTCTTCAACCCTTTTCTCAATCTCTTGAAATAAATTTTCTCCTCCTTGATCTTCTTCTTCAATACATAAAACTAACTAATGAAATTTAACTAAACAAAAACTGTTTACAAAATACAGAAAATTTCTTAACTAATAAAATTCATCATATATTTTTTGTCTCCTTGAATTTACAGTTAAACTACATATTTATAGAATATAATTGAAAGCTGATGTCCCTTGAAGATGTCTCTTGGGAAAGGTTGCAAACTTTGGTGAAAATATGTGACTTTTGGCTAAAAACCGTCCAACGGTCGTTTCTGTCGCGCTCGCAACGGTATCGCGATCGCGACAGAACGCGCTTGCCCATTTCTTCCTTCTTTCCTCTCTTCGGTTTTCTTTTCCCTCTCTGGCCAGTCACGTCGCGTGACTCCCCATCACGGCGTGCCTTCTTCTTTCGCAGCTCCTCCTCTTCTTTTCTTTCTCTTTTTCTTCTTTCTCTTCTTCAGTCACGTCACGTGACCTTAGCTCACGGCGTGACTCGCCTCTTCTCAGCTTCTTCTTCCTTTCCTCCTCCTTCTACATTCTTCTAGCAAGTCACGTCACGTGACTCATAGTCACGGCGTGATCAGTTCCTCTCTCACGATCATCTCATTCTATTAACTTCTTCATCTGCTCTTTTCTTCATTTTTCACCTACAAATGACAGTAAACACACAAACTAATAGACTAATACTAATATACATAAACTAACACATATAACATCAAATATTCACTTAATTATATAATTAATTAATTAAACTCATACTAAACTTATACTTAATTATACATTAATTAAGCTCCTATCAAATTCCCCCACACTTGAACCTTGCTTGTCCCCAAGTAAGATCAAAGAAATAAGAAAATTTAATAACCAGTAAAAATTACTACAAAACACTGTTATTTAGCACAGGTAATAGAATTGAAAAGAACCAAAATATCTCATACACTCATAATAAAATCAGTAAGTCAAAATTTAAAAGTATGCATCCCAAATTCAACAAATTACTAAACTTTACTAATGCCAACATAAAGAGTACGAAGTCTATTAAAACTAAACATGAAATAAAGAAAGAAAATTAGTCATTAAGTTAAAATTCTCAAGCTACTAGCTGCACTTAGGACATTTTGAGCTCACTTACCCTTAATCCAATCTCATGGCATTTTTAGACTTTACTTTTTCTTTTTCTTTGATTTTTTTCTTTTTGATTTCTAGCAAGAGAAAATATATGGGTGCGTTTTACGCTCCATCCCATATTTTTGCAATTTTTGATATATATCTTGCTTGTCTTTTTCTTTTTTTTTTATGACTTTAGTGGGTGCATTTTATGCTCCATCCCACTTTTAACTTTTCTTGTTAAATTTAGTCCTCATCCATTATTGAAAAGATAAAAGGTAAGTATTATGGCTATAGTTTCCTTAAACAACTAGAAATTGAAAATCATAAACTAAATGAGTAAATTCTAACTTTAGAAACATGGTTAGTTAGAAAGACTAAATAATCTATAATGTTGAAATAAGTAAAACAAAATAATTTGAAAAACTTAAAATACATGCTAAAAATTTTTGAAAAACTGATAAAAATGAGCATCAAAGATAAATGACTTAACAACCTATACAATATACCAAATAAACAATGCTTTATAATAAAGTTTACTTAAAAGTCTAATTGAAATATAAAAACACACAAACAAAAACAATCATGCAATTTACATAAATAATACATATACAAACTCACAAACATAGTCCCAAACATCACAACACATAACACAGTCACTCCCCCACACTTAGAACCAACATTGTCCTCAATGTGTAGGAATGACACACAAAAACAAGTAAAAAGAAATAAATGAAATGAATAAAAAGAAAACTCCCCTATCATGGTGTAGGCGGAGGTGAAGGAACCCGAAAACCCGATTGCATTAAGAAGTTATCAAACTTGTACTCCAGCCTCCTTTGACGTCGCTCAATGGAAGATAATTGCTCTTGCATATGAGATAGCATTGAGGGAATATTTTGGCTAGATGAACCCACTTCAGGTGCAGTAGCTGCAGCAGGTGGGATAGCTGCCATCTCCTCATCTTCACTTGCCTCCTCCTCACCTTCTTCATCTTGTTCCTCAACTTGTGGCGCAGCATTTCCAGCAATATCCCTCCAACATGATCGAGCACGTGCCGGAATTTCCTGAAAATTATTGCCAACAATTTCTCCACGAACTAACATAGTCTTATTAAAATAATGGCAAGGAAAAACTCTATAATAAGCACCAAGATCAACATTTAAATTAGTTGCAATACTAGAAATAACATGCCCATGTGATAAAGGCGAATCATGTTTATGTACACATTGCAACAATTGACTTACTATCCAAAAAGGCCAACATACGTCCTTGCGTTTATGTACACACCACATCAAAAACAATTCATTATATGAAACTCTATTGAATTCGGACCTATTAAAAACCAAAGAAGCTAAAATCCTATGCAAAATCCAATACCTTAAATCTTTAATAAACATGGATTTAGCATCCCTAGCTCTATAACGAGTTTGCAAATCAGTCAAAAATGTCCAAAATTCATGAGGCTTAAAAGATTTAGGTGGCTCGGTCAAACCAGCTTGAGAAAATCTAAATATCCTATTCATCATAAAATAGGTTAAAGTATAAGGTATACCAGCCATCCTAAAATCTAACCAATTCTCATTATCATCATTCTTTTTTAATGTGGTATAGAATTCTAAAACTAAATCAGGACGCACATTTTCACGCATAGAAGCAAATTTAAACAATCCACATACTCTTAACATGTCATTAACTACTTCTAGCATACCAATTTGATTAAGTAAAGAGTCAGGAAAAAACTTACAGTGCACCAAATACCTGTTACGAAGTAGTAAATACCTACTGCCTTCGTCTACAGAAAAGATAGGAAATAGAGCACCATAATGAGAAGCAATGTTCACCACTTCAACTTCCTGCTCTTCTTGCTCAGTTCGGGGAACAGTGGGATTCTTCGTTCTCACCATTTTCGATTGTTTGGGTAAACAGACAATGATAAATATAGAGAAGTAAATCTGAAAACAATAGGAGAAATTAACAAAACCAAATACACAAAACCAAAACTAAATAGATAAACGAAACAGTAATAGAAACAGAGAACAAATTATAAACGAAATGTGATTATGCATGAACATACAGAAATTAAATGGGTTTAGGGGAAAGAAGAAATGAAAAAGAAAAATGAAAATACATTAACAAACCTGTAAAGAGAATGCAAAACCCGAAATCCCTAAATCAAGCTTTACTTGAAGAAAATAGAAGAGAAACACAAAGCTAAAATGTGGAACTAGAAAAACGAAAGGGAAACAGAGGATGGAAGTTCGAAATTTCTTGGTGAAATGAGGAAACGAAGAAGAAAAAGTGGCTAATGAGGGTCTTTTAAGTCGTGACCTGAGTTAAGGAAAGAAAAAGAACAGTGAAATGAAGTAGAAAGGGAAGAAAAATGAAGGGTCACGACTTTTAGGGTTTTAAAATTTTAAGTTCCCGCTTTTAATGTGTTTTAATTCCTAAATGGTTAAATTAAGTTAATGTAATTGAAATTTAATCATCTAAAGCAGAAAATAAAGTAAAACAAAACCAAATAATATTAAAACAATAAGTGAAATAAGAAAATAAAAGAAAAGAAAAGAAAAAATTTAAAATATACCTAATGGAGGCGTCACGGCGTCACGGCGTGAGGTAAAGTCACGACTCGTGACGCCTCACTTACCTGTGCGAAATCATCTCAAGCGAAAACCAAAGAGCGTCACGTCGCGTGAAGGTACATCACGCCGTGACGCTTCGGCCTTATCACCTGGGCGAAGTCCCTCGCCTCAGCCCCTCACGTCACGTGAGGCTTCATCACGTCGTGAGCCCTGCAGAAAACTTCTCGCTTTTCGCTTCATCGCCTTCTGTCGCGATCGCGATACTTTCCGCGATCGCGACAGAAGCCAACGTCTTCATAAAATTTTTATTTTTTTTTTATATTTTTCTTTGCTTTTTTTTTTATTTATTTATTTTTTATATATTTATCAAACAAATCTAATCTTACTAAATTAGCTGTGAAATAAAACAAATATATTAGTAGCATGAAAAAAAATAAAACTATATAAACAAATTTAAAACAAAGTACAAAACATAAATAAAAACAATATAACTAAGTAACCTAAATAAAAAGAACTAAATAAATCATGGCTTAATATGCTCCCTAGGATTCTCCTCAGTATTGCTTGGAAGACATCCTAAATTTCTAGAAGGTAAAGAATTAGCAAGTTGGCCTATTTGAACCTCAAGATTATGAATAGAGGCTGCATGATTTTTAGTGATTTGATCAATTTTTGCCTCAAGTTTCTTTTGGCTTTCATCTTGAGAATGCATCTTATAATTAATTTCTTCAATAAACTTATCAATTTTACCTTCAAAAGCACCAAACCTATCTTGTGGTTGTTGATATCCTACTCCCCTATTTTGGTTATTAACATGATTATTTCCCCAAGAAAGGTTAGGATGATTTCTCCAACCAACATTATAAGTGTTAGAATAAGGATTTCCACGACCTTGACTTTGAACAAAATTAACTTGCTCTTTATTAGCTATGCCTAAAGTGCAATTACCACTATCATGCCCATTTTGACCACACACATTGCAAGCATTTGATACATTACCTCCCATGCCTAGGTTATTAACTCTATGAGTTAAAGCCTCAACTTGAGCTTGTAATGCAACCATAGAATCTACTGAATGTATCCCCCTAACATTAGAATTATTATATTCTCTTACTCTTTCAGGAGGCCACATACAGTTGTTCATTGCCATTTCTTCCAAAAGCTCATATGCTGCATCAATTGTTTTCCTCATTAAAGATCCACCAGCAGCAGCATCAATAGTACCTCTTGTAGTTGGATTTACACCATTATAGAATGTTTGCATCAACAACTCTCTTGGCAAATTATGATGTGGACACATCCTTTGCAATTCTTTGAATCTTTCCCAAGCCTCATATAATGATTCATTTTCATTTTGAACAAATGTGGTGATATCCTTTATGATTTTTGCGGTTTTTGCCAAGGGAAAATATTTTGATAAAAATGCTTGGGCCAATTGGTCCCAAGTAGTGATAGATCCTCTTGTCAAAGAATTCAACCAAGCCTTTGCTTTATCCTTCAATGTGAATGGAAAAAGCCTAAGCTTGATTGCATCATTTGAAACCCCATTTATCTTAAAGGTATCACAAATTTCAAGGAAATTTGCCAAATGAGCATTTGGATCCTCATTTGCCAAACCATAAAATTGTATACTATTTTGAATCATTTGCAATAATGAAGGCTTAATTTCAAATTGATTGGCATTTACCGTTGGTCTTACCACTCCTTGTTGAGCACCACTCAAAGCAGGTGTGGCAAAGTCCATCAATCTTGGTGGATTTTCATCAGCCATGACAATTGATCTCCTATTTTTGTTCTTCTTTTTATTTGATTTTCGGTTACTTAATAAAAACCTCTCAATTTCAGGATTTAAAGGCTCAAGCTCTTCTAAAGAACTCCTTGTACTAGGCATGAACTTTCAAAATCCTGTAAAAACAAAACACAAAATTAATTTAACATACACCCAAATTAAAACAAAATAAAATATTGTAATCCAAAATCATAAATCAATTTTCATAATGGCAAACAACCGTTCCCCGGTAACGGCGCCAAAAACTTGTTGTGCATTTTTCTAATGATGCAACATACCGCAAGTATACGGTGTACCGAAATAGTACTTTAGATATCGATCCCACAGGGAACGTGTTACACACTATTACTAATTGATTTTAATCTTGTTTACAATGCTTAATTAATGGTAGAGTTGGTTTTAATCTAATCTAACATGTAAACTAATTAAACCTAGTTAATGATAGTCAAAAGAAGATAAAATAAATCATGAAGAATTAAAAACAATGAACTTGATTCCATCATTTAGATTAACATCTTTCATCTTTCATGCAAGCCAAGTTAGAATAAACTTTTAACTCACTCTCTCGACATGAATTAAAATGCCTAAAACATATAATTAAAATTCTAACTCACAATTTTCATTAATGAATTAGAGGTTTCTAATTACATATTTTAAGAATAATCACTAACCTATAGCAATTATCTCAATATACCAATCTCTTGAATATACCTTAATAATGAAACTCTATTAAATGTCGGATAAAGCAAACTCTCGAATTACTTTAACTTGTAAAGATCATGCAAAAGATATTAATAGAGAATCTACAATGAAAGACTATGAAAATAGATAGAAATAGAAAGAATTATAATATGTAAGTTCATTAAAATGATATTCATAAAAATAGTGGAGAAGAATTAAAAATAAGAGAACAAGATAGAAGTTCTTCAACCCTTTTCTCAATCTCTTGAAATAAATTTTCTCCTCCTTGATCTTCTTCTTCAATACATAAAACTAACTAATGAAATTTAACTAAACAAAAACTGTTTACAAAATACAGAAAATTTCTTAACTAATAAAATTCATCATATATTTTTTGTCTCCTTGAATTTACAGTTAAACTACATATTTATAGAATATAATTGAAAGCTGATGTCCCTTGAAGATGTCTCTTGGGAAAGGTTGCAAACTTTGGTGAAAATATGTGACTTTTGGCTAAAAACCGTCCAACGGTCGTTTCTGTCGCGCTCGCAACGGTGTCGCGATCGCGACAGAATGCGCTTGCCCATTTCTTCCTTCTTTCCTCTCTTCGGTTTTCTTTTCCCTCTCTGGCCAGTCACGTCGCGTGACTCCCCATCACGGCGTGCCTTCTTCTTTCGCAGCTCCTCCTCTTCTTTTCTTTCTCTTTTTCTTCTTTCTCTTCTTCAGTCACGTCACGTGACCTTAGCTCACGGCGTGACTCGCCTCTTCTCAGCTTCTTCTTCCTTTCCTCCTCCTTCTACATTCTTCTAGCAAGTCACGTCACGTGACTCATAGTCACGGCGTGATCAGTTCCTCTCTCACGATCATCTCATTCTATTAACTTCTTCATCTGCTCTTTTCTTCATTTTTCACCTACAAATGACAGTAAACACACAAACTAATAGACTAATACTAATATACATAAACTAACACATATAACATCAAATATTCACTTAATTATATAATTAATTAATTAAACTCATACTAAACTTATACTTAATTATACATTAATTAAGCTCCTATCATTATGGTTTTAGTGAATATGGTAATTATGTGCATAGTGATTAGTAAGTAGGGAAAAAGAAATGATAACCATGATGTAGAAATTGAATTTAGTAAATGAGTTAAGAGTAATTTGGAATATCCATGTATAAAGGTTTTTGTAGAATTACGTGGTTCTGATTCCCTACCATAGGGATACGTAGGAAACTTGGAATATTTATTTCAAGCCCGAACCAAATCTGTAAGTCTAAATATTTTGTTTGATTTTGATCAATTAATAGTTTGAACAAATGAAATGGTTTAAGTAAGTGCTAATACTGCAATTTTTATATGATTTTTGAAATGTTAGTCATAATGGGAATTTCCAAACTTTACATTTCGATTTGCAAACCGTATTTCTTAACTTCATGAGGGATAACTATTTATATGATTAATTAAATGAGTCAGGCAAATAGTAAGTGTGTCTAATGTAATTGTGAATCAAATGCAATACAGTATTTTCTGGTTATGGTATATGAATGAATATGCATATGAAATTGTTTAAGTTTTCGTATAAAAGTAACGATATGAGTTCACGTTAACTGAAGCCAGTTTCCTTTATGCTTATGTCAGTGTGTATATATATATATGTGTGCAAGTGTTTGCCTCGGCAACCACTGTGAGTGGCTGCCCATTATTTATTTTGCCCGACTAAGCGTTATCGCTTAGCACGGTTGTTTCTCCGTGCAGGTTCAGAGATCAGAGTAGCGCAGCAGCCCGCTATAACTTTGGCCAACAAGTCAGTAGATTTGTATAGGAAGAGTATTGATTTTGGCATGTAATTAAGTTTTAATTATTAGCATTTGTAATAAGTTGTAATATTTTATAGTGCGAATGATGGTGTGTGTGAGATGAGTTTGGGATGTGTATGTGGTTGAGGTTCTAGATGTTAGAAATTTTATTATTCTGATTTCTATATTGCCATGTGTGTCTTTGTCTGGTAGCACCTCCGCTCACCGTAGCTCTTCGTCCTTCAATATGCTTCATGTGGGAGTTGGGGTGTTACATCTGGAAACATGATAGCTAACATAAGACAGCCAACATCCACAGAATCATCAAAATGTTTCTTGTGTTTATCTTTGACCGCCCTTGTAGCATCAGCAAGTGGGTCATTGGGAATAGGCTCATCCAGCACATATAGCTTCCTTTCTTGCTTGAGAATAATTCTCAAGTTTCTGAACCAGTCAAGGAAGTTTATGCTAGTTTCTTTAAGTTTGTCCTTCTTAAGAACTGATCGCAGTGACATAGTAGAAGTATTATTTGATGCCATTAATATACAAACATGCAAGATAAATAATATTAGTACCAATTTCATTTTAGGTTTTCTTATAAATTCCCACTAAAATAATAACCCTCAATAATAATTACAACAATTATAATAATTTAGTGGGCTAAGATCCATATTTCACCTAACTCTAAGTCAGCTTTGGCATGACCTTATAGTTAAATTATTTAGGTAGGTAGCTCATTTACCAATTATATCTTATATAACTCTTAGATCATTTATGGGATTTTGACATCATATGTCCCAGCATGTTATAATCCCATCTTTGCCCTTAGGCCCAAACCATTTTGATAGCCTAATTAAGTCTAACCATTTTAACCATATAAGTAGCACCATTACCCATACCGCCTTACTAGGATAACCTAATGTACTTCGCTTTAGTAGAACCCACATTTTGGTGATCTTAGTCTTGACAGGTGTTTTAATAATGGGTGGCATATGACTTAAAATTATGGTGAGGGATTTTAATTTTAACTTATGATGTCTAATTATTTATATAAATCTTGCATCATTTCATAAATGGCATCTCATAGACATATATAATCATTCATCGCATCATATACTACGAAAATATGCATAATATATTTAAAACCGTGTCATAGCATGGTCAAATCTATTTTGATCCTCATAAACCAATATGAAGATCAAAGGTCAATCCTAGGTGTAAATACATGGACTTGATCAACAGCTTCCATCTTGCACCTCTATCGCCATGGACTTGGATTGATCTCCATTGTTGCTCTTCATCTTCATTACAATAATGATACAAAGATATTCTACTACAACAATTGAATAAAATAAATATTACAACAAAATTAATGACACGCGAGTCATATTTAAAAATTGCAAACCCTTAAAGTAGATAAAATAAAACTCATCCACATGAGGTTCAATTGGCCATGCTATGCACCATGCAAAGACATCATACATACATAAGATAAATCATGTTATTTCATATCATGCATAGTATACCTTTTTCATAAAATTGATATATTAAAATTAATGAACATTAAATCCAGCGATTCCGTATCATATTCTGTATCTTTGAAAAACGATTTTGCTGATCATATCAGCAATCGTTTAATCACATTAAACAATTTAATAGACACAGAATACCATCATAATTAATTTCGCATTAAACATATTAATACTATTAGTTAATCATATTAACAGAATCGTATCAATCAAATTAATATCGTTAATCTCAAAACTTGTCAATCATGTTAACACTTAATTGAGTTCGTTAATCATATTAACATTAGTTAATTTCGTAGCCCTTTAATATACCAGAATAAACATTATAAAATTGATTTCGTTTATATCACATACAATCTATTTGTTTTTAACACTACAAGAAAATTAGTATTTAGCGACGGATATTTAGCGACGGAAATTTTACTGTCGCTATTTAGCGACGGAATAGCTATATCCGTCACTAATTACCGACGGAATTATTTTCCGTCGGTAATTAGCGACGGAAATAATTTTCCGTCGCTAATTATCGACGGAAAAATCTAACCGTCGGTAAATTTGGCGCGTAAATTTCGCGGGTTGAATTGCTGCGGAAATTAGCGACGGAATTATATTTCCGTCGCTAAAATTAGCGACGGATTATTTTTTCCGTAGCGAAATAAAATTAAATATATTAATTAAAATATTTTTAGCGACGAAAATATTTTCCGTCGCTAATTCCCGACGGAAATACAATTCCGTCGTTAATTAAAATAAAATATATTTATTAAATTATTTTTAGCGACGGATATATATATCTGTCGCTAATATTTAACGACGGTTTTTAGAACCGTCGCTAATTTTAGCGACGGAATTACTTCCGTCGCTAAAAAGAAAAGAAAATTTTTATTTTTTTAGCGACGGTATAATTTCCGTCGCTAAAAATTTTATATTAAAAATAATTTTTGACTTTTCTTTTCTTCCCTCCTCTTTCTTCCCTCGTTCTTTCTTTCTCTCTCTCACGAGCTCACCCAGGCCGCCTCACTCCACCGCCGCGCTCGCCCTAGCCCTCGCCCAGCCGCCCGCCCCCCAGCCGCCCTCGCAACCCGCCCTCGCCGTCCCTCTCTCTCTCGCGCGCCCCTCTCTCTCTCGCGTGCCCCCCTCTCTCTCGCTCGCCCAAGCAATCGCCGCCGCCCCCAGCGGCCCACTCCGCCGCCTTCCCCGCCCTTGCTCACCAGATCTGCTCCCAGTTAGCTTGCTGCATTTACTACTTGAAATTTTCTCAAAGAAAGAAAAATTCCCAGTGCTCAGGTACTCTCTTTTGCTTTGCTAATTAATGGGTTTTATCCTTTTTCATGTTAATTGTCTGATTGTTTATTTTGTGGGTTCTGAAATTGGAGAAATAGAGAAAGGAGTATCACTAAACCCATTTTTGGGCAAATTTAATTCATTGAGGATGGTTAGTAACAGGGGATCCGTTCCATTGATGGACTATGAGCTACTAGAGAAAGGAACTAACAATTTTGGAGATGATAATTTGTTGGGTAAAGGTGGATTTGGCACTCTATACGGATTTGGCCTTGTAGTGTAATCCTTGCCGAGTACGTTTGGCAACAGAGAGAGCGATTTTCAGGTGCCGAAGTAGTTGAGGTAATACTTTTATGTTGTGGTTTGCTGATTATGTACTTGGATTTTTATGTGATTTTAGCTCGCAGCTCGGTGCCGGAACTTCCTTGCCTGGATTGACTGCTGTGAAATTAGGTTCGGCCGTGACTCTCACCGATGATTCCAGCAGATTGGAGGTATTAATGTTAACCTCTATTTTAAATTTTTCCGTTTTGTTAAGTTGTCGTATGCTATTCATAGTGTGAACAACATGTGGTTGGAAGGTGAAGCTTTGTGCCTAATCTATAGTCGTTGTTCTATTTCTTTTTCACGGAATTTTAAATTTATAGTGTAACACCCCCATCGCCGTCCCCGTTGGAAGGACACCGACGGACGCGCTACACGACGCTCACATATACAGATATACACATGCACAATGCGGAAGCATACATTCATACATAACATACATACGAAAATACGGTTTAATTAAAAACTTACCTTGACTTACTTTGCGGTACAGACTGAACATGCAATAACTCACGCACACGCAGGCACTAAGCAAAAGCATACACAAAGGCATACAGATGACCATTCAACGGAAGCATAATTGAAATAATAAAACAAAGGAATAACTAATATAAGGACATACTAGCTATTACATTCCCAAAAGAAAACTCAAGAACGAAACATAATAATTACATATACAATACTACTGAATACAAAAGCAGATATACAGAAGCTGAACAAAATACAGAACTTCTAACTCCTACGTGGCCGACCCTGCAGAAGCGCGACTCGAACAGAACCAAACCTGCCACCTGCACGGAAAGGAAATCCGTGCTAAGCGATAAACGCTTAGTGGGGAGAACACACAAGAATATGGACGGCCATTCACAATGGTCGCCAAGGCATAACACATTCAAATGGCAATTGCAGATATTCATAACAAATATGATCATGCTAGCATAGTAAAGGCATTCATTCGATAACTCACAAACAGACCATAAACTCATGTCCAGGATATACCAATACAGACATCATACAATATACGATACAAATATCATCATGCCGAACTACATACTATAACTCATGCATAAACCTACATGGGTATCAAATAACAACATCTTACCGTGCGACGCCACAAGAGCTTTACACAAGTAATTGACATAGCTAAATACCTATGCAGGAACTGACAACCCAAACATCATATTAAGCATACACACTAGTCAAATATCCAAAGGATAACATTTAGAGCATCACAATACCGCTGCGCAACTCTAATATATATAAAGCACCATGCAAAAACACTCTGATAGCGGAGACTGATGACGTAACCCCTTAGTATTACATTCATATCACATAAACTGATTCCTGAGATCTTTATCATAATCAGACGGATATCACATTCATATAGTTATTTCAAAGTAATACAAACCAGTAAAGCACCTGCTGACTCACAATAGTGGATAACGAGTGTACTGAACTGATTAGTACCTTACGGGTACAAATCGAAAACCACTTTATTTTATCACAAAAGCATTTTACTGATGGGGGATCTTAACCCGATCCAAATTCATTAAAAAGGACCACGAGGATCCGTACTGAGGGGGGGTTCGCGAGGAACCATACGGGGGACCTGATCAGGGTCCAATTCGTTCAAAGGGCGCTGCAGCTACTGAAAGACTCTATTAGGCATGCCTAACTATCCACTAGACTGACTCTCGCAGGTCATGTATAAAATAATACACATTCCGAATCGCACAACGCATAAATATATATATAAATATATAGATCATGCATAAACCAGAATACAATAGACATATAAATATGCTCATAAGGTCGGTCGTACATCATGCAATTTGCATTGCAAAACATATTACAGTCCATACATTTTAACATTAAACAATATTCTAAAGCATGCCAAGAATCAGGTATAAAAGCACTACCATGCTAATGATTATCAACACAAGGTCTTAATCATGCATTAGGCGAAGATACTAAACATAAATCATGCATAGTCCAAAGTACATTTAACCTAACACACTGAGTTCAAAGGCTAAAGCCTAATATCAAACAAAGCTCATACAAGTCATATGTAGAAGCATGCAATAATTCCCTTAATCACATTTTAACAATACTCATCAAATTAAAGCATGTCAGGAACACATGTGGAATCATATTATGCCAATGATCAATAACGTATAATCTGAATCATGGAATGATACAATACTCTTAAACATGGTATGTTATTCTAGGTAAGAATCCAACCATGGACAGGCATAATATAATGCTGAACACAACTAAAATAGGCTAACCAATCAGATAGGATAGCACACAGTAGAGAAAAGAGTCATAGAAGCATTTGGAAGTCATTTTATAATAAACTAGTCACGGGGGAACAAATCAAAACAGAAAAGCCATACAGGAGCATATAACAGTATGACATAATTAATACAGTAGTGAAGACCCATACAGAAGAGATAAGAAATTCATTTTGGATAAAACTGGTCAGAAATCGGAAAAAGGAGCTGAAGAGGGATCGGTCACTGACTGACCTCAAAGGGTCACGTCGTGACCTAGTGTCACGTCTCGTGACCTGCTAGAGAGAGTCACGGGACGTGACTCTATGTCACGCTTGGCCTTCATAAGAGTCACGCCGTGACTCTAAGTCACGAGACGTGACTTCCCTCTCACAGAGAGAGGAGTCACGCTTCGTGTCTTGGAGTCACGCCTTGCCTTACACAGGAGTCACGTCGTGACTCTATGTCACGTAACGTGACTTCCCTCTCACAGAGAGAGGAGTCACGCCTTGCCCTTACCAGAGTCACGCCGTGACTCTAAGTCACGAGACGTGACTTCCCTCTCACAGAGAGAGGAGTCACGCTTCGCGACTGGAGTCACGCTTCGCCAATCACAAGGGTCACGTCGTGACCCTAAGTCACGAGATGTGACTTTCCTCTCACAGAGAGAAGAGTCACGCTTCGCAACTGGGAGTCACGCTGCCCTTCACATGAGTCACGTCGTGACTCTAAGTCACGCGACGTGACTCGCTTCTCACAGAACATTGGAACTGGAAATTCTACAGAGACGCGATTTTCCATTCCCAGTTACCCAGAACTCCAAGAACTCGATAAATTCATTTTCAATCTCATTCAAAACACCAACAAACTCATCTTACCTTTCAATCGATGTCCCAAACAGCATAAACAAGACAATTGCAACTTAATTCGACAATCAAATCATTAAAACCATGCTTAACCACATTTAATCCCTTCTAGAGCATAAACCCTAAAAATACAGTAAGTTCAAAACCCAAAGCTCAGTAACTTCAACTCAATTCCTATCATGCATTACTAACACATCTAATCACTTAATCATGCATGTACACATTCTAAACCACATCAATTTCCAGAAATGCAAACACATATACATCCTAAGTGAGATTTAGGGCAAAAACATTAAGAAATCCAAATGCAGTAAACAGAGCTCCCAAACCTCAAAAATCACGATCCAAAATCAGCTTCAAGATCAGTCCTCAATCCTTTCCTTGCTTTTACTTTGCTTCTTCTTACAATCCCAAGCTTGCACAAACAAAACCAACAATTACTTTTCAAAACCCTAACTCAACCAAAACCAACCAAAACCAGGAGAAGAGAAGAAGAAGAAGAACAGAACGTAAATCCAACTTACCTCTTCAAACAAAGCACAATCTCCACCAAGCCAAACACAACTCCAACCAAATGAGAAAGAAAGGAAAAGCAGAGAAAGGAGAAGAGAAGAAGAAGGAGGAGCGTGAGAGAGGGACGAACGGGAAATGCAATCTCTGTTCCCTCTCTCTCTCTCTCTTTCTTTTCTTTTTCTTCTTTCAATACTCACCTAACAAACCCACATGGCAGCATCCTATTGGACCCCAAACTCCACTTAGCATTTCAAACCATGGCACAATACTAGAGTCATACCCAAACATTGCCTTAATAAATATCTTGTCTAAATGCTCTTTAATCCTTAAACAAATTACACTTCACTCACTAACACAATTCTTTCTTTACCAACTTAATTATCTTATCAATTAGGTCCTTAACACTCCAAATTTCTCAAACACAAATTTACTGAAATACCCTTCCGATCCCGACTTAGCATGCATAATCCGACCAGGGCTATTTTGGGGTGTGACATATAGGAGGAAGTAATCCTAGTCTGAATTAAGATTAAAATTCGTATGTTTGTAATTGCAAATTTTGTCTCTTCAAACTTGTTATAGTTCAAGCTCTTATACTTTTCAAGGCAATGATTTTAGTAGTAATTTTCCATATACTCCAATTCATTATAGTTATATACTGATGAATGGACTGCCAACTGCTAAATCACTTTGAATAGTATGCCATTCAAATAATCCTTCTTTCTTTTTTTTACTACTGCTAAATCACTTTGACTAATATTTACTACTGAAATGCCTTTTTCATTAGAAAGAATTATATATTTCGTAATGAATGTAAAACTCTGATTGGGTGTTGAAGAGTTTGTGTTATAATTTTGAGTTTACTTGTAACACCTGATTGGTTTTATTGGAGAAGTTGTGTCAATTGTTGTTATTGACTACAGCCTTAAATAATATATAGCTAAGTTGCATCAATCTCTTTAGTTAATTTCTTTTGGTCACATCATACCAATCTCTTTTTTATGTTTACATATTGGTTTTTCCTTGCTTCTATGATAAATTCGAGCACATGCATTCATCAAAGTTGATGATTAATGTATTGAGTTAGAAGGTACTTTTTCATCTGTTCTGAATTCTAATCTTGTTATATTCTTGTAGCATGTGCAGCTGGTTTGCTTACTCTTTTAGCACTATTTGATGCTTTGTTCTTCTTTTCTTCTTATTCTGCTAATGTGCAGTGGGCACCATCTTATTGAATTTTTGTTGGTGAAATGGGGATTAAAATGTGTGAAGCTTCTTGATGGCTTTTCTTTTATGCCATCCTACAAGGCATCTGGGCTAAGTGGCAACATTCAGTTGGCAGAGATTAGGTTAAAGTGAGGTATTTCTTTTTGTACTGTTAGGACTGACAGAACAAAATGGGATTGGCTGATGGTGTGAAGATCAAGTAGTGAGAAACTTATTAGATATGTTAAGAATGTAATTATTAGACAGTAAGGGTATGATAATACATTTGTACTTAGTTAGAAACTTATGAACAATTTAATTTTTGTAATTATTTTTATAATACTAGATTATTTTTATATTTTTGCAAATATTATTTGCTATAATTAATATATTCTCAATTATATTATTTTTTGTTACTTATAATTTTTATATTATTAGAAATTTTATCATTAAAAAAAGATAAATATTTTATAAGAAAACTACTGAAATATGAGAAATGGAATTTTTTATTAGTTTTTTTAAATTATTGACGGAATACCGACGAAAAATTCCGTCGGTAAAAATAAAATAAAAATTTCAAGATTTGCCGACGGACAAGTAATTTCCGTCGGTAATTTACCGACGAAATTTAATATTCCGTCGGCAAAATTACCGACGGAATATTAAATTCCGTCGGTAAAATTGCCGACGGAAAAAATTTCCGTCGGCAATTTTAGCTACGATAAAATTGCCGACGGAACTGAATTCCGTCGGCAATTCACTTTCCCAACGGAAAATCCTGATTTTCCGTCGGGAATTTCCGTCGGTAATTCGTTAAATTCTTGTAGTGTAACAATTAAAACCGAAATCAATTTCTATGTATCAACATACAAATCGATCGACATTCATGCCAATAGAATCATATATATATCACATACATAAATATATTTGAATCAATTGAATATACAAGTGGCTCTGATACCACTGTTGGGTTTCATCGTTATAATTCAAATTAAACGCAGCGGAATATAAATCAAAACCCAAATAGAATCCATGTATTTTTAATTGATTCAAAAGGAGGGATTAAGAATACCGACCTTTTGGTGTACTGAAAAAATGTACTAACTCTTAGTTATATCGGATTGTAGGCGCTGCTGCAACCACGAACGCCCTCTATCGGTATCCACACACACGAACCGATGAACAAAAATCGCAGGGTTGCTAGCTCCCTTACGTGCGACTGGATTTTGTGTTTTTCTTTCTTAAGAATATGGCTGCTAGGGTTTCTTGTCTCTCTCAAGAACGGCAACCACTCTCTATTTTCTCTTAGAAAAACAAAAATTAGGGTTAAGTTATTATTAACATATATATCCACATATATATATATATATTTCTTATTAGAAATAATAAGAAATATTATATCAATATATATTATTATCTCATATTCAAAAATAAGATATATATATATATGTGTGTGTGTGTGTGTGTGTGTGTGTGTGTGATTTCGAAATTAAATATAAATATCCACATTATAATTTCGAAATACCCTAATTAAAATCCATTCTGTTCATTTTGGTCTTGGTGTGTGACCTAAAAAGTTTATATTAAGTTGGCAGTGGGCCCAATACCATAATAGGCCCACAAATCATAATTGGTCTCTAGCAAGACATTATGACTACCCAAATAATATAAATATCTTTAGTTCGATTTTAACCTGACAATAGAACATGCTATTATCCTTTTGTCATACGATATCTTATTTGAACATAAGTCATGATTCATGTCAAACTTATGTTGTTCAAACATATAATTTCTCGATCACTAAGTAGACTGATAAATTCAAATGACATTGATCACACTATCAATTCATTTGAGCACGGCCATGCATTTTTACACTCCTACTTATCGAGGGGCCCAATAGATATCTCTCTCATAAGAGAGGGACAAATTCCATCTTGATTATTCACTTTCCTCTTCATAATTCTCATTATGTCCGATCATAAACTTTATAATTATCCGATTAAAGATAATGTTTGATTGTGTCAAAACATAATGTTCCTTATGTAGGAAACCGTGATAACCTCGGGTCAAATAATTCAATAACATATCTATTATAAGATCACTTATGACACTATCCCATGTAGTGATCTCACAGTGGATCTATCCAATACTTTGTTCTCTAACAAGTACCTATTTATTTGATTTATATCATCATATATATAATCATCCCGTGATTATCAATGCAAATCTATACTAATCTTAATTTATCTTTATGCCCTTTAGTGATAAATGACTAGGGACGACATGAATAATATTGTTATTCACAAACATTACAATAATGTAACATGCCAATATTATTCATGCGAAGAAAACCATCATATAACTGAAAATGTAATGATTACATCAAGGTCCAAATATTTGGCCTAGGGCATAACCACTAACATATACTCACTGTATTACTTGTCAATTCAGTACACTTGCTGAACACCGAACAGTTAGCCTGCACTTTTCTGCGGGTGTGGATAACGGGTATTGTAGATACCCAAAGTTATTGCATATAGATACCCATATGTACCGCCTAGAGATACCCATAGATACCACATATAGATATCCGCATGTATCAAACTATAGAGACAATTCAGTTTTGACTATAGACAACATAGATGTCAAACTATAGCAGCTGCACTATAACCCTACTAGGCATACTTATCTATCCACAACCAAGTTAGCAAGTAGGCAATGGTATCCACATTTCCTTTATTATCATCTTGTTCTATCTTCCAAATCTTTAATATATCAATTATGTACATAACCATAATCATATAATCAACACATGTACACATATACATAAACATTTACTCATAATCAATAGAAACACATATATTTTAAATATATACAAGTATTTACTTTTTGTACATTTTGTTCCATATTAATATCTTTATATATTATTGCATGTTGCATATATATTTATTCATCATATACCTCTAAACATATGGCAAACATATATATTTCAAACCTATACAAGTATTTACTTTTTGTACATTTTGTTCCATATCAATATCTTTATATATTATTGCATGCTACATACATATTTATTCATCATATACCTCTAAACATATGGCAAACATATATATTTATTCATCATATACCTCTAAACATACATTAGGTATCAAGGGGAAAAGTTTGGTTCAATTTCGGGGTTAATTAGTGAAGAAAAATTCATATTTTTATAGAAAACAGAGGGCTCATGGCTGTCACACATTTGTGATAGCCGTGTGGGTTAATCCTAAAATCAGAGACAAATTCTACAATCTAGATTAACCTATACTTTTGACATTGAAAATGCAACAATTGAAAGCCGTGTTGGTTAATCCAAAATGTAGAATCAGAGACAACTTCTATGATCTAGATTAACCTATACTTTTTACATTGAAAACACAACAATTAGACCAGGGTGTCTTCTTAAGAACTATTCCTACATGTTTAAAATTTTTAAAAAATTAAGAATCAAGTGATCTGGGTATGTTAAGGATTGTTGCTTTGTCTTTGAAACATTTTTGGGTATGTTAAGTATAGAATTGTGTTATACATTCTCATAAAGATTGCACCATTATAAGTCTAGTTTTTGTAAAAATTTATTCATGTCAATTAGAGTTCTATAGTAAAAGTTATACCCAACTTAATACAGACTGCTCCAATGCAAGCGACATAATCGGTTCACTGATTTCAAACCTTATTTCACGTACCTTAGAGACAGAAATGGATTTCAATCTCTCTTAAAAATTGTAGGATTATGTTTTAAATTTAATATGCAATTTGAATCTCTCATTTTCAAGGTTTGTAGGTTGAGTTATGATCAAATTAGTAATAACTGCCTAGAAAATCCTCTACTTGTCTCCATGGCAAAGTTTCTCAACAGTACAACTATAACTTTTACTGCATAAAACCAAGCATATAACTTAAATTCAACTCACAAACAACAATTTTACATCCTTAGCAACTCATATATCAATTCAATTCATGCCAAATTTCCACACACATACATGTAATTGAGAGTTTTCCATACTTTAGCAAATTGGCCAATTTGGACTCCTTTAAATCCCTTATTTCTCCTTGCCCTTATTCTTATTGCTTTCTTCCACTAAAACACATTATGAAGTCATATAAATCTCTACATCATCTCATAGTTCCATCTCCCTAAATTTAGAACATGGAAGAGAAGGAAGAGAAGCTAGATTAACACATCAACTAACCTTAATTGGCTTTGAACTATACTTAGTTTTTGCTCCTCCTTCTTAAACTTTCCTATGCATGTAATTATGTGTATGAATTTTGGTGGAAAAGAGGATGAAATTTTTTTTATTTTGGCCTAAGAGTAGTTCGGCCAACTCTAGAATTTCCTTTGTGAATTTTCTTCCACTTTTTAGAAAGGCACATGTTATTCTCCTATTGGTTCCAAATTTTTAACTTTGTTTAATTATGAATGCACCCCAAAATTTTCTCTAATCACACATATTTTATATTCACTTATGTAATTGCACCTCAATTCAAATAAATTACTAAATTGTCCCTTAACTTTTAATCTATTGCCCTTTATGTCCCTTCACTATTTATCACTTACTTAACCTTTAATGTTCACTTTTCAATTCACCCTAAATATGCCATTATACTATTAGGGTGTATTTTGAGGTCTTACAATCACTTTTAGGATTTTAGCTTAAAAGATCGCAAGGATCGAAGCCAAATCCAATTCAAGAGTAGAAAGAAAAATAAAATAATTGATTGAATAATTTTTTTAGCCTCAAATTTAATCATTGAGTTTGTCTCGAATAGCACTATTTATACCCAAAAAATGACTATTCATGTACCATTGGCATTATTCATTTTGAAAAATAATATTCACGACCTGAAATATACTATTTACAAACTTGAAATTTTGGTGCATTACACTTTCTTCCAAGTTTGAGATGCTATGATTTGATGAGAGAAAAATAAAAAAAGTAAGATTGAACAACAACAGCAAGGCAAGATGGTGGGTGAGTCATGAGCAGTAAACTAGGCTCGCAATCTTTTGCGTTACAACTCTTTTTTGGTGATCATTTTTTAAACTGTTTATCGTTTATTTACAGGCTGGGGAAGCTCGAAGGAAGCTCAAGGAACGACAACAATGGCTGAAACCTCCATTCTCACAAGCTTCATAGACGCAGAAACCCATCACCACCTAGCACCAACACTAGAAGATTTTCTCGGGGATTCAGCATCAATTGTTCGATATTCGGATAATAGCCAAACAGACACCCAAGACTCATCTTTGACTCACGTGGGTTTATATACCCAAAATTTTGCCATGGAAAAATTGGGTCCGGTCAACATGATTTAACCAAACCCTAGCACCTGCTGTGTCTGAAAATGCAGCTGTCTGCTGCGTCTGCTGTGTCTGAAAATGCAGCTGTCTGCTACGTTTTTAGACGCAGCAGAATTGACCGGACCCGCACAACAGCCTTTTTGCCATGACAGTCACATGTCTGAAAACGCAGCGTCCTGCTGCGTTTTCGACACGAACTTTTATTAATAACGCAAAATTTTGTTGCGTTTTCGGAAAAAATACCATTTCTACAATTATTTTCTGGCACACCAGTTTTATAATTTTTTTAAAAAAATATATCATTAAAAAAATTCCCCGTCAAAAATTGCCAATCTAATATTCACCATTCATTTTCGTAATTTTTATTAGCTTTTACAACATTCACTGTAGGAAAAAAATAGCATAACGAAAAAAAAAATTGAAGATGAAATGTCAAAATAAATTAAAATTTAATCAAAAAATTAAAGACAATAAAAAAAAAAATTACATTAAAATGTCACAAAAAAAAAAAAAAAATTAATTTATGATAATAAATTAAAATTTGTGTCTCAAAAATGATCATTCAAAATAGAAAATGAAAGCCATTTTACACCTTCCCATTTATAAACCAATTTCCACTTGAGATCTATCAACTTTCATAAAAAGGCTTTATAGAAGATGATCAAAACAAATCTACATCTTTATCAACTCTCAAAATGGGTAACAGAAGAATGTACATCTTGCCAAACAAAGATATCAAAATATTTAAATTCCCCCAACCCAAAGACTCTTCACATCAGGGGGCATCAAACTATATAAAAACAGACAATAATTTTCCAGAACCATGAGAGGATACACAGACTTCAATTATCTTTCTTCACTATAAATCCCAACCATCCTTCCTCCTGTCAAACTCCGATTTCCGGCCACCTAGACTTCCATACATTTTGGAGAACTTCTGCAGGCAATCACTTCTCGTGTTGTAATGTGCCTGCGTGTTCCGGCTAATTGCAGCACCAGAAAATTTTGATGTATCGATTGCCCATGTAGGCCTCACATACTCAACAGTCTCAGATGAGCTTGCATTTGCATACAAGTAATTCAATAGCACATCTTCACAGTTAAAAGTTTTGTCCACTAATTCCCTCCCTGCTTTAGCTTTCTCACTCCAATACCTTTCAAAAGCCAGTTTACTGTCCATAAAAGCTGCCCCGGTTAGAATCATGTTATAACCTTTGTGAGTTCGGGCATATTTCTCGCCTCTATACTTCAATGGACTCACATTAATGTATCGGGGATAGAATCCAACAATACGATCCGGATATTGACGCCACACATTGAATCCCCGTTCGATGTCATCACAAGTCATCATAATATCATCATCAAGCTCAAGAACACCCCGTGTCTTTATCAATGGATCCTTTTTGAACCGATTGTTTAGGGAATTATCCTTCTCTATTCTGATTCTAACAGGTACCGCTGAATCCAGATCACTTGATTTGGGGGGCGTACCTTTGTTCCAAACCACAACAATCTCTTTAACTGAAGAACATCGTGAGTAATGCTTAACAGACATTTTCAAGTTCCAGAGACGGGCATCATATGTCATCGTCAACAAAGTAAACTGAGAGTAGTAACCATTTAGCGGGTGAGGTTCTTCTGCACCATTGCCTCCATATATATATTTAACACTTGTGCACATCAGCGCAACTCCAAAAACAAATATCACAGCCAAAACCAATCTTCCAGCCCAAGTATTAGGCCTTATTTTAACTCGAAGAGATGAAGCTGCCCTATTCAACCGGCCACAAAACCGTCTTACCTTCGACGAAAATAGATTTGGACGTTCCCAAACCAAAAGAGTATCACTTCTCTTCCCCGAGTAGTATGCACACCAGTTAAGTGGAATTATGCATTTCACAGCTCCAAGTAGCACACCCAGAACAACAATAATTGCAGTAACTGCTGCAATCAAAGCACAGCCGAGCATAAATCGATGGACTAAGTCTCCTGAAGGTACACGGTCCCCATCCATAACCCCAATCCATTCACCAGAACTTAGCTGCTGCGCATCAAGATGATGGTAACGAGCACCATTCCAAGCATTCTGTCCTTTAGTGGGTTCTTCAAACCCCAAGGAGACCTCAACTTCTTTGTAATCATCCTTGGTGAGAACTTCCACCTTAAAAACTCGCAATCTTCGTCCGTATGTCTGACCACAGTCTTGACCAACCCGATAAAGGTTCCCATTGTACGCAAATGGCCTGCCTCCATTTCTAGCTCCCAAGCTTTTGTCAACATTATAAATTGGATTCTTCTTGTGTGGTTTCCAAGGACCAAGGGGTGAACTGCTGTGCCAGATTTCAAGCTGTCCATTTTTCTTAGTTCCAAAACCACTGTGATCTGAACCAAAAAGCCAGTATTTTCCATCATGTTTAATGACAAACGAATCAACAAGTGGCTTTTTTATGAGGACTTTCTCCAGTGTCCACTGCAATGGAAAATTGACAGCTCGATAAAGACGAAGCTCCCCTTTTGCGCTACCCTCAGGCATCATGTATATCTGCCAAAACAATTAAAAAAAATGCACTCAATAATAACGCCATCCCAATATGCAAATTATTACATTTAAACCTTGCAAAGCTCAATGCAAATTATTGTACTACATGATCAGTCTAAATTATTCTATATAATTGTCACGGGTAACACTTATTTTACGAAAGTCCAGTCCAAAGGCCTGTGTCCATGGCACATAATGTCTTAAGTAGCATAAAGTGTCCAAATTGGTGTATAAATGAATTCAAAAGTCATTATGAACTTACATGGCCAAGATAGTCAAATACATAAGGATAAGAGAGATGCCAATCCTCATCCAAGGCAATGCCCAATTGCTGCCATGTTGCTCCCTTATCGATACTTTTTGCAACACCAATATCTCCTTGCATAGTAATTGAATTCTTTGTCTCATAAAATAGGTAGAGAATATCTCCCTGGGTCAAGTAAATAGAGGATTCATTTTAAACTATGGCACTAAAAGGAATACTTCAAGAACAAGTAACAAAGTAAATCTCTGTCTTGCCTTTAGTTTTTCATAAAAAAAACTAAATAAAAATGCAAATATCATTTGACCTATCCCACTAGACTGTAGCTTGATAGTTATATTCACCAGCTTAAAAAGACCAAATAGTTTAAAATGAATATAATTATTAATAGCAAGTTACCACATAACATCTTATAAGAGCCATGTCTTCCAAAATGGAAGAACCCCCCTACCATGAAACACAAATTAAACAGGAAAAGGTAAATAAATTATCCCATATAATATAACAACTATTATTCAATCGCAATGCACATGTAGAAACAAGTAAACAAAATAAATGCAATAGTGGATATTTGTTAATATCTCACGCACGTAAATGAACAAGCCATACATATTACAAGAACCTGCAGAATATTATCCTATTGAGCCCTCAATTGAACCCTTCAAACATAATAGAAAAAATAACGACTGAACAAATGCAACAGAGCCCCTGTATCCCGTATCTCCAATAAAGGACACCATTATTTGTCCTTCCCAACATCACTTAATTTAATTAGACCGGAAAAAACAAAAAAGGAAAAAGAAAACCTTGACATCATTTGAAAAATAGATCTCATAAATCACAACCTTTCTATTACCTCTAGGAAAAGAATTAGGTGGAGTGATAAAAACTGGTGCACAAATCTGGTGTAGCCTAAAAATTATTAACATAGACAACATGAGAAAGTTTAGCACATAGAAAGACACTTACCACGTTTTTTTTTTTTTAAAAAAAAAAAAAAAACTTTTGAAATTTTAGAGTAAAGCCTACTAAATGCACCTTAAAAAATATTGGTGCAGTTGCTTTCAATTGATTAATATGCACCAAAATAAAAATGTAAAACAGAACAATTTGGTTACTGTAGTTTCCAATCCCTTTCTCTAATAAAAGAATAAATAAAAGAGAGAACCTCTTGAATTATTCCATCAATAAAATAAAAACACTACACAAAAGTTATAATAGTAGCTTCTTCCTTGAGAATTAAAAAATGAGAGGAAAAAGAGGTTAAAACAATGACAAGCTATGCTGACATACTTTTACATGTAAGTGAACCATCCTATTGATTTCTAACATGCTTTATATATGTGCATATATTTTATTCTAGTAGTTTCTTATGACTTCTAAAGGTTATCTCAATTGAATTGTTGACGACAGAATATGCTAATATATACCTAAACCAAACTCTTAGTTGCTAACTTAAGCTCCCTGCCTGGCTGCTGCTTATTCCAAGGTTCCTTGTAATATCCCTCAAATAACAATTGTACTAAAACATACCCGCCCATGGAAAAATTACTCAGAAGGCATAAAAAAAAAAAGAGCCAAAGTCTCGATGTCGGCCCATTTGTCAACTATGAGATTCTTACTCATTCTTCATTACACCACAGCATCATCTGCTTTCCCAAGCACAAAGATTGGAGGAAACTGCCTTGCAGAAATGTACAAGGTGCAATTTGTTTCCTTTGTAGTCAGCCGCTGACTTGTTCAATCGTTAACAACAATGATGTATTGAAAAATAACTACCCCTATTTCTAGAACAATTCTGCCGTCTGACTTTTCTATCGATACTTAAAGCACTATGTTAATAAAATATTTCAATTCACACACATCTGGCATTCAAAGAATTGCATCGAAACTGCAGAGAGATCAACTTGGAGCTACATTAAATAAAAGAATTTATCATAGGAACCTATAACCTAACTAATTTGAGTCATTGATTAGTCCAGTTAATGCCTAGTGAAGGAGATAACAAGAACACAGACTAGCTGATTGTTTATGCCAACTTAACCATACACAACAATAGAAAATGTCAAAGATCTGTATGCAATTAAAAAATAAATAGAAGACTTAAATAGAAAGAGAAATGAAAAAAATAAATACCTGAACATAAAGAAAAGGATCAGCAACAAAGTTACTGGGGAAACCAGCATTTGAGACTGAAGCACAGGTGACAACTGGGTTAGCCACTGGCCAGGCTGCCTTCTCATCTTTCTCCACGTTCATCTATTACCATTAGCAACCCAAATGTCAACTTAAGCAACAATTGCAACCCCCCACCCCACAACTAAAAAAATAAAAAATCCTCTTCAAGAAGAATGCATCTCTTTATCATGCAAAAAATAATAATAAAATAAACTTTTCTGTACTCATGATATATCATGAAAATTTAATCGCAAAAAGAGGGAAAAAAGATTCTCCATCTTCCATTGTTATACATATATGTATATACATCTCCAAATTTAAAAAAAAAATGAAAATAAGAGTAGAAGAAAGAAAAACCAAAACGCTAAAAACTTAGGGTCTTAAAAAACGGATATTAGATTGAAAAGCAGAAAAGAATTGGCAACTGATACCCACTTCAGAAAAATCAAAAATTAAAACCCCCAAATACCGTAAATTAACATAACTTTCTTTAAAAAAATAAAAGAAAAAATAAAAAATCAAACGGAAATAGAGAGAGAGAGAGAGACAGAGAGACAGAGAGAGAGACTTACAGTTTCAATCGATTTCAAAGAAAAAGGGGAGTCTCCATAGAAAATACCAATAGACCAAGAACCCTCATTGTCCTCTTGACACCCAACAGAGTTAAAACCCACAAGCCCACTAACACCCATATAAGGTTTACTAAACATAACCCACCCAAACAAAATCCCAATCGAACCGTACAACACCAAACTGCACAGAAAGAACACTAAACCCGATGATAAAACTCTTTGATGAAGTAAATTCTGTTGGTATTCCCATCTCCACCTACACCACCACCACTTCATAGTCATATCCCCATTTGTATTTTCCCCACCACCACTTCCCCCTCCTACTCCTCCTGATGAACCCATCACTCGAAAAGATCACTCTTTTTTTTTTTTTCTTCCAATCCCAAAATCACTCCTCACCCATCAATTCTAATCAAATTTCAAAACTTGGGTTGCCTTCTTTTTTTTGAAAATTCAAGAACTGTGCCTCAAAGTTGAGTTCTTTTTGCTTTTTATTGGAGAAATTTGTCCGTGTTTCTCACACTAGAATCTTAGAGAGAGAAAGAGAGGTGGACCTGGCGGAGGTAGTGGTGGCGGCTGAGACAGCGGAAGTGGTCGTGGCGGTGGTGATTTTTAAGCAGAAAATTATACCTGGCATATACTAATATTTGTATTAACATACACCAAAGGCAAAACCTTTGATAGAGTTTATATAGATGATAGATATTGTCACATGCGATGTGATGGGCTTGAAAGTAAGAGGACCGTTTTTGTTTAACTCTCAGATCATGGAGCGTGAACTCCACTTGCAGAAAATGAATGACAGGTATGGGAAAACTTTGTGTAAATTCACATGTGGAGAAGAGCATTGGCGAGTATTGAATTTGAAATAAAGCGTGTGCGTAGGTATATTCAATTCTGGCGTACTAAGACTTTATTTTGAAAGTTTGAGAGTGTTAGGGCTTGTTTGGATGAAAATTGAATTTAATTGGCTGCTGTAAGAAAAAAGGAAAAGGGAAATATTCTCTTTGTTAGTAGTAATATTATTTTTTATTACTAGTATTATTTTAGGGAGACAATGGTTTGTTATGGTTGTATTTTGTAGGATTACTTTAGGATTACCGATTACGCGGAGATTACACGGATTATATTCAAATTTAATGAAATTTAAATTTAATTAATATTTTTCAAGTGAAACATTACTAATTTTAATGCTTTTATTTGGATATTTCTATTGTCATGGTCTTCTCTCTTTTTTTATTATTTAATATATAGTACTACATAATTTATTTTCTTAAGCTATTTTCTTTGTTATTGGTTAAAAAAAACCTACATAATTACAAATAATGTTTTGATAATAATGCAGAGATCGTTGTTATTCATAAATTTTGAAACGTAAGGTTCACTTTTCTTCAACAATTTAAGAATAAGCACTCGTATTAATTTACTTGTATAAAATATTTAAAGTTAATTCTTTACAACAATTGTACATATTGTTCGAGTTAGAAAATAAAACAAAATTTTGAAGTATATTTTTGCGGGTTTTAATATGCATTTAGATCATTAAATCGTCTGGACACTCGCAATTGAATAATTTAAATGCGTACATATCACATACGTAAGTACTGAATTAGTACTATTTTAATAACTTTCAAATTGTTAATATTTTATTGTCTGAGCCAAAATAAATTTAAAATTTATTTTTCAAAAATCAAGAGTCTTTAAAATTTATTGCAAACTATTGTTACTATAACCAGCAACCAAAATTAAAAAGAAAATATAAAAAATCATAAAAATCAATATGGAAATAATTTTAAAATCTTTAAGTAGTATGTAATTTCGCATAAAATTTTATTACCTATTATAAACAAATTCACTACTAATGATATTAAAGACTTGATAAAAGTATTAAAAATTTGGTAAAAGTATTTCGAAAATAAATTAAGATTTTTAAGACTTACCTAAATTATGGAAAAAATAATAGAATTGAGGTAAAAAAACGTTTTTTTTTTTTTTTAGAAAAAAAGTGAAGACGGAACGAATAAAAGATAAAAATATAAGGATATGGAAGCGAAAGTATGAAATGTCAAAATTGCTCTACTTTTTTTTTTTTTTTTTATTAATTGACGTAATAATTAAAGAGGATGAAGACAGGATAATTTATTTTTAATTTTTCGATATTGGAAATTGATAAAGAGAGTATAATTAATTCCTAAGTGAAATGACTTATGATAAAATCAAAATTTATCAAAGTTTTTTTCTGGAATTATTTTAATTTTTTTATCGGTTAAATACATAAAATAAAATAAAATAAAAAAACAGAAGATCTAGGTAGCTTACAAATTATATAACACAAATATAAAATAACGCTTTGTGTGAGGAAGTTTCTTGCCTTGGTCTTTATTCAAAATATTCAAAGAGTGTGAATTCAATTCAGACTCTTCCAGTGGAAGGAAACTGACTGCTGCTTTTCTAGAACCCCATTTCCTTGAGCAAATTGTTGGGGGCACTTTTGGATATATATTCCCCATTTAATTATTATTATTTTATTTCCCCTCGACCTATTTTCCAAATGTCCAACATCATATATTGTCTATTTTATTTTTTAAAATATTTTAAAAAAATAAATGTGATTTTCGATGCATGTATATATAATATATATGTATTTAAAAAGAAAAGAAAATGAATTTGAATTTTCTTCATATTATATGATTATCATAATTAATTATTGAGAGAAATTAAATTTCTCTTTTATGGTTAAATGGATATATCTCAATGTAATATTCATAGAAGATAAAAAGCATCACAATTAGAGGTGAGTATAAACCGGTTAATTAGTCAATGAGTCCCGAAAAAAATAATATTATCAGTCCATTAATATTGATTTTTTCAAAATACTAACCATTAATCAGTCCGTTACAAACCATCCATCGATTTCAGTTTTTCGGATTGGTTAACCAATATTTTTCAGTTAACCACTATTATTATAAGATACATTTGTAAATAAAATTAAAATGTTCAAAATACTTAAAAATTAAAATTTCTCCACTATAAATATAATATAACATCATTGTTGTTAAAATAAAAATTTTTTTGTGGATATAAGCAACTTTATTTTTAAAAATTAAAACTTAATAAGTAAATAAATTAATCGGTTCATGATCACCCTAATTATATGGACGATTACACTTACTAATCCCCAATTAAAAAAAATATTTGAAAACTTCAAAATAATTAGAATAATGAAAAACAGTGTAACAAAAATACTTAAAAATGTGAAATTATTAAAATAAATCCATCTGATATTGCTAACAACTCTTTTATTTTATTTTATTTTTTAACTTGACACACATTATTTTCATATATATTAAAAATTATAATTTTTTAAAAATTATTGAAAATTTTAGTTAATATATTAATGTTATATAATTTTTCGAATATATTTTGATTTTCATTAATAAAAAATTGATAAATCAAAAAATAATAATAAATGCTAAATATCGACATATTGAACAATTAATAAATTAATTAAAATATTTTTTAAAAAAATTAAAATAAATTTGAAATATATTTTAAAGTAATGAAAATTAAAGAAATATAAATAATTAACTATGAAAATAATGAAATAAAAAATTGTAATATATATATATATATATATATATATATATATATATATATATATATATATATATATATATATTATAGGAGTGTTTATGTATCGGTTATCGGTTCGGTTAACTGGTTTATGAACCAAAAAAATAAATAAGTCCATTAATATCAATTTTTTTTAAACACACTAACTGTTAACCATTAAAATCGATTCAATTAACATATTTTTATTATCGATTTCAATTCGATTTCTCAGTTAATCAAATCCGACGGTTTTTTTCTCATCTCTAATGGCAATCATTTAAATGTCTCTATTTTAGCTTATCATTATCAAAACAAACAAAGAATTAATTTTGATGAATTTAATGGGTAAGACTTAAGAGCAGAAACTCATGTTTAAGGAAATCGATTGAAAGAGAGATGCGAGTTAAATATTATAGCGGCAAATTTTGAGTTTTTTCTATGGCTGCATTTGCCTGATGCATTACTTTAATTTTTTTTTAAGCAAACCTGCCTAAGCTCTTCACCTTTCTATTTTTGGCTTCAAGATTAGCTTTGTTGGGCCCTGTGTAAATAACATGAAAATCCCTGCAAAATCGATGTGATTGGATTAAAATTTTTAGTTAATCAATCAATTATTTTTTATTTTAAATTATAATTTTTACATTATTTGCTTTTTTAGTTACAGCTTAATTTATAAATGTTGTAGTCAAGGGCATAACCATCATATGTTGAGTGGAGCTTAGTGACCCTGTTCAATTAAAAACTAAATAAAAGCAACTTTACAAATTTAATTTTTTAAAAATTAATCTTCCTAAAATATTTAAATTTAAAATATAAAGTTATTCTCATATTATAATGTTATTATTTTTATTTTTATGTAAATAAAATTTTTAATTAATCGCTCTAATTTTTATTCCATTGAACTATTTTTTTTATTAAATTCTTAATTGTGGTTAATCATTAATTTAAGTAACAATTAATTGATTACTATTAGACCTATCAATTATTTACCCAATCCGAATTCATCCAAAAAATTGCCCTAAATCCAGCTAGAAAAATTAAAGGTATATCAAATAATGACTCAGTTGGTCGTTATTATTATGATGAGTATACCCAACGGGTACCTATTGATAGAGATCATGCTTGGATGACAATAAGTTTGAGTCGGCAATACCTCAACTCATATACATAAGTTTAGTCATTTTACCATAAATAGGACCATATAGTTGTATGCTATGTGGATAATTTATCTTTACAAGGCAAGGACCTGGATTGGTAGGTGGGTTAGACAGAGGTACGAAATATGATTGAGACAAGTTAGCTCTAGCCATTTTCTCCCACTATCATGATTTTTCAAGGATGGAGGTCACCTTGAAGAATCTCGAGCTGCTCTTACAGAAGCCGTCTGGGTCTTTTATTGAGTACATCAGTAGATGAAGCGGTATTGTCCTTCAGATGAGGGATAAGTCAAATGAGCCTGATCAGATTAAGATATTCATTAAGAATGCTAATCCCTGTTTGAGAGACGATACTGTAAAGGGATTACGCGATAATATCATTATTTTTTTATATAATTACATCTTTAGATATGGGTAAAAATCGAATATTGATTAATTGAAAAAATTATCGAATATCAACCATTTAAATTATAGATATTTTTTTATAATAATGCAGTTATAATTTTTTTTTTATAATGATGCAGTGATCATTTTTGTACATAAATGATAATCCTGAGAATATCGAAATGAGGAATGCCACGTGACTCAATAGGATTAGTCACAGGATAGCTCGGATTGGGTATCACTTAGAACCTGCAAGAAAGACTAGCCCAATCGGATCAGACGTTGGCTCTCCAAAACTTAAGTTAGCAAAGATTTCTAGAGAGAAAAAGTATATGTAGAGAGAATCCTTGAGATTCAATACCTGGAGCCCTTAAAGGTCTACGCTATTTATATGGTAGAAGAAAAGAAAAAAACTATCTTGTAGAGATACTCGAGTGAGTAGTCGGTGAGAAGAGAGCATGAGTATACAGTGACTGGTCTACTCACGTCCTGTTGAGTGTGTCAGTAGCAAGCAAAGAATGGCCTTGTCAGTCCGATCGAATTGATTGAACATGCCTAACGGGGACATCAACTGCTTATAGAAAATAACTTTGGGCCTTTTACTTGGACTCAGAATAGATGATGTATTATCATTTGTCCCCCTCAAAGTAATCCGATTAGATCATGAGGCTAGTGAGCTTTCGGATGTTGTGCACCATTTTGTTGGTCAAATTTTTAAGGCCCGGCTCTTCAAAGGGAATGATGTTTTATGTGCTTGATGGGATAGTTGTTTGTCATGATGATTGACGCTTCGTTGATGGTGTCATTAATAACGTTCCTTCGTTTAGCAGCGAGACCTTTCGATCGACCGTATAGAAGCTTACCGTGGCAAAGAGATGAACAAGGCTCTTCGAAAGCTGTGTTTGTCTTGCAAGGGAATCCACTGTTTCCCTATAAATAGACAAATTGTACTTTTGCCGTATTTTACATTTCTTTCATATGCTTGTCGCTCGCCCCTCCTCTGTTTCTTCTCAAGTCTCAGTTTTTTTTTCAAATCACTGAATCTTCCTCGGAGTACTCAGATTCTTCGCATTCATCCTCTTTCTGCTTCATTCTTCGTCGAAATCACCAAGTAAGTTTTACTTTACTTGGATGCATTCAAAATTTTTTGAAGTTTCTAGTGATTTAGAGTCTTCTTCTTCTTCTTCTTCTACCAGCAAAATCGTATCTATTAGTTTAGAACATTATAGGTATTCCTTTATCGATCCTTTTCTTTTTAAAATGGCAACTAGCAATGAAAATCATTTTTTTCCCTAAATAGATACTTCATTCTTCCTTTGTATCTCGACCTTCAAAGCTATTACCCGAGGCGGTCAATCTATTGAAAGAGAGGTATAACCTTCCAGTGGATGTAGCAGTTGTGGCCTGCCCTCTTTCTATGTCTTCGGACGATGGTCCGTTCAGAACAGACAGAAAGGATAAATGGTTTATTTGCTTTCAGCCTAGCTTGGCTGCTACTACCATTCAAAAAACTCATCCTAATAGAGTACGAATTAGCACCCAATCAAATCAATCCTAACGGGTGGAGATCGATTGTAGGTTTCAAGGTAGTGTGTGGGAATTTAGAGATCGCCCCTTCTTTTTTGGTCTTCACCCATTTTTTCTGTATAGCCGATCGGAGAGGTGGAAAAGATTATTATTTTACCAGCAAGCAGGGCAAAAAATTGTTCACCCTTCCTTCTTCCTTGAAAGGTTATAAAGACAAATATTTTCTGATTGGGAGGAGCATAGGTTTGGTAGTGAGCTTGAAACGTGCATTTGGGCCTACTATCGTTGAGATTTGTCAAAATATGCCCAAATGTACGCCTCAGATGTAAAGGCACTCATGGAATATATTAAAGGGTGTGTCGGCGATCTTGTTGATATTGACCAACTATTGGCTGAAGATGAGCCTAATCCCTCCACTCCTTCAAGGCCTTCAGGTCCTTCTCGACCTCCAGGCCCTTCGGGTCCTTCTGCTCCTCCAAGGCCTTCGGGTCCTTCTGCTACTCCAAGGCCTTCGGGCCCTTTCATTCCTTTAAGGCCTTTGGGTCATTCTGGTCTTTTCGATTCCTATTAACCTTCTAGTGCTGTACGTGAGCTTTCGATTATCCTATGCATACACATTACTTTTCTTGTCGATTATCTTTGAGAGATATTAACTGATATTTTATTTGTGTAGCTTCAATGGTTTCAGAGGTTCAAAGGGAATTAAACGAACGGACCAAGAAACACCGTGAAGAAAAATGAGCAAAGCGGCAATCTTCTCAACTTTCTGGTCAGGGCAAAAGGCCTTCAAAGGCCAAAAGAGGAGTCTCTAAGGTCCAATCATCTCATGTCGCCGATCCTTCGGTTGTTCTTGCCTTAGGTGGGTCGAGTCAACCTCTTCCTAGTCCTTCTCCAATGCCTTCTTCCGATCCTTCCCCAGTACCTTCGCCTCCTTCTTCAGACCGAACCATCTCCGAAGGTCAAATAATTTCTACATGCACACCTTCTTCCGATCCTCCTTCAGCGGTCAAGGCCCTTAGCATGAGCGACTTCCTATCTCAAAAGCTCAAAAGGGATTATTCTTTTCAAGATGGGTGAGTCCTCAACTTGCCCGTTCAGTTTTTATGTCCGAAAAGGACATGGAAAATATGGTATTGATCAAACCGCTAGTTGAGGAATTTGATGAGTATTTTCGCTGTATTGCTTATGTAAGCTCTTTTTCTTCTTCCCTATTTTATTACTTCTAAATATATATTTGTATATTTTTTAATTTTTAAGTTGATTTGTTTTTATAGGCTACCCAAAGGGTTATGCGCCTTTATGGGGAGAACTCGGGCTATGACGAGAAACTTTCTCAAAGGGTGCAATCAGAGAATCAGTTGAAGTTGGAGATTGAGGCATTAAGAAATGAGAGTGAAATGCTTAAAGCAGAGCATCAAGCCGAACTTCAATCAATCCGATCGCAACACTTTGAAAAGGAAGTAGACCTTTATGCTCAAGTTGAAGAGTTAAGGACCAAGGTTGCTTCTTTGGAATTTATAAATGAAAATTTCCAGGCCCAATTGGATCTTCTTCATCGTTCGCATCAGGAGGAGCTGAAGGTACAGAAAGGTCTGCTAATGGACCAAATGGTTAGAATTCAGGATGACCTTATCACTTGTGTATCGCTTGCTTTCGAATAACGTTATCCAGGCGAGGACTCCACCTTTTTGGATGATCCGACCGGCTGGCCTGAGGTTCCTCCTGAGGATGATGACGACAGTCCACCAATCGAGGGTGATAGTAGTGGAGCTGGAAGAGAAGGGGATGTAAAATAGTTTTGATTTTTCATTATTTTGTTTATGTAATTTGAAATTCCTTTAAACGATAACTTTTTCCTTTTATCTGATCTCAACTTTACATTCTTACATTCTTTGCTATATCAGTTAGATATCTTGCATTTTTTAGTAGTCGGACCTAAAGCATGATCGTTTAATAATATAACTCGAAATGAGAGTAAGATCGATCATTTATAGTTTGAATGAGAGTGAAATCGATCGTTTATAATTTGAAATTAGAGTAAAATCGATCGTTTGATTGTTTTGCTCAATACTACAATAAACTGCTTCAATTGGGAAAACATATATTGGAATTGTATTCATCGATCATTTTCGATCGGGAAGATAAGATATTACAAATATTTATTGACCACTTAGGTTGGGAAATTAAAGTGTTACAATTCATAGTGGTGTATTATACCATATATTTCTTCAAGACTTCAATATTCCAAGATCTTGGAATATCCGATCCGTCTTGGGTCTTGAGTTTGTAAGTGCATTTGCCTAGGACCTTTGAAATTTCATAAGGTCCCTCCTAGTTGGGCATGAGTTTCCCAACCCCTGCATTTCCCTATCCTATGTCGACTTTCCTGAGGACCAAATCTCCTTTGCTGACGGATCTTGGCCTTACTATGCTGTTATAGTACCTGGCTATTCTCTGTTTGTAAGCCTCGATCTTTACATAAGCATCATCTCTTCTTTCTTCAACCAAATCAAAATCCTGTCTCCTTTCTGATTCATTTTCATGATCGAAATAGAAAGTTAAATAATAGGAAGGTATCCCTATCTCTACGAGTATGGCTGCTTCAGATCCATAGACCAAAGAGAAAGGTGTATGCAAAGTTCTAGCTCTTGATGACGTTCAGTAGGACCATAGAACATTCTGTAGTTCTTCAGTCTAATTTCCTTTAACCTCCCCTAACCTTTTCTTCAATCCTTTGAGGATTGTTCTATTGGACACTTCAATCATGCCATTACTTTGAGGGTGCATGACCTATGTAAATCTCAGATGCATTTTTAGGTCGTTAGAAAAGGATCTGAATACTGTACTATCAAATTGCTTGCCATTATCGGTGATGAAGACTTTGGGAAGGCCATATCTACAGATAACTTCCTTCCATATAAAATTCTTTACCCTCTCGGCTGTTATAGTGGCCAATGGTTCGGCTTCTATCCACTTGGAAAAGTGGTCAACAGCTACAACCAAAAATTTCATCTGTCGCTTTCCTTGTGGGAATGGACCTAGGATGTCCAATCCCCATTGATCAAATAGCCAAAAAACTCCAATCGGTTGTTGTTCAGACGTGAGCTATTTGATGATTCTACCATGGATCTGGCACTATTGGCATTTTTTATTTCTTGAGCATCTTTGATGGACCTTCCTTGCTATTGCTCTGCTGGCTTCATGGGCGCCACAAATCCCTTCATGAATTTCTCTTATGATGTAATCTCCATCTTCTTTCGAGACACATCGAAGCCAAGGATGGCTAAATGCTTTCTTGTATAAATTATTGCCAATTATAGAGTAATTAAGCGATTTTCTAGCGATCTTTCTGGCTTTAGCCTCATAATCGGGTAATTATCCTCATCATAGGTAACGAACGATCGGAGTCATCCATGTATCTTCCTCTTGATCTATCTCCATCGTTTCAGGCTCATCAAGGGAAGGTTTGAGCATCTCTGTAGTCATTGTGCCTTCTTCAATAAATTCTTTATCGGAAGCAGCAATCTTGGCAAGCCATACCTCCTCCCTCGATACCTTTTCGAAACTCCAAGTTGCATCAGCATTGCAAAGCTCATTGAGTTCTGCCTTGACCTTAGTCAAGTACTTTCTCATGCTCTCTCATTTGGCTTTGAAGTTTTCGAGCACTTAGCTTGTCACTAATTGTGAATCACTATTGACTCGAAGGCATTCTGGTTGGAGAGCTTTAATTAACCTCAAACCTTGGAGAAGTGCTTTATATTCTGCTATATTATTGGAGGCTTCGAAGTTTAGCCGGGTGGCATACTTGATAGTCATTTCAAGAGGACCGTTAATTGCCACGCCGATACCTACTCTCTAACTATTTGAAGCTATATCAACAATCATCTCCCATGTTGTCTTCTTAGGTTTTTCCTACTTCTTTCACCTGTATATTCTGCTATGAAATATGCAAGAGCTTGAGCTTTAATTGCATTTCTAGGTTCATACCTTACATTAAATGATTGTATTTTGATCGCCCATCCCACCATTTTGCCTTTTAGATTTGGCATCTGCAATATTTTCTTCAGGGGTTGGTCCGATCGGACTATGACTGTGTGCATTTCGAAGTAGCATCTTAGTTTTTTAGTGCACATTACCAAGGCAATGATCAACTGCTTGATCGGACTTTTCTTCGGTTCTGGTCCTTTTAACACTTGGCTGACATAATAAATTGGTAACTATTGGGTTTTCTCCTCTTGAACCAATATAGCTGTCACTGCTTCTCCCGAGGTAGACAAGTATAGATATAACTTTTCCCCCCTGAATTTGTCGGCTCAACAATGGTGGATTCATCAGGAATTGTTTCAACTCTCTGAATGCTTTTTGACAATCTTCATTCCATATGAAAGTGTCATTTTTTCTTAGCTGTTTGAAAAATAGAGTATATCGTTTGGCTGAAGAAGAAATAAATCTGCCTGGAGCAATTATTCGTCTATTCAACTTCTGAATGTCTTTTATATTGGTTGGGGGTTGCATATCCATAATGGCTTGGATCTTCTCTGGATTGGCTTCAATCCCCTTCTTTGATACTATAAAGCCTAAGAATTTTCCTGAAGGTACTTCGAACATGCATTTCTTAGGTTTAATTTCATTCAAAATTGATTGAGTGTAGTGGATACTTTTTGTAGGTCTACTGCATGTTCTTCAAGCCTTTTGCTCTTGACTATCATGTCGTCAACATATACTTCAACATTTTCACCGATCTGCTCCTTAAAGATCTTGTTCATTAAACGCTGATAGGTTGCCCCTACGTTCTTCAACCTAAATAGCATCACCTTGTAATAAAAGGTTGCATCATCTATAATAAAGCTCGTCTTTTCTTGATCTAATAGCCACATCAAAATCTTGTGATATCCAGCATAAGCATCTAGCAAAGAATATATCGCATGACAAGCTGTGGAGTCCACTAATTGATTGATGCTAGGCAAAGGATAGCTATCCTTCGGGTAGGCTTTATTTAGATCAGTAAAGTCAACGCACATTCTCAACTTCCCATTCTTCTTCTTTACAAGTACCACATTTGCCAACCATTCGGGATACTCAACCTCCCTTATAGTTTTGGCCTTCAATAGCCGATTAATATTTTTCAAAATGAACTTCTTTCGGTCAGGGGCATGCCGCTTTCATTTTTGCTTTACTGGAGGCAAGTTTGGATCTGCATGTAGTTTATGCGTTATGACTTTTGGATCTATACCTGGGATTTCTTCAGGCTCCCAAGCAAAAAAAGCTTGATTGATCATCAATATCTGCATCACCTCATTTCCTACTTCATTTGTCATACTTGTTCCGATCTTAAGGGTCTTGCCATCAGAAATTTCTTTGGCAGTAAGCTCTCCTTCTGGGCCTATCTTGGACCGTTCAACTTTGTCTTCTTTTTCTGTTTCCACTATATATGCTTGTTTTTATTCTTTTAGCATTGCAATGTAAGCTTCTCTTGAAGCTTTCTGGTTACCCCTTAAAATTACCATTCCCTTCTCTATAGGGATCTTTATGACCATAAATCAAACACTGGTGACTGCTCTTATTTCGAATAATATGGGTCTTCCAAAGATCATGTTATATGAAAAATTCATGTATATTACCATGAAGGTTGCTTGACACTTGTGCGTTATTGTCTCATCACCCGGTTCAACAATAAGCTCAACCAATCCCCTTACTGAGATAGTGGCATTACTAAGCCTAATCAATGGGGTGGTACAAGGCTTCAATCTTTTGATCGGCAATCTCATCTGGCGATAGACCTCCAGCATAAGAATATTTACCATGCTGCCGTTGTCGACCAAAATCCTTCGTACTTAGAAGTTGGCTATACTGGCTTCCACGACTAAAGAATTTTCATGAGGGAATTTTAAATCTTTTGCGTCCTCAGGGAAAATGGTGACCGGTTGTAGCGTTTCGGCTTCTGCTGAAAAATAAGCTCCTTTTCCCCTCTTACTCTTTGAAATGCTCGAACCTCCCCTTATCATGTTGATGGTTCCCAATCTTTGCTTTGGTTGTGACTTGTTTAAATCTCTCGGCCTTCTTCTTTCGCTTTCATCATCATCATCATCTAAATCTAAGCGACCTTTCCCTTCGCAGTGTAATTTGCAAGAATCCATCGGCATTGGTCTTATAAACTTTTTAAGAGAGCCCCTCTGTAAAAGTCTTTCGATCTTTTAACGCATTACATTCATTTGTTGTATGACCAACATCTTTATGGAATTGGCAATATTTGCTCTTGTCACTCGAAGCATAAGATTGTTCATACATCTTTTTTGGCCAGTTCACTTTGTTATGCTTTTCCTTGATCCACATCAAAACTTGAGTCGGAGAAGCATTAAGTGGAGTGAAAGTCTTATTTACAAGATGTTTTGACTTATCATGCTCAAATTCTCTTCTTTTTCCCAGTGTCTTCGATGAACTGCCCTTTTCGGGACTCTTATTTCTTCTCTTGTCCCTTTCGATCGGTTGAATCTGATCAGAGTCTAGGAGTCTTCCTCTTGCCCTTCATGCATCATCCAACTGGATGAATTGATTAGCTCTTTCTATAAAATCGGCAAAATCTCTCGGGGGACGAGTAATAATTGAGTCAAATAACTGCACATTTTTAGTTTCGTTCACCAAGGCATTTGCCGCGATCTCAAGATGTAGGTTCCTTATTTTTGAGGCGAGAGCTTGAAACCTGTCGATATAGTCTCTTAGACTTTCATTAGGTTTTTATACCATGCTGCACAAATCGTTGACAGATTTGTACGGCCTTATTTGCATAATGAATCTTGTGACAAACAAGTCTCAAAGTTACTTGAAAGAGTGGATTGACTCCGAGGGTAATTCGTGGAACCAATCCAAGGCATTCCTTAAAAGAGTAATAGGAAACAACCTATAGAATACCCTATCGTCGAAAGAATACAATTGTATCTGTGTTAGGAATTCAGAAACATGACATTTTGGATCAAGTTTACCTTTATATATGGACATTTTGATTTCCCTAATATTGCTCGAAAGCTTTGCTTCCCGAATCTCTTAGCTGAAAGGGTTGACTATATTCCCATCAAAAATAGGTTTTTTCGGGTGACCGATGCCGAAGGTCTTTACTACCAGCAAGACCTATTGCTCGTTTTTGTTTAACAAGCCATCACTGGTGTCTCCTTTACTCTTCTTTATGAGCCTTCCTTTAGGTGTACACATATGACCCAGATCATCATCCATCATTAATAAAGGAAATTTCCATGGTGCATGCATCGAGGCACATCCCCTCTTAGGGGTGCACATGTAATTGAGATCGTTGTAAGCTTTAATCAGGGGAGAACCCCTTGCTGCGTTATAAACATCACGCTCTTCGTACGTTTTCTTTTTTCCTTTTCTCCTGTCGGTTTCTTGGAATTCTGATCGGGTTCCTGCTCTGCTTCTTCCCTCCTTTATTCGTAAACTTGCACCTTTTGGTCTCTGACTTCTACAGCTTTCAACTTTTGAACCTTCATTTGAAGTCTAAAGCCATTTTTCTTTCTTAATTGTATGCATAATTTGCTTCTTATAGTCGCTCAGGATAGCCCTGAGGTCTCTAGCTATTTCAGAAGTAGAATCTGGTTGTGTTAAGAGTTCACCATTAAACATTGGCAAGAGATTAACATTAGGAGATTTGGGAGGAGATCTGTTAGACTCTCTCTCAACCTGGGATCTTAGTCGACTATTACTAGATTGTCCCTTAGTTTTATATCGTGAATGATCCGACATATCTATTTGGATTCCTCTCAATGAAAGCACCAAATGATAATCCTAATATCGAAATGAGGAATGCCACGTGGCTCGATAAAATTAGTCACAGGATAGCTCAGATCGGGTATCACTTAAGACCTGCAAGAAAAACTAGCCTGATCAAATCGAGCGTTGGCTCTTCGAATCTTAAGTCAGCAAAGATTTCTAGAGAGATAAAGTATATGTAGAGAGAGAGTCCTTGAAATTCAATACCTGGAGCCCTTAAAGGTTTAGGCTATTTATAAGGTAGAAGAAAGAGAAAAAACTATCCTGTAAAGATACTTGAGTAAGTAGTTGGTGGGCAGAGAGCGTGGGTATACAGTGACTGGTCTACCCACATCCTGTTGAGTGTGTCAGTAGCAAGTAAAGAATGGCCTTGTCAGTCCGATCGGATTGATTGGATATGCCTGACGGGACATCAGCTGCTTACAGAAAAGAACTTTGGGCCTTTTGCTTGGGCCCAGAATAGATGATGTATTATCAATAAATTTTGAAACATAAGATTCATTTTTCTTCAACAATTTAAGAATAAGCTAGCACTCATATTGTTTTACATGTATAAAATATTTAAAACTAATTATTTACAACAATTGTACATATTGTTCGAGTTAGAAAATAAAACAAAATTTTGAAGCATATTTTTGCGGGTTTTAGCAGGGATATAATTTAGTGCGCATGTATTTGGACAATTAAATCGTCTGGACACTGACAATTAAATAATTTAAATGCGTACATATCGCATGCTTGGGTACTAAATTAGTACTATTTTAGTAACTCTCAAATTGCTAACTAAAAAGAAACCATACATGTGTCATTATGCATGTATTACAAAATATTTTAAAAGGATGGACTCTGAGCCAAAATGAATTTAAAATTTATTTTTCAAAAATCAAGAGTCTTTAAAATTTATTGAAAGCTTTTGTTACTGTAACCAGCAACCAAAATTAAAAAGCAAATATAAAAAATCATAAAAATCAATTTGAAAATAATTTTAAAATCTTTAAGTAGTATGTAATTTCGCTTAAAATTTTATTACCTATTATAAACAAATTCAATACTATATTAAAGACTTGATAAAAGTATTAAAGATTTGGTAAAAGTATTTCGAAAATAAATTAAAATTTGTAGGACTTACCTAAATTATGGAAAAATTAATAGAATTGAGGTAAAAAAAAGTAAAAAAAAAAGTGAAGACCTAACGAATAAAAGATAATAATATAAGGATTGTAGATAGTTGAATTGAAATGGAAGTGAAAGTATGAAATGTCAAAATTGCTATAATTTTATTTTATTAATTGACATAATAAAGCCTGATATTAGGGCTGTGCAAAATCGAACCGAAATCGAAAATCGAACCGAATGAATTTTGGTCCATTTGATTTGGTTTTTTTGGTTTTCGATTTGTTCGGTTCAAAATTGAAGTTAAATTTCGGGTATTTCGATTCGATTCGGTTCTTATAATAGTAAAACCGAAAGAACCGAACCGACCGAAATTTGTTAAACTCACCATTTTGCTCTTATATATATATATATATATATATATAAACTAAATCTAAATATACACTATAGTTATATTTATTTACATGTATATATATATTTTTTAAATTGAAGTACATTGAATGTATTATTAATAAGAACTTATATTGTATTTATTTTTAATGTATATTTTTTTGTGTAATTTTGTTTAGTATTTATTAGGAACATAATACGAAAAAATTATGTATATTTTTTCCTTTTAGTTATTTTAAATGGTTTTATTTTGTTAAATATAAGTTAATTTAATTTATGGAACCATATAAGTTAAAAATCTAAAAAAAAACCTATATTTGTGAAGAACCGATTGGACCGGACCGAATCGAGGTTTATTCGGTTTCGGTTCTAAAAATTTCGATCCGCGGTTCGATTATAAAAATTTTTCAAGTTCGGTTTTCGGTTTGTTCGGTTCGGTTCAAAACCGAATTGAACCGAACATTTGCACACCTTACCTGATATTCCCTAATTAAAGAGGATGAAGATAGGATAATTTATTTTTATTTTTTCGATAATGGGAAAGGATGAAGGGAGTAAGTGAAATGACTTATGATAAAATCAAAATTTTTCTCTGGAATTATTTTAATTTTTTTAATCAGTTAAATACTTATTGACACATAAAATAAAATAAAAAAACCAGAAGATCTAGGTGGCTTACAAATTTTATAACACAAATATAAAATAATGCTTTGTGAGTTTGTGTGAGGATGCTTCTTGGCTTGGTCTTTATTCAAAATATTCAGAGAGGGTGATCAATTCAATTCAGACTCTTCCCGTTGAAGGAAACTGACTGCTGTTTTTCTAGAATCCCATTTCCTTGAGCAAATTGTGGGGCACTTTTGGATATATATTCCCCAATTAATAATAATAATAATAATAATAATAATAATAATAATATTATTATTATTATTCCCTTAGATCATATATTGTTTATTTTATTTTTTAAATATTTTTAAAAAATAAATGTGATTTTCGATGCATTTAAAAAAATATATATTTATTTGAATTTACAGTACGTAAAGGATCGGACAGTTTCAATATACATGTAATAAATAAGCATGTCCGCCCACCGGACAATTCATCATTCATGATTGACATGCTAATCTATGGCCCCACCATCCTTGACTTTTCTCTAAAATTATACTCTCTCCGTTATTTATTATCTGTCACTTTTGAGTAAAATTTAAATTATATTTATCTGTCACTTTTAGATTTTCAATACAATTTAATTTTCTCTTTCTAATTTAATTTTCATTTTCAATAAAATTGACCAATTAAATTCATTTTTTTACATTAAATCACTCAATATGCATTGAATCACTCAATTTTTTTTTTCTAAATTTAAGACTAATTAATATTTCTTAATTGTAGTGAAAATAGCAAAAGTGACAATTATAAAAGAATAGAGGGAGTAATAGCTAATTGTTTTAAAATTTGAGTTGACTTGTCAAATTGAACTGATTTAATAATGAACCGGTAAAAAAATCGGTTTGATCTAATATAAAAATTGAAATATATAAAAATTCGACTTAAAAAAAAAATTGGATTAAACCGAAAACATTTAAAATATATTTTTATAAGATATATTTTTATAATTCGGATTAATAGTTATTGAATATTGTCAAATCAAAAATTTATATTTAATGATAAAATCAATTCATATTAATATTACATTTGATAAAATTGAAAATTATGTCAAATTATTTTCACAATATTTTTATTTTATATTTTTAGATATTGAATAACAACATAATTTAAATGTAATGAAATATTAAGAAGGAAATGAACGCGAACGTGAACGTGAACGTGAACATGAACATGATAATTATAAAAATAATATCTTTAGACAACGTCATAAAAATAAATTTTACAATTAAAATTAAAATTAAAAATTTATAAATTCAAAAATGTATTTTACTTATAAATCAAAATATTTAATAGAGAAATCCATCTATAATATTTATTATTTTATTATTATTGTTAAAAAAGTAGTAAAATAAATAAAAAATAATTAATATATTGATATTTGATAATTAATATGTTATTTTATTGTGTTTTTTATATACCATATTTTTAAATTTTTATAAATAATTATATTAAAAAAAAGATAAAAACTCAAAATCAACCCGATTCAAGCAATTGATTCAAGATTCAGTTAGCAGGCCGAGTTGATGTCCGATTTGCTTCTGAAAACATTGATAACAGAAATTTTTATGAGCAAAAAACGAAATACAACGTGAGGAAAACCCAAGGCCTTCGCTAAGCTAATAATCAATTTAACTATGATTTGAAAGAAAAGAAAATGAATTTGAATTTTCTTCATGTTATATGATTATCATAATTAAATATTGAAAGATATTAAATTTCCATTTATGGTTAAATGGAGATATCTCAATGTAATATTCATAGAAGAAAAAAAGGATCGCAATCATTTAAATGTCTCTAATTTAGCTTATCATTATCCAAACAAACAAAGAATTAATTTTGATGAATTTCATGGGTAAGACTTAAGAGCAGAAACTCAGGTTTAAGGAAATTGATTGAAAGAGAGATGCGAGTTGAATATTATAGCGGCAAATTTTGAGTTTTTTCCTTATATTATGGCGGCATTTGACTGATGCATTACTTTAATTTTTTTTTGAACAAACCTGCCTAAGCTATTCACCTTTCTATTTTAGGTTTCGAGATTAGCTTTGTTGGGGCCTGTGTAAATAACAGGAAAAAACCTGCAAAATCGATTTCAAATTGGATTAAAATTTTTAGTTAATCAATCAATTATTTTTTTATTTTAAATTATAATTTTTACATTATTTTTTTTAGTTACAGCTTAATTTATAAACGTTGTAGTCAAGGGTATAACCAGTGGAATTTATAAACGTTGTAGTCAAGGGGATAACCATCATATGTTGAGTGGAGCTTAGTGACCATGTTCAATTAAAAACAAAAATCAAAGCACCTTTACAATTTTAATTTTTTAAAAATTAATCTTACTAAAATATTTAAATTTAAAATATAAAGTTATTATTTTTATTTTTATGTAAATAAAATTTTTAATTAATCGCTGTAATTTTTATTCGCTGAACTAAATTTTTTTTATTACACTCTTAATTATGGTTAATCATTAATTTAAGTAACAATTAATTCGTTACTATTAGACCTATCGATTGTTTATCCAGTCCGAATTCAACAAAAAAACTGACCAGAATCCAATTAGAAAAATTAAAGGTATATCAAATGATGATTCAATTGGTTGCTGTTCTTATGATGAGTATACCCAATGGATACTTATTGATAAGGATCGAGCTTGGATGACAATAACTTTGAGTCGACTATAGCTCAGCTCATGTACATAAATTTAGTCATTTCACCATAAATAGGACCATATAGTTATATGCTATGTGGATAATTTGTCTTTACACATAAGGTGGTTGGAGGTCTAATTAGGACTTAGGGGTTAATTTTTGGGTGATTTCCACTTGATTTTGATGATTAAATGAAGAAAAAATGGTGGAGGAGAGGAGGAACAAGAATTCGGTTATGGAAGGGAAGGGATGAACAAAATTTTGATGAACTTTCTTGAAAATTCAGCCATTTCCCCACCCCTCTCTCTCTCTCTCTCTTTCTCTCTCTCTCTCTCTATATATATATAAATGGATGGTCAAGATTGGTCATGCACTATTTAATCTAATGGCCTTAATTAAACCACATGTTCTCCTCCAACTGGTTCTAAGTTTTCTTTATGTATTTTCCATGAAAATATATCCATATATATCGAAAAATATTCCTTTAGGTGTGCCTAAATTTTCGGGTCAAAACTGCACCATTTCGATAAATTTTCCGCTATAGCGGTGCTTTTACCGGCTTGGTAATTCACTTTTCTGTCTCAACTTTAATTTAGTTTTTCATCTTCAAAAATTATATTCTAGCATTTATAATGGGTTCCCATGCTCAAAGAAATTTTCAGGGTTCCCATGCTCAAAGAAATTTTCAGGAGTCCCAGATAATTTTTGTAGCTTTGGTCAAAGTATCGACTCACAAATATACTATTCATACCGAACCTGCTACTTATTTTGATTTTTGAATTTTAAAGTCTTATTTGTTCTCAATTTCGTCTCAAATTACATCATTGGACTCTCCATGAATTGTACTTTTCAATGCTTAAAAAAAGTGCATTTCAGTCTCAGGTGGTACTACTCACCCAGGTAGCACTATTCATAGTCAGGAAAGTACACGAAACTAGGATTTTTGGTGCGTTACATTTCTTCCTCCTCTTGGAAAATTTCGTCCTCAAAATTTACATTGACTTAAGCAATAAAGCATAATTCCTTCTTATATATTTTTCTGGCTCGTTTGTGACTTCCTTGGTTTCGAGGTCAACTAATGGAACTCTTTTATTCCTTGGAGTAGTTGGTCTCTCATAAAGTTCCTAACCCATTCTTCTATACGTATCAGGTTTGATTAAATACAATTGTCTTCGGATATGACGTCATGAGGATTTCAAGCCGTACCCTCATTTTTGATAAATCCTTAGCGAGTATTTTTCCTTTTACCTCGTAAATAATTATTCTTTCTCTATAAGTCTGTCCATAATTTATAATTGTCTAGAACAACTTAATTCTTTCTTCATTGAATCTTTAATTTGGGTTTTCTCTAATCAAATCTGGCCTTAATGTCTTATCTTCACCAAGTTTTCTCCATAATGGAAGTGGTTTATATTTCCTTCCATGCACCTGTGGTTTTATAATCTTATTACATGGCTCGTGTGGTTGTATTCTAAACTCTTATAATCATGTGGGCATAATTCTATGATAGTTTGCATACATCGATATAAGTCAAAACATGACAAATCATAGTTTTAATTTCCATCCTTAGAAGTCTCATTAGATTACATCAATCACATATGCCATGTACTTCACAACTTTTTATTTATAATCATCCTTATTGTTATAACCAAGATATCATAGGAATGTCTCTGGCTTTTTACTTCCATCACTACTTCTGGGTTAAGAGCATTGAAAATGCTCCTTTTAGTGCCTTAACTATTCATACTTAGTGTCTTATTTGACTATTGCATTCACTATACCATATTATAATCATAAAGTGTTATGGTTTTACACACACCTCTCTTACAATCTTAATACCTCATGTAGTTTCTTCCCAAAAATCTCAAAGTAAATTGCAGATCTCTGTCAAATATGATGGATAATGACACTTCACACAACCAGTCTCACGAATATGCCATTTAACTAGTTTCTGAAGTGAATACTTAACTCTTACTGGTAGAAATGAGATGACTTAGTCAACCGATCTACATTTACCTACATGAAATTATATTTCATCTTTGTAAAAAGTAATCCGTTGACAAAATCCATGGAAATTTTGTCCCATTCCCATTTGGGTATTGTGATAATCTACAGTCAACCCATTAGCACTTGATGCTCTGCCTTGACTTATTGACAAGTTAAGCATTTTGTCACATTTTATTTTTTATCGCTCTTCATTCCTGATCACTAAGAGTATAATTTCAAGACTTGATGCATTTTTGTGCTCCCTAAGTGCATAGCGTATGCACAACTGTGCCTCCTACATAATTCACTTTTTAAGTTCATTATCATTAGGTACACAAATCCATGACTAATTCACATAATCACCTTAATCACAAATATTCATTCATGCCATGTACATGTAACCACTTCATCCATATCAAAATACCCTCCGATCTTAGAATTGCCTAAGCATGCTTTGATAACACTAAATGTAACACCATGTACCCTACAATTAGATTGAGTACCAGAGTGTCAAACACATCGGCTTTATTAATTATTTTACTAATAATTTCTCTTATTAAATTAGAGCATTTTTTTTCCTTATCATCTTTTGCATGAAAGTAAGTAGTTATTAACAGCAAAGTCAGTATTCATTTGGTTTAAATTTCGGTAGTATAACGGCTGCCACTGATCCTAACCCTCCTGCAAATAGTCAAATTTAACACTCCCAAATATTTCATACACTTCCATCAACCTCCAAATCAATTTAAATCATCCATAATATACATCATCCAACATCACATTCCAATAAAAATTAAGCAACAACCATTAACTTCCCAAAATAGTAAATACATCTTTTAGCTTCATATATGCATAAGATATTATTCTTTTCAAATATAGTTTTTCATTCATTTACATATATACATGCCATGGCCCATATCCAAAATTTATATTTTGTAATACTAAGCCTTCCAAAATTTGTGATCGGTAACTCTGCTTGCTCCCAAAACTCCTTGGCTGTTTTGCATGTACCTATGCATAGTAAAACAACTACTTGCAAAGCAACTAGTGCCTAGTGATAGATACAATCTAACACTTTTCATAACATACATGCATACACTCACACTGTAAATTTTAATTCAAAATATAATCACAAATAATTTTATAAATTCATAATTTATTTCTTTTTTTCTTTACACTTTATATTAACTATTATCTTTATTATTATTCTTATACATTATTTTTCATTTATCTTTACTTTATTCCATATTTACCACTGAGCCACAGATAACTACACTTATATCCTTAACGTTACATTTTACTACCAGAATTACCATTTTTGCCACTATTGCCCTAATTTAGTATGTAATTACAATTTTGTCCTTGAATCTAAATTTAGGAGTCTCATATTCAGGTTTGACCACAAATTAATATTGTATCTCTTAAATTAACATTTTACCACATAATTACTAATTTGCTATTGTTATTTATATTTTACCATCTATTTACAATTTTGCCCTTGAATTTCCAATTTAATCTCATATTTACGTTTTTACCATTAATTTTTCACTTTTATCACATATTTACTAATTTACCCTTTAATTCATATCTTATTACATAATTACCATTTTGCCCCGTATTTTTTTAGTTTTATTACATAACTACCACTTACATTAAAGTTTTATCTTATAATTACGGTTTTGCCACCATTATTCATATTTTATCACATAATTACGGTTTTAACCTTTAACTTGAAGTTTTATCATACAATTACCATTTTGCCCTCAAATTGTTACTTTATTTGTATATTTACCCCTTTACCCCTTGATAACTGAAGAATCCTAAAAAGGAATATTGTTTAATTTGGGGTACTACCTAAACAGGAACATAGACTCCTATTCAAACTCTACTACATAACTCTATAAATATTCAGAAAATCAGGTATTCCTCTCTCTCGAATTCTCTTTGAATTTTCATTTATTATTCGTCAATTACTGACTTGACCGTCGGAGTATTCATAAATCTCCACAGGTCTTTTATTGTTTCTTGCAGGTAACAGATCACGGGAATTTTCTTTAATGTTATTATTGGTGCGGTGAGCGTGGATCGAATAAAGCCCTGAATCTTTAATTAACAACTGATCAACAGTCAATTTGACTGATTTTTCATAAAGGAATGGAGATGGAGATTCTTAAATCTAGATAGGAATTTAAACTTTCAGCTTCTTAGCATATTGAAGACAATTATTGGATTTTTAATTTTTCTTCTCTGAAAAGAGGAGAAAGAGAGAGTCCAATTTGAATAGTGGATTGTTGTTTTAATTTTTCTATTAGCCAGCAATTCCATTTTGATGATAATTAATTTATTCAATAAGTACCAATTGGCTAATACTCTCCAAGACTTTGATTTATTAGCAGAAAATAAAATATTAAAAAATGGAACAAAGGAGGGAGGGAGACATGAAAACAGGGGAGCACGGGAAGGCAAGAAACCGAGGAAAGAGGAACTGAAGAAGAATACTCCGGCGGCCAATCCCGACGGCAAACGGCATCACGCGCGGCACTAGTGAACTCCTCTGGCCCAAGCGCTTCAGCCACTGCCCACCGGACCTCCTCAATCGCCAGCAGTAAGCAGATAGGAGGTGGATCTCCTGCGCCTTTCGACGCAATTTTTGGCCAGACCGCCATTCCTCCAGGCGCGTGACCATCAGCGGTGAACTCCCGATGCCTCGATCTATTCTCCGGGGATAGTGGTGCATCTCCGATGGAGCTCCGGATGCATGGGCTCCATTTTTTCTTTCACTTCTATTCTTCAAATTTGAATTTCATGTCATTATCAAGAATATGGCCAAATTAATTGAACTATTCTCTTGTCTTCACTATTCTTCTAAGTTCAGATTTTTTGGTCAATCTTTGGAGGTGACAGTATTCTGGGTCTAGATATCTAATGATACCCTTAACTTTGGTGCTTCAATTGGAAATCAAAGCAGCTACTCATAACTTTGACACAGCAAGGATAATTGGTACTGGTGGATTGGGTATTGTTTATGAGGGTTATACTGAAGGAGATGATACTTGTATCTGAGTATACGGCTAATGAGGCTACAGATATGCATAAGAATTGCACATGGTTTATGCTACCTCCATACAGGAATGGAGTATCCAATTGTCCATCATTGCCATCTTTGCTGCTCTGATCTAGAAAGCAATCACGCATAAGATGGAGTAATTGGCAGTCCTTGCAAGGGTGAATTCAGGCAAACCTGCCACCAATCATCAACCATGAGTCTTCTTTCTTTTTAGCCAAGGGCTTTAAAGGCACATCTGTTGTTAACCTTCCTCAAATTGGCAGTGACCATAGGACTCTTTTGATTAAGTTTTAAAAATCTTGCCTTTTTGATAGGGTGTCTTCTTTTCATTTCTAAGCTACGTGGCTCAACCATCCCAATTTTGCTCATTTTGTTAGTTCTTCATGGAATAATGAGCTGGCTATTAATGAAGCTATTTGTGATTTTTCTAGTAAAGCTAGAGTCTGGAGCTAGGATGTCTTTAGTAGATTGCAGGGTTGCAATGGGGGTATTCTTCTTGATGCAGGTGTTTTATTTCTTAGATTGGGTTAAGTACATACTAAATGATGTAAAATTATTTCAAGCCTTTTTGAAGATCACAGTTACCTGGCGATGTTAGTGTTGGTGCTATTACTAATGGATGAATCTTTCTCAGCGGTTCATATCAAAGTTTTTACATACTTATTGCGTCTCATGATAGCCGGAGTTTGTGATAGTTCTATCAATAGGACCAAACTGCATTTTATTATATCCTCCCAAACATTTTATGATCTTCTTGCTGAGTCTGGCTTGCTTTCTGTGAAATTTGAAAAGCAAGTCATACAGTTGATGTTGGAACTAGCTCTTGAAATTGTGCTTCCGTTATCCTTATCAGATGGGGCCATGATCATCTAGCGCAATGGCGTTGGGACTGATCTCTTTGGTACTTTACCTTCAAGCTTTAATCTTCTGTATGTTTCTCTTAATTGCAATTGGCGACTGCTTTGCCCATACACTTTGGCCGGCTAATGGGATACACAAAAGCCAAGGGACTAGACATGCAAACAGCAAAGAGGCTTCTCCCAGTTTCACTCTTTTATAATGCTAATGTGACATTTGCTTTGGCAAGTTTGAAAGGAGTTAATATTCCTATATATATTGCAATAAAAAGACTTATCTCGTTTGCTGTTCTTATTACTGGCTTCTTTTCAGGAAAAGGAAAACCTACAACTCAGACAATGTACCTCGTGATGGTTGGGAAGTCAGGTGCTGGAGATGGACTTTCTTCAGTGGAAATAATGTTCTATAACAACTTTTTGTCTCTTCCAGTTTTGGAAGATCTCATCATAACAAAAGGAGAATTCCCAAATTCTTTGTTGTTACTGTTTGCTACGAGTAATTCTATTTCATTTTTAGCTATTCTTGCTATTTCACTGGTGATGGGAATTGTTCTCAATTACATAATGTTTTTGTGTACGATAGTCAACTCTGCTCTGATAACTACTATTGCAGGTGTTTTATTTCTTAGATTAAATAATGTAAAATTATTTCAAGCCTACCTAAATGTGAGGCCAATCCCATTTAGCAGTGCAATTGATGGCGTGAATTTGAGGCCATTCTCATCTAGTAGGTCAATTGATGGCTTTAATGCGAAATTGACCCAGTCTAGCAACCTCGAAGTTGATGATGAGAACAAAAAGATTCAAGCTTTAGTTAATACTCCAGCATTGGACTGATAGCTTCAGGGTTCTAACGGTGCTAATAGTAGACATTTTGCAAGAATGGATATGAGGGTACCTCCAGGGGGGTATATAGGCCACAGATGCCAGTTGCCAGGGCATTTTATTTAGTATTGCCCAACAAATGGCAATCCAGATTATGACTCTGAGAAAGTGAGACCTCCTACTGGTATTCCCAAGTCTACGCTGATGGTTAAGCCTAATGGTTCTGCTATTGTGCAAGCCAATGTTGCTTCTTTTGACAAGCAAATGGAAGGCTTCTTTTGACAAGCAAATGGGAGGATTAACTCCAAATAAATTAGGTTCCGCCAATGATTTTCCACCAGAACTTCTCTGCCCTCTGTGTAAGCATCTGATAAAATCTACTGCTTTGACTAGTAAATGTTGTTTCAGATTATGTGTATGCTGTGATTGATGAAAGTATTTCTAGGCTGATTCTAACCCTTAAGTGGATGCCTCTTCTTATGCTCAGTTCAAAGCTTTGTCCCCCTGGTATTGAGGGCACATTCTTCGCTCTACTCATGTCGATTGATAATGCTGGTCTTTTTTTGATCTTTATCTCGATTTCCACCATGTGCAAAAGGCAAATTGAAACTTTTTGCAGGTTATCATGACCAATGGCTATATCTTTATTGGATGGTCCCGTTAAATGCTTCGGCTAGCAATCTTAATTCTGGAATTCTTATATATTTATGCGCATATCTGCAAAATGGATTTAATTACCTCCATCATTAACACTTCTTGTCTTAAAGCTTTGTGCAATTAGTAATCTTGTGTAAGATTTACTCAATTTGTACATTTTTCTCACCATCCGAGCACAGTTGTATTCATAGCTTGATCAGGTAATTTTGCCACAAGAGCATTTCTTTATTTCAAAGCTCGTTCAGGCAGTTTTGCCATTAGAATATTTGCTTTATTTAATTGCTCACCTGGTAGATTCGCCACGAGCACTACGTCTCATTTTAATCGCTCACTCAGCAGTTTCGTCACGAGCACAGTTTTATTCAATCGCTCACTCAGCAGTTTCGCCACGAGCACTCAATCTCATTTTATTTGCTCACTTGGCAGTTTCGCCATGAGCACTTAATCTCATTATTAGCTCACTCAGGCAGTTACGCTATAAGAGCATTTATTTTATTGTTAGCTAAATCAGGCAAGTTCGCCATTCGAGCGTCAAGTTCGGCAATGTTGCCAGTTATCGCTTAATTAGTCAAGTTCGGCATTAGAGCATCAAGTTCGGCAATTTTTTCCAGTTATCACTCAATTAGGCAAGTTCGCCATTCGAGCATCAAGTTCGATTACTATAAATGAATCCCTCATCATGGCTACACGTGCCAAATAGCAGCAACTAAAAAATGTTACCTCAAATGCTGCTGACATAAATGTCGCACACCGTAGGGGGGACTTATGATAACTGAAGAATCCTAAAAAGGAATATTGTTTAATTTGGGGTACTACCTAAATAGGAACATAGACTCCTATTCAAACTCTACTACATAACTCTATAAATATTCAGAAAATAAGGTATTCCTCTCTCTCGAATTCTCTTTGAATTTTCATTTATTATTCGTCAATTACTGACTTGACCGTCGGAGTATTCATAAATCTCCACAGGTCCTTTATTGTTTCTTGCAGGTAACAGATCACGGGAATTTTTTCGATAATGTTATCATTCTTATTACATAATTATAATTATAATTATAGTTTACATTCTTATTACATAATTATAATCTTGCCACTTAAAATTATATTTTTGCCTTTTAAGCCTCAATTTTATCATATTACCAGTTTTTTATCCTCAGTAAATTTCCATTGGAAACCACACGGACGAATCGGATGTGCGAGGCTTGGACCCTAAAGGTCCATATTTGTACAATTCCATTTTCCTCTTTCTATGTCAACATCATTTTCCATATATATCAGTGTGGATCCGCTATTGGTCCACTGTTACGAGTCGCCATGACTCGTTACTGCGATGTATGTCCCTATGGCTATCCAATTACATTACATACTTTTGGTTTCATTACTGGTTACTAAGGGCAAAATAACTCATCATTTCATTTCTTTATTTACATTACATATTCTTGTCCTTTCTTGCACCATTTCATGCTATTAAACATAATATTTATCTTTACATTCACATATTGCAGTTCATGTACACATACTTATTCTTTAATGCATTTACTTAGCATCATTCATATCACATTACTTGTTCATTTTCACTTTGGCAACACTTTATGTCTTAAAACATAATTTTTTCCTCATTGTTCACAACACGCACATCATGTACACATACTTGTACATTAATCATGTTTACTTAGCAATGTTTACTTCATTTTCTTTATGTTTCATACATGTATAATTTCGGCCAATTTATTAAAATTACTATTGAAGTTTCATTCTTAACTTCTCACTATTTACTTTTTATTTGTGACAAAATTAAGCAAATTTTGTAAGAATTATTTATATTCCTAAACTTGTTACCAATCGGCCATTACCCAACATATTCATCCCATGCATATTCCTCTCATCTAAACATATTTCTTCCACCTATTTAGCCTTACTTTCATTAATTTAACTTCAATTCATTAAAATACCATGCATTTAATATAATTCACATACTTACATAATGTGAATTTTTATATAATTAAGCTAACTAAATGTCATTTTATCAACTTTAACATTTCTTAAATCTTATTTCATGCTCAATTAAATTTCATAAACTTAATTTCAATTAAGCACAACAATTCACACATACACATACATACATACTCATCAAAATATGAAAAATGCTAGAATAAGTGTCCATAAACCTTATCTCATTTGCTCCTATGCTAGGCTTCCTTCTCTTTCTCTTTTTCTTTACTTTTTCTTCACCTAGGCTGAATTGACATAGGCAAATTTTCATTTAATATCTTTTCATTTTCATCAAAATTCACATATATAACAAATATCTACACTTAATTCTACCCAAAACATTCAAAATCCTAAAATTATACTTGGAAAATTTTCTCCTTACTTGTTCCTCATAATTTCTTCACAATTCCTTTACTTTTTCTTGCATATATGGTGGTAGAAGGTCTAATTAGGACTTAGGGGTTAATTTTTGGGTAATTTTCACTTGATTTTGGTGATTAAATGAAGCAGAAATGGTGGAAGAGTGGAGGAAAAAGAATTCGGTTATGGAAGGGAAGGGATGAATGGAATTTTGATGAACTTTCTTGAAAATTCTACCATTTTTCCTCTATATATATATAAATGGATGGTTAAGATTAGTTATGCACTATTTAATTTAATGGCCTTAATTAAGCCACATGTTCTCATTTAATTGGTTCTAAGTTTCTTTATGTATTTTCCATGAAAATATATCCATGTATATAAAAAATATTCCTTTAGGTGTGCCTAAATTTTCGGGTCAAAACTGCATCATCTTCGTAAATTTTTCAATCTGGTAGTGCTTTTACCGATTCGATAATTCCCTTTTTTTATCTCAAATTTAATTTAATTTTTCACTGTAAAAAATTCCATTCTAGCACCTATACTAGTTCCCACGCTCAAAGGAATTTTTAGGAGTCCAAGATAATTTTTTAGCTTTAGTCAAAGTACCGGGTCAAAAATATACTATTCATACCGAACCCACTACTTATTTTTATTTTTGAGTTTTAAAATTTGATCTCAATTTTGTCTCAAATTACATCCTCGGACTCTCTATGAATTGTAATTTTCAATGCTAAAAAAAGTGCATTTCGGTTCCGGATGGTACTATTCACCCTGGATAGCACTATTCACAGCCAAAAAAGTACTATTCATAAAACCAGGATTTTTAGGGCGTTACACTTCATTGCTGTCACAATATAAGGGTATTAGTTCAACAATGTTAGGGACCACTCCTAGTTCAGCAATAAACTTCTTGATCCATACTGCCTCCTTAGCCGCCTCTAAAGCAACAATGTACTCAGCTTCTATAGTATAATCATTAGTCGTCTCTTCTTTGGAATTTTTCCAACTGACTGCTCCTTCTCTCAATATAAACACAAAACCTAATTGTAATTTATAGTCCTCCCTGTTGACTGAAAGCTGGCATCAGTACACCTACTTACAAGCAAATCACCATCTCTATATACCAAGAACAGATCCTTAGTCCTTCTCAAGCACTTAGGGATATTCTTGACTGCACTCTAGTATTCCTCTCCATATTGGATTGGAATATACTTATGATACTCAAAGCAAATGCTACATCTGGATGTGTACATAACATAACATACATGATAGAACCAATTGCTAATACATATGGTATTCTATTTATGTTCTCTCTATCTTCTTGTGTCTTAAGACATATAAACTTAAAAAGGTATTTCCCATGTACTAGAGGCATAAACCCTTTCTTAGAGAGATCCATATTGAACCTCAATACTTTATTTATGTATGTAGACTATGAAAGACCTATCAACCTATTGGATCTATCTCTATAGATCCTAATTCCTAGAATATAGGATGTTTCTTCGAGGTCTTTTATGTAGAATTATTTGGATAACCAAATTTTCACTGACTGAACGATAGAAATGTCATCTCCCATGATCAATATGTCATCCATATATAGAACAAGAAAAATGATTGCACTCCCGCTTAGCTTCTTATATGCATAAAGTTCATCCTCATTCAATGAGAAACCAAACTCTTTTATTGTCTCATTGTTCCAGCTCCTAGATGCTTACTTCAATCCATATATGGATCTTCAAGCTCAAATTGCTGAGCTTGAAAGAAGCATGCATAATCTGCCTCTTCAAAAGGCAAAGTTTTATGATTTAATGGATTTTTTTTAAACACCTTCATACACACCACCCTTTTTCTCTTAGCCTTCACTACCACCAATTTTTGGACTCAAGCCATTGCCACTCGGTCAATTTGGAGTTTTTTGGCAATCCACATGAGGAGAATCAGAAAGGGGAAGGTTCCTGCTAAGACTCAAACTTCTTAAACCCAAACACTTTCCTTTCCTATAAAAACTAAACATTTATCCTCCTCATCCACTGAATCAATTAAAGTTGAAAAAGACACAAAAAAAAAACATATTACTCAATGATGATTAATCCAATCATCACTCTGCTTGATGATTGTGTGAATATCTTTTGCAATAGATGAAGTAGAGCAATCTTTAAATTCTAAGCAATGAACTAGCTCAGAATCCTCGGATGATGCAGAGCCAGATGTTCCAGATTTTCCCTCATAACTCATGGTGGGACTTAGGGCTTCTACCAGACAGTCTTATAGAACTGAGTTTCCTCCTGAAGAGGAAAAAGAGTCGATGGAGGTCATTGGTGCTTATCGACCATGAGAAAATTATAAGCCCTAGACAACAAGAATCTGTTTTACCTTTAAGGATAACCCTCCCTCAAAGTACAGAGACAGAATCTAATAATTTAGTTCCTGGATACATACTCAGCTGCTAAAATTAGATATGGAGCCTAAGAGTGTTTTAATGGAATTTTGTACTAGGACTATGGGTAGATTATAATATTGGTTTAATGGAACGAATCCTATCATAAAAGCACAAATGTTGAACCTCCAGTCAGAAACATAATTCATGGCCTACATCTATAGAGAATTTTGTGGAGCTGTCTAAGATGATATAGAGATTGCTAGAAAGGATTACTATTAAATGAAATGTTTTTCCCTAAAAGGAAAAGACCTAAATCTGCATCTGAACAACATGACCCAAAAATCTTATCTCCTCTAAGGTGTCGATAATCTAGACATGAAGCAGGCCCAATTCACTTCTCTGCTTGAAATTCTTCACTTAAAAATGTTTTCTATTGTTCAAATGGAAAATAAGAAACTAAACGATTACTCTTTTTGCGAAATCTATCAGTAAATGAATACATCATTAAACAAACTGTGTGAGCAAAAATAGCTCTTAAAAATATATAAGGCAAAGAACCGCATGCTTAAGATAGCCTGTCATAGGCCAGATCTTAAGATCAAATGTGGCTCATCCGGAGACCAATGTTACTGCCCTTCCAAAAAGAAAAAAGCACTACTTTAAAATGAAGAAGGGATGAAGATTCATCCAGAAAGCTGGCAAGAAATGATGGAAGTATTACAGAAAGAAGAAATTTAGAGGATCGAGAAAGTCAACAAAATGCTTTTTCTGTGGAGATGAAGGACATTATTCAAGAAACTGTCCTAGCAAGCCAAAGAAATCTCAAACGATGATTCATCAAATACAACAGATTGTAGATCTTGATAATGAAGACCTTGAATCGATCTTTTTAGAAGAAGATGACCCATCTAACAACAGTATCTTTGTAATTGCTCATAGTGAAGAATCCTCAAATGATGATAAGTTTAAGCTCTCTTATAGCATAGAAGATGTTCTGCCAGCACAACAACAACCAATACCATAAGCCTTTGTACAAGTCTGTCCTAAGATTTATGCCAAGCCAATTAAGGTTGTAGCCTTTATTGACACAAGGGCAAGGAGAACAATTCTAAATCTAGATACTATTCCTCAGTAGTACTGGAAATCCCACAAAGAATACTTTAAGGCAGCAAATGGAGATGTCTTTTTTAACACTCTTAAATCTGTACATTATATCAAAATTCAATTATTTCATGATCTTCATGTATGGATACAAGTTCTTGGGTCGTCACTACGGGGAAGAAATATTATCCTTGGCTTTGAAGCCCTCTGGAAAATAAAAAACCTATCGATTTGCCCCACTGCATTAAAATATAAAAAATATTTCTATCATACATAGAGACTCATTTTCTGTTCACCTTCCAGCCAATCACCAAATTCCTAAACATCGAGGAAAAACTTAAAACATAATGTGCAGCCAAATCCTATACAGAGTTTCTTTAAAAATGCTATTCACCCTTTGGAAAAACCCTATTTTTTTTATCTCCTTACCTTTTAAGTAGAATCAAGACATAAATCCCACTAAAATGTCTTGGAATGTCTTCTTCAGACCTAGTCCTTGCCTTAGAAGAATGCAATTAACTCCTCCAGCAAGCTAGCAAATCTGAATGGGCTTGTTAAGCCTTTTATGCCAATAAAAGATTGAAACAAGTTAGAAGGAAAAGAGACTGGTCATCGATTACCAACATTTAAATCATTTTCTCCGTGATGATAAGTTTCCTCTACCAAAAATCTCTTTAATGTTCACCTATCTATCCAAATCAAAAGTCTTCTCTAAATTTGAACCCAAAGCAAGATTTTGGTAGCTTGGGATTAAACCATAATATAGATACAAGACAACTTTCTGTATACCCAATCACCACCACCAATGGACAGTCATGCCATTTGAATTAAAAGCAGCTTCATCACTATTTCAGAAAGCGATGATAAATATCTATGAGCCAATTCCTTACTCTTCTTTAGTTTATATAGATGGCATTCTTCTTTATTCATCAAATGAAATAGATCGTCATAATCTTCTTCAGCATTTTAAAGAGATTACCTTGTAGTACACAGTTATGCTTTCTCCTACAAAGTTGCATTTAGAAAAAACAAGAAGTTTTTGGGTATGAACTTCTAAGATGGAGAATATCAACCAAGAGAGCATATTGGCTTATAACTCTTAAAATTTCTCGATGAAAATCTCTCTCACAAGCAAGTTCAACAATTCTTACGAATTGTAAACTATCTCAAATATTTCGTTTCTCATTTCACAAAGAAGGCTAGTCCTTTGAGGGAAATGCTTAGAAAAAATCCTCCTCCATGGTCCAGCAAGCAGACTGCTTCAGTTAAATCACTCAAGGAAGAGACACAATAGTTAACACCAATAAAAATTCCCTCAAAAGGAAAAATAATTCTCCAAATAGATGCTAGTGACAAATACTGGGGTGCTATTATCTTAGAAAAATCAATGGACAAAGAAGATTGGGCGCCTATGCAAGTAGAAACTTCTCTTCAAGGGAATGCTATTATCCTTCAATTTTCAAGGAGATTTTGGCAGTCAAATATGGAATCAAGAAATTTGAATTCCATCTCATTGGTCAACATTTCACAATTCTCATCGACTGCTCTTCCTTCTCAAAGATGCTTGAATTTAAAGGGAAAATAATTCCTCATCTTCAACTTCTCAAATGGAAGGACTGGTTCAGCAAGTATGATTTTGAAGTCTAACACATCAAAGGACACGAGAATCTAATCCTAGATTTTCTCAGCAGACCTCCAGACCAAGCCTGCATTATCCCTTTGATTTACATGTATTAGGAAGAAATCAACTTTCTCATAGAATAAGCTCCACCAGAGATCCCAAATAATTTGACTCCTGAACAATTGAAAATTTTTGCAAAGACTTAATTGTTCCATTTCCAATCTATTCTCATCAGAAAATATGGGTCACTTTATTTTGCTAATTTAGGATTTCATCTTGAATACCTTTTTGCAGCCCTTATGATGAGTTTCCTCAGTTTTCAGAAAGAAGAACCACTAATCTGGACAAAAGAACTCCTAGTGTTCATGTGGTATTACTGTTATTTGTATCATGTGGCTTTTGAAATCCACAACAGACATCTAGTTTGCCACATCCAGGAAGTCATTAATAGAGCATAGAAAAATCACCATCTTAAAACTTTTCTTACTTGGTTTCAACTGTTGGAAAGATGGAAGATATTGTTGGCAGGAGAAGCTCATGTAGATGGAGTAGCCAACTTATGGAGTCAAAGATCAATCTATATTTTCCATAGGCATCATCTCCAACTGGGTAATAAATTTAAAACAGTAGCTTCAGCTTATCACTATGAAACCTTAGGCTTCTCACTATAAAATATTTGTAAAGACTAGAGATTCATGGATCGTCATGCCCAATGGTCCAGCCTAATACATCACTTCTTTCAGAAAAATTCTATTATTCTAAAGGAAATCTGGCCCAATTGGAAAGATGATTTCATTCCATAAGAAGCCTATCAACCAGGATATTGGGCTAAACTTAGAAATGATTATCAATTTTGCACTACTCATAGCAAAAGCCTATCTAAGCTAGGCCTATCAAATCCTTATCCAGTCCTAGCATTAGATTCTTAGTATCGTACTATTGTAGGATACTCTGAGATACAAGATGATGAAGAAGACAATGAAGAATCTTATCTTAATTACTTTTCTGATGAAGATCCCAACATGTCTCCTTCATACGAGCCTTTTAGAAAATAATTGACGAATCTCCAACAACTTCTTATCTCACTTTATTAAAGAAAGATGTATTATTAATATACTTTTGAGTCAGCATCTGTATTATTCGTGGAATGCTTTTAAGTTTTTATCTATAGTATGGCTCGGCTTGTTTGCTCATCTTCTATATAAGGAGAGCTTTGTGCATTGGAAAGGCAGAAAAATCATTTACAGACACTACTCTATTAAGCAATAAAAGATATTTGCTTAAAAACTTCTTCTTCTCTTTCCTAAATATGGTTAGTATTATATTCAAATTCTATTTTTTCCAAATCTCATAGTTATAATGAGCAGCAATGGCTAAAAGTATTCTGATGGACTTAAGCAACGCTACTAGAGAAAAGGTTTCCTCAAATTTAATTCTTTCTCTTTGATGATAACCTTTAGCTGCCAAGTGAGCCTTGTAGGTAACTACATTACCCTCCATGTTAGTTTTCTTATTGAAGACCCATTTGAACCCTATGAGTTTTATCCCTTCAAGTGGTTGAGTTAAAGTCCATACTTTGCTCTTATACATGGATTCTATTGCGGACTGGATAGCCTTAGGCTACAATTCATGTTCTAAACTTTTTAGAACTTCTTGATAGCTTATACGCTCAATGTTCTCAACTGGTTGATCTGCTTCAATTTATGGGTCTTAAACTTTATTAAGTTCAATCCTACTTCCACTGTCCTCTTTTAAAAGAAGTTCTCTTTTTAAGAAGACAACATGCCTTGAAACAAACACCTTTTGTTCTAAGGGATGATAGAAGTAATATCCAATTATTTTTTTTAGATATCGCACAAATAAGAATTTGTCAGACTTAGCATCCAGCTTGTTTGACGTTGTCCTTTTCACATAAGTAGGACAACCTCATACCTTTATATGAGAAAGTATAGGTTTCTTGTTATTCTACATCTTATGTGGGGTAATATCAATCGACTTACTACGAACTCTTTTTAATTCATAAACAATAATATTTAGCTCATAACCCTAAAAGGACTTAGGCAAGTCTACTAGGCTCATCATGGATCGAACCATATCTAATAATGCTCAATTTCTCCTCTTAGATACACCATTATGCTGTGGTGTACATGGTGGAGTCCACTGGGATAAAATCTCATTATCTTTAAGATAATCTTGAAACTCTTAGCTTAAGTATTATGCACCTCAATCTGATCTTATTATTTTAATACTCTTTGCTAAGTTGTTTCTCTACTTTATTTCTGAATTCTTTGAACTTTTCAAAAGCTTCAGATTTATACTTGATAAGATAGATGTATCCATATATGGAGTAATCATCTATGAAGGTTATAAAGTAGGAATAGCCTCCTCTAGCATATTCAGTCATTAGACCACATACCTTTGAATGTACTAAGTCCAATGTCTCACTAGCTCGTACTCCTTTACGAGTAAAAGGTAGTTTGGTCATTTTACCTAATAAATAAGATTCACTTATATCAAATGATTTATCATCAAATGATCTCAAATCACCCAACTTATGTAATTTGGTTATGCATTTCACATTTATATGGCCTAAATAACAATGCTATAAATAAGAGGTATTTAGACTATCTTGTTTTATTCTCTTGGTATTCATATTAATACCAGGAGTAAAAGGTTCAGCCTGCTTTGTCTCCCTAAGAGAATCTAAATAGGCCTTACAGTTCTACTTCTAGTGACCATTCTTTCCACAATAGAAGCAAGACCCTTTAGGATTCTTCTCTTTCTTGATAGCTTTTTTCTTGGATACACCACCATGCTTGGGTTATGCCTGAGTTGCCTTTTTCTTCTGCTTCTTGCCTTTATGAGTAGAAGTGATAACCATGGCTAATTTTGGATCCTTCTTAAGTGATCCTTTAGCTTTCTTGAGCATATTGATAACCTCAAGTATGGTGACTTGAATCTTGTTCATATTGAAGTTAAGCAGAAAAGGTACAAAACTTGAAGCCAACGAGTGCGAAAATAAGTATATGTATAGATCTTTATCTATAATAAAGCCAAGCTTACTAAGGTTCTCTATATACCTATACATCTTTAAAGCATGAGCAGCAATTGAAGTGCCCTTCACCATTTTACAATTAAAGAGAGCTCTAGCAACATCATATTGCTCACTTCTTGTAATGGCCCAAAGTGTAGTAGAGTTGGAAGTATAATTGTATTGTAAGGGTACAAGAGTAAATGGAATAAGTGTGAGTTTATGAGTAAAGGGGGATGAAATTGAAAGAGATTAAAAGTAGTTATGTAAAAGAAGTTGATTTGAGGGACTAAAAGGGAGAATTGCCGTGGATTAAATGGGATTTATGCTTTAAGTGGGACATGTGGCAAGAGTGGGACATGTGGCTTGCTATGGGCTTGCAACCTAGGAAGCCACATCTAATAAAAGGGAGCTTAGTGGAATAATCTATCCCATTTTTTCTTGAATGTTGTTCGGTTTCTATTTCTCATTCTCTCTTGGTTCATTTTCATCTATCACCTTCTTCATTTTCGGTTCTTGTTCTTCAAATTATGGTTAACTTCTACTAATTAGATTGGTTTGAAGAGGTTTAGTAAGAGAATTGAGAAGGTATGTATAGGTAGTTAGTTAAGGATCTACTCTTCTTCTCAATTTCTGTTATGGTCGAGTTGTTTGAATATGGATTAAGTGTGTGTTATTGGATTTGTGAAAGAAGCATTTTATAAGAGGAAAGAAAAAGGCAAGGAAAAGGTTTGATCTTGAAGAGGAGTAGTCAAGCTGCTTTTTGAGGTTTGGGCTAGTTATTATTATTAGTTACTAGATGCATGTTTAGGTTTACATACTAGTTTTGATCAAATGCATGTTTTGATAGTTTGGGATATTGATACTTGAATTTCTGTTTTTAGTTGCATGTTGATTATATGGAAAATTATGAGTATGTTGTAGATTGTACATGTAAAGTACTTGTTTTTGACTTGGTGTTGGTATTTGATTGTATCTATAGATGAGTTTAGAACCTTGTAGTGTATATGGCATGATTTTGAATGAATGGGAAGTTATGCATGTGATTATAGGTTGGTGTGTGAAATGTTGGTGTTTGTGAGTTGTGTAGTTTGGAGCTTGAACACAAAGTTCAGTTCTGTCACGAGTGCGACAAGAGTCGCGAGCATGACAGAATACTCCTTGGGTGAGATTTGCTTTGTCGAGCATTGTCGCGAGTGCGAGCTGAATCGCGGGAGTGACATAAGCTACTTTCGCATTCTGTCATGAGTACGATAATTGGGTGTTTTAGATTCTGTCATGAGCGTGACATTGTTAAGAGTATGTGAATATAAGTCTTTTGTCCTATTTATGTGTAATATTGCATTGGAATATGTATGACCATGCATAATAAAGTTTATATGTGGTAGCATAAATGCATATATATGAATCATATGCTTGATGGTTTGCTTAGTTATTACATGAATTGAGTTGATGTGTAATAATTGGTTTGGATACTAGAGTATTTGTAAAGTATATAATATTATGAATAGAGTTTATACGTATATATAATTGATAGCCTGAAGGATTCATTATAGTGGATAGATAAGCATGCTTATAAAGGATAATTGGGTGTTTTAGATTCTGTCGTGAGCGTGACATTGTTCAGAGTGTGTGAATATAAGTCTTTTGTCCTATTTGTGTGTAATATTGCATTGGAATATGTATGACCATGCATAATAAAGTTTATATGTGGTAGCATAAATGCATATATATGAATCATATGCTTGATGGTTTGCTTAGTTATTACATGAATTGAGTTGATGTGTAATAATTGGTTTGGATACTTGAGTATTTGTAAAGTATATAATATTATGAATAGAGTTTATACGTATATATAATTGATAGCCTGAAGGATTCATAATAGTGGATAGATAAGTATGTTTATAAAGGGTTTGAGTTGCAGCAGCTAGAGTTGGCCCCATTTGGGTCTAGAGTTTGTTACCTTCGGGTATCTAAAGATTTGAGACTTCGGTCTCTAAATGTTTGGTACTGCTAGTCAGTATCTAGAGCACCCGTATCTACCATTGTTGTGAATTCAGGCTATAGTGATTGTATATTTGCGAATGAGTAAGTAAAGCTATGATCTATGTAATGAATACGAATGTACATGTATATGACTATATGTGAGATGTAGTGACATATTATCACTTATTGAATATGATAATTGTTAAAGTTTAAAGTTGTGTGCTTAAAAGGTATATGCGTGTGTGACGCGCGAGAACCCGCTTATGTCTCCTAGAGGGCACTTTTAGGGTTCAAGAAGGGTTCATGTCTAGATCTTGGATAACACGAGATATTTTGGAATTCCTTACCCAATAGAACATTGGGAAGTTCATCTAACCTCATGAAACCTTTAGGCACCTTTGAGGTATTTTGGAGTCGCCACCCAATTTACAAGAAATTATGAAAGGTCATCTAACTTGGGGGTCTTAAACCAGAGAAGGTATTCGGAACTTCACTCTTATTAATGTCTTAAGTTAAGTTATAAATGAGTTTTTTAGTAATCGAAATTTCATCTCTTATCTCACGCGATCATGTAATAAAATTAAAGCGCATTTCAAGCATTTTTTAGAAAGCAGTAAAGAAAGTAATAAAGAAAACAATAAATAAATTACAAGTGAAAAATATAGGACAAAAATATCCCCCAAAATAAAAAAAACATAAATAAATAAATGAACAAAAATTGCCCCAAAATTAATTACAAGGGACCAAAATTAATAAATGCACAAAAAGGGTAAAATAAAATACATAATCCATAAATCGGGACATTTATTAGATTTTAGGGACATTAGTTCCCTTGTATTAACTTAAAAATCAGAAAGTTATTTTTGGCAATGAAAATAGGGATATTTGGATCCCATTTTATGAAAATTAACTCTCTTTTGAAAGTGAAAGTTTATTGGCTAAAACTAGGACATTGGTCCTATTTTATTAATAAAAATCCAAAATTTTATTATTGTAGAAAAACATGAATTTCTCTTAAATAATGCATCTAAATTCCATTTTGCATAAAACATGCAAAACGATAAAATAAGGGAAATACAGAAATTAAAATGCAAACCAAACTTGAAGACTCCTAATCTCTTGATTCTCCAGCACATCCAAGAACATTACTCAAAGTGAAGTAAATAAGTTTGGCAAACAACAAAACAAGGATAAAGATAGGGCTAGCAAATTAAATGAAATGTATAATAAAAATAAGCAATTCAATGAAGTAAGTAAATAAATAATTCTAATTGACAAACATATTTATGATTATTAGAAGAATAACATTTGATAAAAATGTGGGAAATTAACAAAGTGGATTAATGAACAAAAATAGAATCAAACGGAAAGTAAAATTATCACTGACTATCCTATAGATTTAAATTACGTTGCATGCATCATGTCAGTTAATTAGATTAATCTAAATTCTGCTTGATTATAACAAACAACAACAGATACATTAATTGCAATTTACAATAACTACAATGGAGACAAACAAATGAATGACACAAAATTAAGGAAAGAGAATGGATCGGCTCTAACCCGTGAATTTACCCTCAGAGGTTTGATTTTGTCTGCAAAAGAAGAGTGAATTGATTTCCTGTCGATTACTTGAAAACAAAAGAATTAAACAAACAAGGAAATCTTTGGATCAAAACTTCCTCTCACTAAAAACTGAAGCTCAAAACCTTTTTATTTTTAAAGAAATCAGATGATCAGAATTGAAACTTAAATGCAAAGAATCAATTTCCCTGGCTCAAGAACAATTTTACAATTACATTCTTTGGCTGTCAAAAATCTTCTTTTAGAATTTTTGTGTTCTGCCGTTCTAATGCTCTCCTTTTTTTTCACTGTGTTCTAACTTTTCTTTTTATATGACTCCCCAAAAATTAGGTTTTTAGGAGTTTTAATCCCCTTTAAAATCCTTAATTATCCTTTAAAAAATAAGTCTTATCCTTTTTAAAATCGGAAAAGAGTTTGAGTTTAATTCCAACTAAAAACCAGAAAACCCAGGAAAAATAGAGTCCTGGCGAGATAGGAGACATGCGAGGTGCAGGCCTCGCGCTGGAGGCCGTGCCTCGCAGGCGCGAGGTGCGGCCTCGCTCTGGAAGGCCACACTTCGCACGCAGGAAGCAGCGCCTAGCAGGCACTAAGTGCGGGCACAACTCGCATGCGCGAGGTGCGGCCTCGTGCTGGACGGCCACACCTCGCGTGTTGGTGAGGTGCGGCCTCGCGCTGGAAGGCCGCACTTCGCGCGCTGGTGAGGTGTGGCCTTACGCAGAAGCCGCGCCTCGCATTGTGCGGGGCGAGACCCTGCGCGCGGTGCATCACGAGCCCGCACGTAGGTGTTGCGCCTCGTGCACGTTGCCAGTAAGCGCTACGTGTCACGCGCAGGCTGCGAGACTGCAGGCCACCAAAACCCCAAAAACCGAAAGAAAAATAATTTTTTATTTAAAAAGAATGTTTTGACAAGGAAATCACCACTTCTAACTCTTTTTGCCTGTGAACAAGCATCATTTTCATCACTGGATAACCTTGGCCTCAGGACCCAGTGTCTACAGTTGCCCCCAATTTTGGGGAATGCAGTGCATGGTTGCCTGAGTAAGCTAAACTCAAAGAAAGAAGGAAGAGACACGTACCTGAGGCAGTTGTCTTTCCGATTTGAATGAAGTTATTGGGGGTAGTTACCGTCTATTTGTCGACGTGTTAACCATTTGTTGAAGTGGTAGTGCCGTGATCGTGCTAACCCTCCGTGGAGTGGTAGTGCCATCATCATGCTAACCCTTTTGAAGTGGTAGTGCCGTGGTCATGCTAACCTTCTATAGAATGGTAGTGCCGCCATTGTGCTAACCCTTCTGAGATGGTGCCCCCTGAGAGGTCTTTGGTTGACTGCCCCCTAAGAGGTCTTTAGTTGATTGCCCCCTGAGAGGTCTTTGTTTGATTGCCCCCTGAGAGGTCTTTGGTTGATTGCCCCTGAGAGGTCTTTGGTTGATTATTTGGTTTGGTGACTGTACTGATATCACCACTCGGCTTTTGTCGTTGTCCACATCGAATCTCTCTTACTGCAAAACTGGAAAGCCAAATATGCAGGAAAAATAGTAAGCATGCACATGAAATGCATATGCCATGAAGAAATGCAGACAAGAATTCATCTAAATGAATTTGGAGGTGATAGCAGGGCCGGGCTCAGCTTGCGGTAGGACTGATGCCCTTTGGAATTACTTTTGAATTTCGTGCCTTTTGGGATTATGAGGTTCTCATCTGAAACCTGTAGTCATTTTCTTAAGGTAGTGCGTCCCTTGTGAATTTTCACACTAGCTTTTCTTAGCGAAAAATGCGTCCTTTACAGATTTTCATATAATCTTGTGCCTTATTTTTGCCTAAAATGAATCCAACTCAATCCAGTGGCTTTTTTTTTTAATTTTTTTGAAGGATAGACTGCCTGTTTTCAGGTTTTCACCCTATCCTTTTGCCTAACTTTTGCTTAGAGAGCCAACTACGATTTTCATCTCTAATGGCTTTTTCTTCTTTTTTTTTTGACTCAGTTGTTAAATATCTTTCAAGTGTGATCAGCATATACTTACGCCCTAGACCATAGTCGCATGAGCTTGATTCTTCTCATGATAGTGTTGTAGAATTGACTTCAGAGTTAATGGCAGGATGAGTCAGCTGAAGCACTTGAATAGCGAGAATAACAGAGGGTAGATAATAACAATGTGCTAGTTTTATACTGGAACTAGACAACTTTAAACATGCAAAATGAATTGCTCTGATCACATTAATATATCATTGCATGAATGCATATGATTCAATTTGATTTCATAACACATGATCTTTATTTGGCTTCAACTCAAAGAATACAAGACCTCATCTAATCTCGGGATAAATCCTGAAAGCATCAAACTCTTGTTATCAATCAGCCCTCTCGGGTCTTCATGATTTAAGATTTTCTCTTAGCTATTAATTTTTGTCTAAGATGCCTCTTTTTACCCTGGCAGTGCATCCAATTTTAGCAAGGTCACCTTTTAAGGTTTTCAACCTGCGAGGCATTCATTATTTCTCTTTTTTCTCTTTTTTTTTAACCTTTGCCATGGAAACTCCCCCAGTCTGTTAGTTTTGATTGCTTTCTTTGAATTTACTTTCATCCTCGTTATTCGGGAAGGCTGCTTCTTCCGACAATGTTTCTTTTTTAGCATAAAAAACTCTTGTGCAAACTGGCTAATAGATGCTTTGTTTAGAACTTGAATGTGAAATCCCTTACCTCACTTTTGTTGGCTTTGGCGGCTTAATTTCTGAAGTAGCCTTTAATGGTTGAGATTAGGCTACAAGTTAGCCTTTGGTGGTTTAGGGTAAAACTGTTTTTTTGTTTTTTGTTTTTTGTACAAAGTTCCACTTATCTTAAATTTGATGTGGCCCCTTAATGATCGGAGTTCGATTTTGTTGGGTTACATCGTGTGCGTCCTAGATATTTGAGGAGGCAAAGGAATGGCTTTTGAAATTTTGCTCGTCCTGTTGGCATATTGAAGCACGTTGTTCCTATAATGCCCTCATCAATTTTTAGCATATCGTTCCAGGTCCAGGCAACGGTTTTTTTTAATTCTGCTTTTTTCTGCTTTTTATTTTTATTTTTTATGAATCTCTCAGAATCTTCCTCTCTTCAGGAGTTATATCAGATATTATCAAGATTTTCTTTGGGTTTTTCAAATTTCGAGACTAAATGCAGTCGTATTAATTGAATTAATGTCAAAAATGAATACATCATGATCATGTGAAATGAAATCATTATAAACATCATACAAATAAGCAAAATTGTTGACTTTATTGAAATAACCAATACTGCAAATATTGTCATAAGAAGTTCTTGGAATAATAAGAAAACTAAAAAAAAAGACATAATCTTGTTTGTTTTCATCTCCACTCTTACTAGTGGATTAACAATCTACCTCCACCACGGAGATCCCTTCTTTACTCGTCTCTCAATAGGTGATAGCGATGTACTCATCTCCATATTACTCTTGTAACTCATGCCACTCGAGTAGACCAGACCCGATCATGGTGGGGGGACTACATTATAGCCTGCCTTCTTCTTCTTCTTCTTCTTCTTCTTCTTCTTCTTCTTCTCTCTCTTCTCAGGATTAGTGATCTCCTTGGAGTCAATAAGATCTTGGATCTTGTTCCTCAAAGTCCGACAATAATCTGTTAGATGCCTAGTGTGCTGATGGTAGGTGCAGTATTGATCATCTCTATGTCCCGGCTGTCCCTGATTCATAGCTGCCCTAGGTGGTAATGGTCTCAGCTTGCCCTCCTTTGTCAATCTCTCCAATACCTAGGACAAAGACCGACCTAAATTAGAATAGTACCTCTGAATCTGTCCAACCTCAGCCGTCTTACTATTTTTGTTGTTGTTTCCAGCACCACCAGACTTGTATCATGATTGGTACCCAAAACCTTTCCCAGTAAAGTTATTTTGGCTTGCTTTCTTTGTTACGTAAGTCCCCTCAGTCTCTACAATAATGTCTTTAAGTGACTCCCAATCTGTGAGCCCCTTAAAGCTGAGTAAGTCCCTCAAGTAAGGGTAGGAGTCCCTGATAAATAACCTGATCTAGTCAGCAGTGTCAGGCTTTTGTTTCATCTCCATGACCCTTTTCCTCCATCTTGTAAGGTATTCATGGAACGACTCATCATTCTTTTGCTGTAAAAGCTTGAGGTCCTTTAAGGTGACCTCCATTTTAGTGCTGTAGTCGTACTGCTTCATGAATTCTTCAATCAAAAGGTCCCAATCTTCCTTGGACCTCCTGTTTAACCTGTGGTACCAATCCACTGCTGGACCCACCAGACTAAGGCAGAAATACTCCACCTTCTGCTTTTTGGTCAACCCTGTGCCCTTCATCACTAGGGTATACTATTTAATAAGTGCAGATGGGTCCGAAGTACTATCGAACTTCGGCAGCTCAGGCATCTTGAACCTTTGGGGCAATAATTCTTCATCCCCCAGATCCCTATCTTTGGGGTTGATCTTCTTTCCAGCTGACAACATGCGGGTGATTGCCTCAATCTGTTGCCTCATTTCTCTCATTGCCTCATCCTCCAGCCTGGGTGCTCTAGCCCTCACTAATTGAGGTGTTATTGCCTCTTTATTTCCCTCCTCTATCATAAAATATTCCTCTAGATTAGGGATTATTTCCCTTCTTGGCTCAACAGGCGCTGCGACTCTATGCTCATTAGCAAGTTGGCAGACAGCATTAACTACAATGGGAGCTTCTCTGCCAGTAAGCGGTTTAACTTGTCCCCCAACATTGACTATCGGTGGTTGTGGAGCAATAGGTGGTTGTGGGGCAACTAGTGGTTGTGCAGCAGAAGGATGAGCAATTCTATCAGCCATGGCTCCCATCATCTTTAACATCCTTCGCTGAAAATCTTCTAGTCTCCTAGCAAGGTCTTGAGTGGTTAAAACTCCGGTTTCTTTTGCCATTGATGATTTTAAGGATGGCTCCCTAGTCATTGAGGATGATTCAGAATCCCGATCAAACACTAATTCTATCAACTCAAGGGCGGATTTGTCCTCACCAGCCAACTGCCAGAACCTCTAGTCCACTTAGGTGAATCTATGATGGCTGAAAGATTCGAACTATTAGGATGATGCATGAATGACATATACAATACATGATTGTGTTGATGCAGCATAGACAACCACATACAAGCAGGTAGATCCTTCCAACCTTGTTACTCCCACACAGAAGGTCGTAAAGTCTTTTTCCTAGGTGGGCTTAGCCCTTGGGTCAGCGAGGAACCCAATGGATGCGTATGGTGCATGGTGAGAAACCAGCTGCATAACACTCTTAATTTAAAGCACATGCGTTTTGGCCATTATGTATTTGGACCTTTCAAACAGACTAAAATGGGCCCACCGGGGCATGAGAGCCTTTGATAAGTGTCCAATTAATATGTTTGAATTTATTCAATATATAAGGGCCCACATAGCAAGCACATTGTTTAGTATCACCTAGTGGAGGTTTCTATTGCCATTAAATGAGCTTTGGTCAAAGGTGGTGTTACTTTAGGTCTACTCAAGCATGGTCCCTGCTAATGGGTCTAGCTCATCACGAGCATTACGACCGATCGGGTCTCCATTTGATATACCATTGATGGTACAAGGCTCAGGCTGGTGATTATCCTGAGCACTTCCCTACAATGAATGAAAGTAGGGTTGTATTTCAGGAATGCATCGGGGTAAAATAAGGGACCAATTAGCATAGTTCTAAGGCTCTAATGAATGCAATGCAATTTTTTGAATAGAAATGGAATTTTTGATTCTTAAAAACTCAATTATAATTTTAACTTAAGTCACTTTCGAAGCAAAGTTTCGATCATCCCCAGCGGAGTCGCCACTGTGACACACGAAAACCCGCTTATGTCTCCCGAAGGGCTCGCTTTTAGGGTTCGAGAAGGGTTCACGTCTAGATCTTGGGTAACACGAGATATTTTGGAATTCCTTATCCAATAGAACATTAGAAAGTTCATCTAATCTCATGAAACCTTTAGGCACCTTTGAGGGATTTTGAAGTCGCCACCCAATTTACAAGAAATTGAAAAAGGTCATCTAACCTCGGGGGTTTTAAACCAGAGAAGGTGTTCAAAACTTTACTCTTATTAATGCCTTAAGTTAAATTATAAATGAGTGTTTTAGTAATTGAAATTCTATCTCTTATCTCATGCGATCATGCAATAAAATTAAAGCGCATTTCAAGCATTTTTTGGAAAGCAGTAAAGAAAGCAATAAAGAAAGCGATAAATAAATTACAAGTGAAAAATATAGGACAGAACAATCCCCCATAATAAAAAAACATAAATAAATAAATGAACAAAAATTGCCCCAAAAATTAATTATAAGGGTCCAAAATTAATTAATGCACAAAAAGGATAAAATAAAATACATAATATATAAATTGGGACATTTATTAGATTTTAAGAACATTGGTTCCATTGTATTAACTTAAAAATCCGAGAGTTATTTTTGGCAATGAAAATAGGGATATTTGGATCCAACTTTATGAAAATTAACTTTCTTTTGAAAATGAAAGTTTATTGGCTAAAACTAGGACATTGGTCTTATTTTATTAATAAAAATTCCAATTTTTATTATTGTAGAAAAACATTAATTTCTCTTAAATAAAGCATCTAAATTCCATTTTGCATAAAACATATAAAATAATAAAATAAGGAAAATACAGAAATTAAAATGCAAACTAAACTTGAAGACTCCTAATCTCTTGATTCTCCAGCGCATCCAGGAACATTACTCAAAGTGAAGTAAATAAGTTTGGCAAACAACAAAATAAGGATAAAAACAGTGTTAGCAAATTAAATCAAATGTATAATAAAAATAAGCAGTTCAATGAAGCAAGTAAATAAATAATTCTAATTGAGAAACATATTTATGATTATTAGAAAAATAACGTTTGATAAAAATGTGGGAAATTAACAAAGTGGATTAATGAACAAAAATAGAATCAAACGAAAACGAAAAGTAAAATTATCACTGACTATTCTATAGATATAAATGACGTTGCATGCATCATGTCAGTTAATTAGATTAATCTAAATTCTGCTTGATTATAACAAACAACAATAGATACACTAATTGCAATTTACAGTAACTACAATGGAGAAAAACAAATGAACGACACAAAGTTAAGGAAAGAGAATTGATTAGCTCTAACCCATGAATTTACCCTCAGAGGTTTGATTTTGTCTACAAAAGAAGAGTGAATTGATTTCCTGTCGATTGCTTGAAAACAAAAGAATTAAACAAACAAGGAAAGCTTTGGATCAAAACTTCCTCTCACTAAAAATTGAAGCTCAAAACCTTTTTATTTTTAAAGAAATCAGATGATCAGAATTGAAACTTAAACGCAAAGAATTAATTTACTTGGCTCAAGAACAATTTTACAATTAATTTCTTTGGCTCTCAAAAATCTTCTTTTAGAATTTTTTGTGTTCTGCCGTTCTAATTCTCTCATTTTTTTTCACTGTGTTCTAACTTTTCTTTTTATATGACTCCCCAAAAATTAGGTTTTTAGGAGTTTTAATCCCTTCAAAATCCTTAATTTTCCTTTAAAAATAAGTCTTATCCTTTTGAAAATCAAAAAAAGAGTTTGAGTTTAAGTCCAACTAAAACCGAAAAATGGAGTCCTGGCGAGGTAGGAGACGCGCGTGTTGCGGGCCCTGCGCTGGAGGCCGTGCCTTGCGCTGGAAGGCTGCACTTCGCATGTGGGAAGTAGTGCCTAGCAGGCGCGAAGTGCGAGCACACCTCGCGTGTTGGCGAATTGCGGCCTCGCGCTGGAAGGCCGCACTTCGCACGCTGGTGAGGTGCGGCCTCGCACAGAAGCTGCGCCTCGCATTGCACGAGGTACAGCCTTGCTGGCCATACACTGTGTGAGGTGAGGCCCACCGTTGTGCAGGCCACGCAACGACAGGCCACTGATAACCCCAAAAATCGAAATAAAAATAATTTTTTATTTAAAAAGAAGGTTTCGATAAGGAAATAGCCACTTCTAACTCTTTTTGCCTGTGAACAACCATCATTTTCATCACTGGGTAACCTTGGTATGGACTACCTTAGGACCCGGTGTTTACAACATGTATAGGTAGATGTGAATGATTTAGTGGTGCTATTATTATACTCATACTAATGTATACGTTAATGAATGATGATATATGTTCCATACATGAGTGTTATTGATATGTATGTTGTGTTGTTTGTGACTTCGATAGAAGTCCTTTGTTTCTCTTTATCCCCATTAAGTGTTATCTCTTAGCACGGGTGTTTTTCCCGTATAGGGTTGCAGGTTCGGTTTGGTATAGAGAGTCGTTCATCTGCTGGCCACTAGGAGTTGTGAAGTGGAGTTTCTTTTTTGCTTTTGTGCACGATTTTTTTTCTAATGAATATCTTGTATAGCGTATTGTATAACGATAGTAGAGGCATGTAATCATGTAATTTGGATAATGATATTTTGTATCTTGTATATATTAAGTGTATATGATGAAGTGTGTTTGTTTTAATGATGTTTTCTTCCGCTATAGTTTATGATAATCGTATTGTATGTGTTTTATGTGCGTAGTGACTCCGATATCCTCCCAAGGTGTATTGGGCCGTTACACTTCTAGTTTGAAATGCAAAAATCTCCTCTAATCGATATTTTCATGTTGCTTTTAAAGCTTTGAGGACATAGCACCAAACATCACATATATTGCTGTTTCACTGTCCTTCGTATATTTATGATAGATGTCTTTGATCTCATCAGTGGCATCATCAAATGGAAGTGGTGGTGGTTCTTGATCTAAGACAGTGGATTTTCTCAGCTCTGAGAACAATTCTCACTTGCCAAATCTAGTCTGAGTAGTTGCTGCCAACCAGCTTGTTACCAAAAATTGGACAAAGATTTATTTGTGAAGTGCTCATGATGTAATCCTAGATATCAAGAAAAATGTTTATTGGAGTATGATCATGTATATGTATGCATTAATTAGGTCTTTAATTAATACATTTTACTCCCACTATTTTTTTTTTGCGTATCAATAGCCCTCATTTTATGATCTGACAAAACCCAACGGTTTTCTTAGTGGGCCAATATCCAATCCTTGATATGAAATTTGACCATGACTTTGGTTCACAAATCAAATTACATACCCTTGAAAGGTAGGTATCTCTATACCAATTGTGTCTTTACACAACTATTGGATCATTGGGTTATCAATTCTTGATACATGTATATCATATATGCACTCGCCAATCTTGCCTCTAGGTCCATTAACCTTGACTTTGGTCAATAAGCTAATGGGCTAGCTAAGATGGCCCATTAATTAAATTTGAACATATTTGATCTAATGTGGGCTTGATTTTGGTTAACAATCCATACTATAAATAACTCTGGTCCTCATCCAATTAATGGAAGGCTTGTGTACCTTAGTATTGATTTGAGGGGTTTTGTTAATTCGTCTCATCATACATGGTTGGCATAAATTGGTATACATCCTATATCTATTGCATAAATATAAAGCATACAAATATGACATAGTTATGGACTTTATTACATTGACCTCCACGAGCCAAAATGGAGATCAAAAGGTCAAACCTAGATAGTATGCATGATTAGACAAATAAAGAATGACACGATATCTTCAATCTTCTTAGATCTCCATTCGGCCCTTTCTTGCTCCTTGCTTGTAGTCTTCTTCTATTATTATAATTCTATACTATGTAATCTAATTACATATTACAAGTGGAAAAATATAAAGAAAAAGTAATTATCAAGAACAAAAAAGTCATCATAGGCCAAAACATGCATTATGCTCAATCACATTGGGCTTTAGTCCATCACTATCCATCATGCCAAACATACACTGTTATAGGCAATTCTAATGCATAAAATACAGCCATACTTGGGAATGCTTAACTAGTTTCAACTCTTGAAATATTCAATGAGTTATTGTCCTAGTGTGTTAGGAAACTATCGAAATTAGGAAATTATTTCCATTTTGGAAACTATCCATTTTAGGAAACTTTTTGCATGCACTTGTTATTATCTTACTTATCAATCCCATTTATTATTAAATTGATTATTTAATTAATTAATCATATTAAAATAATTAAAAATCAATTTGGGCTCAAATTTATGGGTGGCCCGAAATCTACACTACAAACCCAAACCTTGTGTTCACACACAAACTAGTTTTGTGCATTTGCGCCATTTGAGCTTTGGGAGTAGGCCAAACGTGTACCAAGCCCACTCCAGTCCCTATAACACATTAATAAACTTAATTAGGGTATGGAATATTAATTTAAATTATCTCATTGGGCCCACCAAGTCGTTTGATAAATTAAATCAAGCCCGCAGACTTAATTATGCCCATTAATCAGTTTTAGCTTACTAATTCCAATCCAATTGATTTAGGGCCCATTTTAATTAAAAAAATTAATTAAAAACACTTTAATACATCTTATTTATCTAAATATTAAGATCAAATATATTTATAAGTAGGAACGCATCAATAACACGCGAAGAATACTTTTTACTGAACTTTTCGGTAAAAGTATTTTTCATGCAAAACTTAACTGATTTCAATTTCATTTGATCATATGGCTTAATATCACATATTAAAAACGTAAATTATCATCAAAATAATTGTTACGTGGATCTAGTTAAGAATCAAATTAGAACATTTTAGTTGTTCCTCTGTGCAAAGAACTTTTATCTGCAGAAAAATTTCAATTACAGAAATCAATATTTCTAAATCTAATATTCATGAACATCAAAATCAAATTTTAAAAATTCATAAAATTAAATAACTCATAAATAAAAAGATAATCCACAGAATAATAAAAATACAATTTTATGGCCAAACCTAGGCTTTGATACCATACTGGTTAAAACTATGGCTACATGCATCACATATATAGCGGAATTTTAAATTTTTAACCATACTAATTAGGATCTTGCCATGAAATTTCATGTTTTATATAGCTAATTAAAAAAATCACCTATGAATGTTGTTGAATAATTGATTTTCTTTTGCACTGGACTGTCGTAAACCACAATTTCCAATGGTGAACACCTCTAATGCCAATTTACACTAGAGAAGGATCAAAATGAACCAAAGAATGGGTGATTATATTCAGCCAAAATCTTTGTGAACTAGAGACAGAAATTTCGGCAAGAAAAGAATAAGATGAAATCCGATTCTTTAGTTATTCAATTAAACTACCACTAAACTATTACTTTTACACTCCAAGTTAAAAGCATAACTCTAATGGGATTAGAACTCTAAAATGGCTGGAAAATTAATTCATAATTAACTCTTAATTAATTAATTAGATTGTCTTAATTAAATCTAGCCCAGGCCTATTCTAAATGGGCTATGCACAGAAGCTCTGATACTGGGTCTTTCTATGCGGACTTGGAGTTAATTACCCTAATGGATTCCAAATCCAACCAAATTAAATATTTAAGGTTCATAATACTTATAGATTATAATTAATTTGACTTGGCCTAAGAATTAAGCCATTAAGGCCTTCTATATGCTTTCTGCGTAGAGGCAACTCTTAGTGGGCTTCTGCAAATATGACTTTAATTTGTGCCTATTTTAATTCTCCAATTGATCCAATATTATTATTTCAATCCTATAACACTTATAGTCCAAAAATATTTTACTTTGGATTAAAATGAACCAGTTTGGATTATTACAGATCATGCACAAAAAGCTCTGTGGAGTTTTCTGTGTATAAACAATTAAACAAATTCCTTCAATTAATTATTTCCTTATTCATTTCTTCTATCCATAATAATATCAAATATTATTACATCTATCATTTTATCATTATACCTTTTCCATATAGGTGTGTGACCCATTGATTTTCTAGTCCACTTGGCAGTACAAACATATTTGCAATTATTGAATTGCATGATTTAAACTCTTTAAATCACTACATTAATTCTCTAATTAATATTTATACCCATGTTCATGTACAAATTATGAGAGAATTCTGGTTAAGCATCATGATTACCCAAGTGACAAAAAAGTCAAGCAATTTTCACTGAACCCTTATATAAAACAGTTACCGTGCAATTACTCATTTCACCTTACTTTATCTCATTTAGGTTTTGAGTATGGATTTTGTCCACTCATATAAAGCTAAATATAGTTGTTCTATTAATTTAACCGTTGTTCGCAAAATGGCCCTTGTGGATCTATCCATCTTGGTATTCTATGCTGGCCTGTAATTCTTTGAGCATGGGTATTATAAAACATGTGAGATAAATTCCTTAATAAATTTGGGATGATGAATCCTTTATTGATCACTCAACTATCTTCAAGTTGGTTATGATATACCCAACCTCCTAACTATGCTCACCCCTCAATGAAGGTAAGTAGTTATAGAGTTAAAGTATACCACTTACTACTTAAGATAATTTTGTTGATCTCAAGTCTAAGGATACTTGCACCAATGTTATTCAGAGATTCCTCGCTGATATAGATTTAATATCCATGTGAGGATTCTCATGGAAGGTCTCCAATGTACTTGTTCTTCTAACAAGTATCCACATGTTAACTTTGATCATCTTCATAATCACAGTTATGAGAACCACTGCTTGAACCTTTCAATAAGCATAACATGTGCTAGTCTATGCAGATTAAAAATATCCTATCTTGTTAATACTTTGACTATGGACATTTAAGTATTAACACATTTATATACAATAGATATCTCACACCATGAATTCTTTCATGATTGCCTTTGCATTTCGTCTTTAATACCAAAGACTTCATTTATTAATTTAAGATATGAAATCAAACTAGAGGTAATCAGAACATAGTATGAATAAATGAATGATGCCTTTTCATGTATGATAATGAGTTTATATATATGAAAAATATCCCTAATCTACATGGGCTTTAGGGCATACTCCCAACATAGTTCTCACTTATGAGCAATGAGGGAAGAGACACGCTGGGGACTGTTCGAAATAATTTGGAGCTTGCTTGAGATATGGATGCTAGGGCCATTATGCTAAAGATTGTCCTAAAGTGCATACTGTAGCAGCCCTAGAGTTAGATAGGCCCGCATTTATGGCATAGGGAGGTAGAGGTAGAGGTAGAGGTAGAGGTAGAGTTGATATTGCTAGTCAAAGTACTATAGCACAGTCAGCATAGAGGCTAGAAGCTAAAGCTCTAGCTTGTACATATGCCATCAAAGCCAGAGAGGAGCAGGATGCTCTAGATGTCATAGTTGGTAAATTTTCTCTTTTTGATCATGATGTGTATGCATTAGTAGATCTTAGCTCCATACAGTCCTGTATATGTACCATACTAGCACATAAGAGGGGTTTCGATGCTGAAGAAATAGATGATCAGATATTTGTGACTAATCCTGTAGGACATAGTGTAATTGTTAATAAAATATACAAGAATTGTCCTATCTAAATACATAATTGTACCTTTCTCGCTCACTTGATTGAGCTTCACTTTTATAAATTTGATGTGATATTGGGCATGGATTTGTTGTATGCATATCAAGTATTGGTTATCGCCTTAAGCGAGTCACTTTAAAATCCACCGATAATGAGGAAATCACAATAGTAGGTGAGAGGTAAGATTATTTCTCTAATGTTATATCTACCATTGCAACAAATAGATTAATAAGAAAAGGTTATGAGGCTTACCTAACGTGTGTGATTAAGGCTAAGAAGAAAGAGCCTAATGTTCAAAGTATCCCTATAGTGTGCGACTTCTAGGATGTATGTCCTGAGGAATTACCAGGTTACCACCAGATAGAGAAGTTGGATTCTCCATTGATGTGTTGCCTGGTACAACACCTATATCAATTGCCCTTTATAGAATGGCACCTACAGAACTTAAGGAGTTGAAGACATAGTTGCAAGAATTTATTGAGAAAGGCTTTATATGACCAATTGTCTCACCTTGGGATGCACTGGTACTTTTTGTTAAGAAGAAAGATGGAACACTTAGACTTTGCATTGATTACAAACAATTGAATAAAGTAACTGTGAAGAACAAGTATCCCTTACCAAGAATTGATGACCTTTTGGATCAGCTAAAAGGTGTAGTTGTGTTTTCCAAGATAGATTTGAGATTTAGATATTACCAGTTAAGGGTAAAATATGTAAATGTGCCCAAAATAGCTTTTAGAATGAGATATAGGCACTATGAGTTCTTGGTGATGCCATTTAGGCTTACTAATGCCCTGATGGCTTTTATGGACCGTATGAATAATATCTTTCACCCTTATTTGGATTGTTTTCTAGTGGTTTTCATTGATGACATTTTGGTATATTCAAAGAACCAAGAAGCACATGATGAGCATTGAGGGATAGTTCTACTAACATTGAGGGAGAAACAATTATATGCCAAATTTATCAAGTGTGAGTTATGGTTGGAGGAAGTATCATTTTGGGACATATCATTTCAACTGATGGGATTAGCGTGGATCCCAAGAAGATTGAGGCTATCTTAGAATGGAAACCACCTAAAAATGCTATAGAAATAATATGTTTCTTGAGCTTGGTAGGATATTATAGGAGGTTTGTTAAAGGATTTTCCTTGATTGTTGCTCATTTGAAAAAGTTATTACAAAAGAATGCTAAATTTGTATGAAGTAAAAAGTGCCAAGAAAGCTTAGAAAAGCTTAAGGCTATATTGATGAAAGCACCAGTTCTCACCCAATTAGTATCGGGTAAAGATTTTGTGATTTACAGTGATACTTCCCGTAATAGGCTTAGCTGCGTATTGATGTAAGAAAGGAAAGTTATTACCTATGCTTCTAGGGAACTTAAACCACATGAGAAGAATTATCCTACTCATGATCTTGAGTTATTAGCCATTATTTTTGCACTCAATATTTGGTGACATTACTTATATGGAGAAAAGTACTACATTTACACATATAAAAAAAGTCATAAGTACTTGCCTACACAAAAGGAGGTAAATTTGAGACAAAAGAGATGGATTGAATTGATTAAACATTACGATTGCATCATTAATTACTACCCAGGCAAAAAAATGTGGTAGCTAATGCACTAACTCGAAAATCTTTTACAGGTAAAATATTTCAAATTCTAAACTAAAATACTCAATTAAGGTGTAATATAAGATTATGTGAATAGTAATTATATATTTTTCTTTTACAGCTTTGAGAGTTATGAATGTAACACCCCCTACTTGTACGTAATGAACCATATACTAATACAATAGGTTCACTAGGTAAGGTGAGGAGTGCTACGAAGCTAGAAACTTCTAACCTGTCTTGTAAATACTATTTGTAACAATAACATCCATACAAATTATATATAACATTATAAGTGATAAATCATTATATTACATTTACATAAATGCATACAAGTTAATTTATCTCACTTATAACAAAACATCATGTTACATAACCATTATATTACATAGATTAATACAAAACCCACATTATCCGCTTCTGTTTTGGTGTTAGCCTTAACAGCTGCAGAATGTCCTTGGAAACGTCTCTATCTTCAATACCTACATGGATGAGAAACTCATGCTAAGCATATAGCTTAGTGCGGAATAATTAATGTTGAACGACCACTCACAGTAGTGGTCTAATAAGCACACAAAATCATGCTATTCATAACACATCATTATTCAGGTATTAATTTCATCATATGACTTAATAACTCAAAGGACATGTTTAGTCATCATACAACAAGCACATATAATTTATAGTCTTATATACTTCATACAATCTATCATAAGAATATACTCTAGTTATCACTTTTTAATACATAAATAACATATTACAAAGATTATTTAATAGCATACAAAGTACAACCACTTTTATTACACTTATAAGAACGTAATTCATGTCAAGATCTATCACAATCAATCACACTACTCACATATCATCTTTGGCATGCTTTTCTAAGGGTGTGGACAAGCAGGAGAACGATTGGAATCCCCAAAGGGAAGACTCCTTATAGGGAAGGGTTGCTAGCATCCCCATAGGGAAGTATAACTGGCATCCCGTTATGGAAGAAATGTGAAGGAGACATAAGTCGCAAAGAAAAAGACACCATGGGTGTTAATTAATAAACACCTGCATTTAGCACCCTATAGGTATGCCTATCTATCCATAATATCTATCCATAACTTAGATTTCTAAGCAGGCTCTAGTTCTATTCAGAATCATCGTCGACCATAGTACATACTTGTAAACTTATATTACGGGTTCATGTACTTGTACATGATCATATTATCAACACTATTAATTCAAAATTCATGTCAGGTAATTCAGAACAAGTATTATCTAACAGAAATTCTTTTATAAGCACATTGTACTTTTGTTATGTTCCAAGCACATAACTACTTTCATGAAACTGTGTATAACATGCACACACATATATACATATATATCACTATAATAAAAACCTTCATCTTAAATCTGTAAGCATACGCTTATCACATATAGGTAATAACAAATACTGGTTTCTTTCTTAATTAATTCATCATTAATAACATACATATTCTTAACATGCCTTAATTAATTACAAACAAGTTTATGTTACTCATAGATAATTGATATGACAAACTAAGTCATTTTTAGTTATGTTTGATCATTTCAAGTTAAATTTACCCTTGATTACTTCATCAATTTAATATATTCATAACCTTAATCACATATATTTTCAGATGGTAACCATACATATGATCATTTCATAACCCTTGATGCATGTCGGACAAGTTTCGGATAGTTCTGGTGAAGTTTGGGTTTAATTCTGGAAAAAAAAGGCACAATATAGGCTAAAAATAGGGGTCACACGGTGGTCTGGAATCCTTAACCACTACGCGGGTCAATTGTTAGGTGAAAATGGCAACCAGAATGCATTTACACCGTGGTTAGGGTAGTCACATCATGGGAAGAAATCCCTCACCACGGGAAGAAATCCCTCACCACCATGTGACCATGTTTCAGGGCACTCGGAACTGGGCAGATTACAAATTTGGTTGTGCACGGGGTTTTTCACCTAGCTAAAGGCATTTCAGGGCAAAAGTGTCTTCTAGACATTTATTTTCCTATGTCATAAGTTTCCAATGACATAAAAATCATGCAATTTGGACTTAAAAATTAGGAGATATGGTCTTAGGAATAGAAATTGCTCCCATTGCCCGGACTGAACTAGTACTTTATTTTGAAGCCTAAATTCAAAGATCTTAAAGTTAGATTCGGGTCTTAACTTATTCTAGAAATTTATAGGTATGCGTCCTAAGTTTAATGTTCAATTAGAATTGTCCAATTTGGAGGTCTTTAGGCCAATTTGTAGCCAAAACACCGTCTCAGGGTTAGATGGTTCGTGGGCAGAATTTCACCTAAATTCATGAAAGACCCATTTATACCTTTCTAACCAATTCAACAACCATAAAAAAGTTCAACACATCAATTACAAACAATATAATTTTAAATGTAATCAAATCATAATTTGAAAACACACAAAGATGAAAGGGCTCCCAAACCTCAAATGTTTCTCTCTTTCCCTTCACTTTTGCTTTCTTCCTTCTTCTTTCTCCTTTCCCTTACCTCTGGTTGCTTCTCCCTCTAAATCAATATCATAATTCACATTAACAATCGTATAAGCCATAATGTTCCAGCTCTATTAAATTTAAGATGAAGAAGAGTAAGAACCTAACATTTTCCTTACCTTCATTTAGATTATAATTGTCCTCTACTTAAGAATCCCTTTGAGTAGATTTTTGGGTGAGAATTGAGTACAATTTAGTTGAAGAAATAGTTGTGTTTTGATGTGGGAATAGCCAGGCTTTAAATCCAATTCAGCCAGCCATTCATGGCTTAAATAAGCCATGAAGATTTCTCTTCACTTTTCTTAGTTTTTGTAAAAGTTGGATAGGTGTCTTGATTGGCTCTTATTTTTCCTTTATTATTTGGTCCTTCTATACTTATTTAATTAGACATTTGACATATGATTATTTTTAAATCATACATTGATTGACTTACAATACTTATTAATTCATGCACATTAATCCCCAAACTGTCAAATTATAAAATTGCCCTTGCTCTTTTAACTTAGTACCGATTATGCCCCTACTACTCATAACCATTTTAACCACCCGATAAATATTTGCAAGCTCTATTATACCCTAAACATGCCATAAAACTACTAGGGCATAAATTAGGTCCTTATATTTCCCTCCTCCTTAAAATATTTTTATCCTCAAAATTCACACTATAGTGACAACCTGTTCATGTCTTTAACTTTTGTGATTTTAGCTAATGACTCCATTAATATTATTTTACATTATGGGCGTATAAAAGAAAAAAACTACCAACTAGGTCTTTTGAGGCATCTTGCTCCTCTTGAGCCCTTATGGAATAAGCTTGAGCTGGTGCTAACATAATAGCTGGTCATTCGACAGCCTGTGAAACTGCACTCAAATTAATTCGGGAGTGACCTGAATTACCTCGTCCTCTACCTTTTCTTCTTAACGCTGGAGGTGAATTTAACTCTCCTATACTAACCTACAAAGTTTGAGTCTGGTCTAGCTCTTATGGACACTTAGCAACAAAATGATCAGTGCCCCCATATTGGAAACAGGCTCCAGTCATCCATCTACATGTACCTCTATGCAATCTATGGCAATGTGGGCACTCAGGTATAATACTATTAAACCTAAAGGAAGTACATAGTTAGCTATTACTAATTGTTCTTGCCTTTAACGAAACTTTTTACAAACTCTACTAGGGATATCCCCTCCGATTCCCGAGTTCTCTTGCCCGAGGATGTACCGCCTTTTTAGTCTTTCCTCTAGGCTCTTTCCTTTTTGACAATTTTAGACTTCTCTACTCGGATAGTAGCATGAACCAACTGGTAGTAGCTCACCTATTGCAATGAGGTGACAGCTACTAAATGTTCGTTGATGGATTCATTAAGTCCATCCTCAAACTGCCGATATTTGAAAGCTTCAATTAATACAGGCTCGGGTGCGTACTTACTAAGCTAGCTGAACTCTTTCTCATACTCAACCACCGTCAAATTTCTCTACTTCAGGTTTAAGAACTGTTTCCATTTAGTTTCTTTATAAGCCTTTATTATGTACTTTTTATGGAATTCTTGTATAAAGAATTCCCATATCACCGAATCAATGAACTAAGGATACCTCATTACCAACTTCCACCAGTCATAGAGTACTCCCTGCAAAAGAGAAATAACACAAATCGCCATTAATCAAGTGGACATTTACTTCATCTAGGACTCTTTGTGTCCTTTCCAACCAGTGCCCATCCTTTTCAGAATCTTTTATGATCGTCCCAAGGAATTCTTTCACCCCATGCTTCTTACTGTATCAATAGGCGCTCTTAGTCTAATTAACTTATCAAGTACTTGTGCCATATCATGAGAAATCTTTAATAAGGCTTCGGTTGGCATAATCTACATAGGCTCTTCGAGTCTTACGGACACAGAAGGATCTAGGTTAGGCGAGCCATGCTCAATCGAGTTAACACTCTCAGCTATTTCTTCCACAGCTTTGCGGAGAGCCCTTCATCTCTACTATCTATAAGAAAACCAAAGACATTCATAGTAGGCCAACATAAGTCCTACACAGACTCTTCCTAGACTTTAGTTATCCAAAATCGACTAAACGTATGCTCTGATACCACTAAATGTAACACCCTCTACTCGTACGTTATGAACCATGTACTAATATAGTAGGTTCACTAGGTAAGGTGAGGAGTGCTATAAAGCCGGAAACCTGTCTTGCAAATAATATTTGTAACAATAACATCCTTACAATTTATATATAAAATTATAAGCAACAAGTCATACAAAATCTTTTCTTTCATTTCCTTTACATATATTCATATCATACTTTATAATGTCTAAAATATATCCATTACATATTATATTATATTTACATATATGCATACATGTTACTTTATCTCACTTGTAACAAAACATCATGTTACATAACCATTATATTACATAGACTAATACATAACACACATTATCCAATTCTGTCTTGGTGTTCGCCTTAATCGCTGCAAAATGTCCTTGGAAATGTCTCAATCTTCAATACCTACACGAATTAGAAATCCGTGCTAAGCATATAGCTTAATGAGGAACAATTAGTATTGATCAACCATTCGCAAGTAGTCATCTAATAAGCACACAAAATCATGCTATTCATAACACATCATTATTCAGGTATTAATTTCATCATATGACTTAATAACACAAAGGACATGTCTAGTCATCATACAACAAACACATATAAGTTATAGTCTTATATACTTCATACAATCTATCATAAGAATATACTGTAGTTATCACTTCCTAATACATAAGGAACATATTACAAGGATTATTTAATAGCATATAAATCATAGCCACTTTTATTACACTTATAAGAACGTAATTCACGTTAAGATCTATCACAATTAATCACACTACTCACATATCATCTTTAGCCTATTTTTCTAAGGGTGCGGATAAGCGGGAGAATGGCTGGCATCCCAGAAGGGAAGACTATCTGGTATCCCTATCGGGAAGTGTGGCTAGCATCCCTATAGGGAAGTATATTTGGTATCCCCGTAGGAAAGAAATATAAAAGAGACATAAGTCTTAAAGAAAAAGACACCATGGGTGTCAAGTAATAAGCACCAGCATTTGGCTCCCTATAGGCATGACTATTTATCCATAACTTAGATTTTTAAGTAGGCTCTAGTTCAATTCAGAATCACCGTCGATCACAGTACATACATATAAACTCAAATTATGAGCCCACATACTCATACATGGTCATATTATCAACACAGGTAATTTAAAATTCATGTCAGTTAATTTGGAAGAAATATTATCTAACAAATATTATTTTATAAGCATATTGTACTTTTGTCATGTTCCAAGCACATAACTACTTTCATGAAACTGTGTATAACATGCATACATATATATACATATATATCACTATAAAATAAACCTTCATCTTAAATCTTTAAGCATATGCTTATCACATCTAGGTAATAACAAATGCCGGTTTCTTTCTTAATTAATTCCTCATTAATAACATACATATTTTTAACATGCCTTAATTAATTACAAACAAGTTTCTATTACTCATAAATAATTAATATGACAATCTGAGTCATTTTCAGTTACGTTTGATCATTCCAAGTTAAATTTACCCTTAATTGCTTCATCAATTTAACATATGCATAACCTTAATCACATATATTTTTAAATGGCAACCATACATATAATCATTACATAACCCTTGATACGTGTTGGACAAGTTCTAGAAAGTTCCGGTGAGGTTGAATTCGGGAAGAAAAATGCATAAAATAGGACAAAAATAGGGGTCACACGGTGGTCAAGAATCTTTAACCACCATGTGGGTCAATTGTTAGGTGATAATGGCAATCCAAAATGTATTTACACGATGGTTAGGATAGTCACACGGTGGGCAAAAATCCCTCACCGCCATGTGACCGTGTTTCAGGGCACTCTGAACATAATAGATTATAGGTATGATTTTACAAGGTGTTTTTTACCTAGCTAGAGGCATTTCTGGGCAAAAATGTCTTCTGGACATTTATTTCCCTTTTCTTAAGTTTCTAATGACATAAAAATCATGCAATTTGGACTTATAAATTAGGAGATATGGACTTGGGAACATAAACTACTCCTATTGCCCGGACAGAACCAATACTTCATTTTGAAGCCTAAATGCAAAGATATTAGAGTTAGATTCGGGTCTCGACTTATTTTGACATTTATATGTATGGGACTTAAGTTTAATCTCCTATTAGAATCATCTAATTTGAAGGACTATAGGCCAACTTATAGTCAAAACACTATCTCAAGGTCAGATGGTTCCTGGGCAAAATTTCACCTAAATTCATGAATGACCGGGCATAATTTCACCTAAATTCGTAAATGACCCATTTATACCTTTCTAACCAATTCAACAACTACAACTAAGTTCAACACATAAATTACAAACAATATAATTTTAAAATCACCTCAAATCATAATTTGAACACACATAAAGATGAAAGGGTTCCCAAACCTCAAGTGTTGCTCTCTTTCCCTTCACTTTTGCTCTTTTCCTTCTTCTTTCTCCTTTTCCTTACCTCCGATTGCTTCTCCCTCTAAATCAATATCATAATTCACATTAACAATCACACAAGCCATAATTTTCCAGCTCTATTAAATTAAAGATGAAGAAGAGGAGGAGTCTAACATTTTCCTTACCTTCGTTTAGATTATAATTGCATTAAAATTAATCCTCTACTTAGGAATCGCTTTGAGCAGATTTTTGGGTGAGAATTGAGTACGATTTATATGAAGAAATAATTGTATTTTGAAGTGGGAATAGATGGATTTCTAAACCCAATTCAGTTGTGTAACGCTCCAAAATTTTAGTTTTAGTGTATAGTACTTTTCAAGCCGTGAATTATGTCACTTGGGGTTGAAATTTTATGATTCGATCGTTAGAAGGTACATTTCATAACAAGTGTGAGGATATAATTTGAGGTTAAATTGAGTTTAAATAAGCTTTTAAAAGTTAGAAATAAAAATAAGTCACGATTTGATTTGAATAGTAATCGATTTGATCAAACTTAGACCGAGCTTAAAAAGAAATGCTAGAGACCTTCGAAAAATTATTTGAATATATAGATTCACTCAAAATATTAAAAGAGAATTTTTGATATTGAAAAATTAATTTTTGCAGGACACAAAAAAAAGTTATCGGATCGATAAAAATTTATTGGACCGAAAAACAACCTCATTTTGACCTGAAAATTTTTGTGCACACTAAGAAATATTTTATGGTCATATTTTTATGAGAAACGACACAAGATAAATAAAGGAAAAAAATTTGGGCTTGATTAATTATGTATAAGGCCTATTTTTGGCCCAATTATGGTTGGACCAATTTTGGCCCTTATGGGTGGGTATAAATACCCTAAAAATTAGATTTTTCAAAAAGCTTCATTTATCCTCTCCACCTTCATAGCCGGCTCCTCCTTCCATAACAAAACCCACCATTTTTCTTCCATTTTCAAATAAATTCCATGGAATTAAACCCTAAATTAATTCCTAAGCATTTTTTGATCTTCCTAGCATCTTAAGAGAAAGTTTAAGTGAATAAATTGAGAGGAATTTTGGAGAATTGGATTAGGGTAATTTTATCAAGTAAATAAATTTAAGGTTTAAATTGATTTTGGGTAGAATTTAATGTAGAAAATTATTATGCAAGTGAATTTTAAAGGAATTGAATGAATTCCTTGGTGTACCATTTAGCCTAGGTGAAGAAAATTAAGGAGGAGGAATAAAAGATACAGGAAAAAGGAAGAGAAAAGGAAGATTAAACAAACCAACAAGAAATTAGGGGTTGGTGGATACATATACTTTCATTTTCCATATTTTTAGTGTATATGCATGCTTATGTAATTAAATATGGGGTTATTTGAAATTAAGTGTATAAATATGAAATTGAGGATAAATTAATGCAAATTGAATAAGAAATTTAGAGGAAAATATGTAGATAGTGAAATAACCATGAAACCTACATTATGTAACTAAAGGACATAAACTAAAGGTGTAGGTTTTTGGTGAATTAAGGCAATAGAAATGAAACTAAGGTTAAACTAATATATATGAAATAAGAAAATTGTTGGAAAAATGTGTAAGGAAATGGTCATGGAACATACATTATATAATTAAAAGACTTAAAATAAATGTATAGAATTTTAATTAACTAAGGTTAAAGAAATGAAATATGAGCTAAAATAAGGTAAATGGTAGATTGAAATGATATTAGAGAACTTAATTTAGTAAGATATACACATTATGTAACTATATGAAAAATTCATGTGTATATGTTATGGATAAAATAATAGCTTAACTAAATAGTACATATTATATGCATATAATAGAAATAAATGGTAGAAAGAAAAGAACATTTTTGGTGAGAAAAGTGTGTAATAGCCGAATGGTATAAAAGAATAGAACATGAAGGGGTTTTATGTAATTTGCTTATTTTGGTACAAATAAGGAATATTTAATGAAAAATTATGAAATAGAATTATAATATATTAAAAGCATGCTTGGCTGTGTGGTATGTGAGCTTGAAAATGTGATATGAGTGATGCTAAATAACTATAAAGTAAAAATAAGTATGTGAATATATGTAACATAATGTGAAGTATGAGATTAAAATTTCTATTATGGCATAAAAGGTGAATATGGAAACAATGAATCTGTATGTGAACGAATGTTGTCATAATTAAATGTTTTGCCCTTGGTATGCTGGCTGTAAAAACCAAGACTATGTGATCTAATTTGCTAGCCATAGGGACGTTATGATATATGGCGGTAGCGAGTCATGGCGACTCGCATTTGTAGGCCAATGGCGGTCCTACATTGTGTTGAAGCGTAAAATGGCCCTCTGAGTGGCCACTTCGGCATTTATCCCGCATATCCGGTTCAAGCGTTTCCACTGGATATTACTAGTGGCAAAATTCTAAAATTAGGGAATAAAATGATAATTGTGCATTAAAAGTAATAAGAATAAAGTTTAGTGGCAATTGTAAATTTAAGTGATAAAAATGATACTTATGTAATAAGAATGAAAATAAGAGGTAAAGTGGTAATTATATAAGAAAGTAATAATTTGAGGGCAAAATGGTAAATTAAGAAGCCATATAACAAATATGTAGTAAGTTGTACTTGGTGAAGAATAAAATGGTAAATTGATAATAAAAGTGAAATTAGTGGCAAATAGTAAATATGTGATTAAATTAAGGATAAAAAGGGTAACATAGTAGTTACGCGATAAAATATGGAAAATAGGGGTAAAACAGCAATTATGTAGTTAAATAAGCATAAAAAGGGTAAAATCACAATTAAGTGATAAAATGGACAAAAAATAAGGGTAAAATCATAATTATGATAAAAGAGTAGATTTAGATGATAAACATTTATTTTCAATGAATTTTGGAGCATAATGAGTGAAAGTGAATTTTTACGGAGTAAATGGTAGTTGTGTAATAAAATGAATATAGCTAGTTAGAATAAAGCATTTTTAAATATAAAATGTATTAATATAAGTGGAATTAAATAAAACTATTTATATATATGTGTAGAATAAAGTGAATGTGTATGAATATGTGTGTTTGCATGTATATATATATGTATAATATGTGTAGCCACCATTAAACATTATATGCTTAGTGCATAGTTCTTTACTGGCGTAGGTTTAGAGAGAGGAAGCAAGAAATCAGGAGTAAGCGAAGGAGTTTTAGTATAGGAGAAAGACGAAACTAAAATGAGATTCTGGATTATATATATATATATGTATATGGCATGTATATGAAAATGTTACCGTAGGATTATATGTATATGTAATAAATATAGATATACTTAAGAGAGAAATGGAAAAGCATGTATGGATTATAGATATATGTAATGTATAATATTTTCATAATGGATGTGTGGTTTGAATGAGTGATGTGCTGTAGAGGTTGCCTCAGGTTGAAAATGAATATTTGGGAGTGTAAATTTTTAAACATGCAGTGGGATAGGTTAGAAATGTAGCCGTCATGCTGCCAAAGTTTTTAACAAATAAATAGTAAAAGGGACAATTATGTGCATATCGACTAATTAATAATGGAATTAAAGTGACTTAATAATTAATGACTTAAGTTAAAATATAAGAAATAAGCCGGCATGTGATACTCGATACTCGTGTTTAATTTGCTGGTATAGAGTGTTACAAGCCGGCTATTCATGGCTTATCTAAGCCATGAAGATTTCTCTTCACTTTTTTGGTTTTTCTAAAAGTTAGCTAGGTGTCTTCACTTGATTGGCTCTTCTTTTTCCTTTATTATTTGGTCCTTATATACTTACTTAATTAGACATTAGACATTTGACATATGGTTATTTTTAAATCATACATTGACTTACAATACTTATTAATTCATGTGCTTTAGTCCCCAAATTGTCAAATTACTAAATTGCCTTTTCCCTTTTAACTTAGTATTATTATGCCCCTACTACTCTTAACTATTTTAACTACCAGATAAACATTTTCAACCTCTATTATACCTTAAACACGTCATAAAACTTCTAGGGCATAAATTGAGGCCTTACAATGAATGCTAGGTTGTCGCTAGGAGATGATGGAGCTATAATAGATGAATTGAGGCTTAAACCAGATCTGTCAGAACATGTAACACCCCCTCCGCCGCCCCCATTGGAAGGACGACGGCGGGTGTGTTACCCGACGATCACTAACTACATACGAACATACATGCACTAAGCGGAAGCATTTACTAATAATAATAAAAGAAAACCATATATCATACAATTAAAAATTCTTTATATACAAAATCAAAAAAGAAATAGTACATCATAAATGCTTTACAAAAAGAAATACAGGAGGAGATAACAAAAATGGCTCTACTCTTATGTGGCCGACCTGCAGATGCACGACACGAGCAAACTCCTAAAAACCTGCAACCTACACGGGACCCGTGCTGAGCGATAACGCTTAGTGGGGAGGAACAAAACACAACAGAATACTATGCAGTAATATCATGCATCAGCACATGAATGTAAACATGCATCAACATACAGAATTCATTACAGTACCAGAGGACAGAAGTATATATATGTATTAAGAATCACTATATGAAATCAGAATTGAAAACAGAAAGCATGAAGCAATTACCATAATCAAGATCACGCAATAATTAAAACACTTCACTAAACCAATACCAGACACTTCACACAATAGCCTAAATTTCAATGGTGGAGGATACGAGAACATGGCACGGGAGACCGAAGCCTCAAAAACAAATTTTAATACCCAAAGGTAACGCGGGAGACAGGAGTCTCAAGACATTTTATCACTACATGGAAAATGACCATCTCGGAGGTCGACCGCTTCGCCCAAACGGGGCGGACACGGGCAGCTGCACTCACCAACCCTTCTTAAGCATGCTTAATTATCCACTACCTTGACACTTCAGGCTCGACAACTCACTCTCAGTCATACACTTACTACACAAGTCTCGAATCAAAACTCCAACATCATATTAATTCACTATGACACTAGTATGATAATGTCAACATGACATAAACTCAATCATGTACCATACGTGAGAAACCGTGCAAAGTGGGACAAAAGAATCACATTTAGAAAATAGGGCAGGCAGGAAGGGCTTCTGTCGCAATCGCGACAGAACACAGGGTACCTCATCGCGGGCTCGCGCTAGAAGGCACGCTCGCGACGAAGTACGCTTGACAGACTCACACAAAACTGAGCTCTATCGCGCCCGCGACAGATACAAGTTACTTCCTCCTCGCGCGCACGCTCGGCAGCATGTTCGCGTTGAGGATTTGGCCACCGAGCTCTCTGTCGCACTCGCGACAGCGTCGCGATCGTGATGGAGGGCTCCCCAGCAACAAGGGACCAATCCGAACTCTGTCGCACTCGCGATAGAGCCCAGAATTGCCCAGAATTTGCATTTTTCCTGCTCTCCTACACACTCAACCTCCAAAACACTTATTCAATCATGCACAAATACTTACCTTGTTGCTCCCATGCATACAAATCATACTCAGGTCCAATAGACACTTAACTTGAATAAGAAATCACAATAAATTCTCAAGAACACAAGGAGCACACTTACCCCTAACACAACTACTTCACTGCAACAACATACAAATCACTACAATTAAATCATGCTAGATCAGCACTCTAATTAATCACATAAATGTAATCACAAAAAAATTAGCATTTAAAATCTCTAATAACGTGTAACCACAATACACATCTAATCCAAAGAGAAAATAGGGATAAACACACTCAAACTTAAACCACAAACAAGGCTCCCAAACCTCTTGTAGTCCAAAACCCAGCTGATCTTCACTCTTGAACCTTCTCCTTGCCTTTACTATTCTTCTTGCCACTCGATTCTTGCACAAACCCAATCAAAACACACTTAAATCCAACCTAAAAATTCATCCAAACCAGAAAACAAAGACAAAGAAAAGAAGATGAAGAAGTCCAAAGTAAACCCAAACACTTACATTTCAAAAACCCAGCTCAAAACTTCAGGAAGTCCCACTCAAAACTCAAGGAAAAACACAAGAAAGAGGAGATGAGAGCAGAAAATAGAAGCAAGAGGGAGTAGGGAGAACGGGAAAAAAATGAGAACAAAGGGGAGAAGGGCAGCTTCCACAAGAAGCTTCAACAAAATCTGCCCTCCCTACCTCTCTCTCTTGCTTTTTCATTTAATGCTCTCACCCACCAAGCCAAGTGTCAAGCTCCTATTGGTTCCAACAACCAACTTGACTTATTCCTTCTATGAAGCAAATACAACACACACACAATCATCTCTTACATAAATATCCACATCCTTGTTACCAAACCCATATTCCACTAAATCACTTCTCATAAAATACTTTACATACATGGCACCATACACACAAACCACACTAGATTAATCCCAACAATTACCCTACTTCCATACACCACATGCACACCATATAATTTCTCCTCTTAACATACTTAATTAATTTCTTTGCACTAAAGTCCCTATTATCCAAATTTTCTCTTGCTAAAATTACCGAAATACTCTAACTATTCCGACTTACCACGCAGATTCTGACTAGGCCTTTTTTGGGTTGTTACAATCACTCCCCCTTAAGAAATTTCGTCCTCAAAATTTTCCCGTGAACCACTTATTCAAACAACCCAAAATCGGAAAGAAACAAAACTTAACAAACACTTACCAGAAGAACCTGCGGCTTCGGAAGCACCTTCACCGATCATCGCATACACTACTTCAGCTGGCTTTTTTCACCGTCTCTGATGGCGCTTGCGAAAGACGTCTACTGCCTCTTCCACTTTGATTTCCTCTCGCTCTCTGACCACTTGCTCTACTCTCGGGTCTATCCAGAAGCTCTCGTCGATCCGGACAATTTGCTACCAAGTGCTCTTGACTGCCACATTTGAAGCACGCTCCAGAGATCCTTCTACACTCGCCCCAATGGCGCTTATGACAATGCTCGCACTCCGGGATCTCACTTCCCTTATTAGAAGGTGGCGCTACACTACCGACTTCCGAATGCAAGGGAACCGAACTCTTCACACCCTGGCCACTCGGAACTCCTCTCGACTTCTTACCACTTCCATGTCCACTATCCGGTGCTTTCCTCTTGCTCTCGATTCTTTGCTTGATCAATTCAGATTCCTCCAACTTGATTGCTGCTGCCACTAACTGATAGTACCCCACTGGTTGTAAGACTAACATTACCGATAAAGGACCTATGATCACCTCACGTAATCCCTCTTGAAAGTGCATACATCTAAACTCATTCGTCAACAAAGGCTCGGGCACATATTTGCTTAACCGGCTAAACTCCTTTTCGTACTCACTTACGGTCATACCCCTCTGCTTCAGACTGATGAACTCTCTCCACTTAGCTTCCCGGTATGCCTTCGTCACATACTTCTGTTCGAACTCTTGCTTGAAGAATTCCCAAGTCAACTCAGCTGGTCGCTGTGGATTTCGCATCACAAGTTCCAACCAATCGTACGCTAACCCCTTGGAGCAACGACACTGCACTAAGCACCCTCTGATCTACGAGACATCTAATCTCTTGCAAAATCCGGCCTACCCTCTTAAGCCAAAACTCGGCCACATTAGATTGGTCCAAAGCAGTCCCATAAAAGTTTTCTGCTCCTCTCTTTCTTAATAACTCGGTCGGAGCCTTAGGAGCAGTCAACCTCTCTACTAACTGAAGCAAACCTTGCACTAGGACCGGATTCTCATGACCAAAACCCATACCAGGAATCTCTTCTTACTGATGCTGTAGAGCAGGTTGCTCACCTCTCACTACACTCGCACTACCAACTGTGTCACCCACGTTCTCACTTGGATCAGACTCCATCTAGACACTACACAAGACAAGACACATTTGCATTAGGTCACGACACAAAACCGACTCTCATGCAAAGACTCGACACATAACAATCAAATGCAACCAGAACCGCCTAAACCGGCGCTCTGATACCACAAACTGTAACACCCCCTCTGACGCCCCCGTTGGAAGGACGACGGCGGGCGCATTACCCGACGCTCACTCACTACATACGAACATGCATGCACTAAGTGGAAGCATTTACTAATAATAATAAAAGAAAACCATATATCATACAATTAAAAATTCTTTATATACAAAATCCAAAAAGAAATAGTACATTATAAATCCTTTACAAAAAGAAATACAGGAGGAGATAACAAAACTAGCTCTACTCCTATGTGGCCGACCTGCAGATGCGCGACATGAGAAAACTCTCAAAAACCTGCCACCTACACGGGACAAGATCCCGTGCTAAGCGATAACGCTTAGTGGGGAGGAACAAAACACAACAGAACACTATGCAGCAATATCATGCATCAGCACATGAATGTAAACATGCATCAACATACAGAATTCATTACAGTACTAGAGGACAGAAGTATATATATGTATTAAGAATCACTATATGAAATCAGAATTAAAAACAGAAAGCATGAAGCAATTACCATAATCAAGATCACGCAATAATTAAAACACTTCACTAAACCAATACCAGACACTTCACACAATAGCCTGAATTTTAATGGTGGAGGATACGGGAACACAGCATGGGAGACCGAAGCCTCAAAAATAATTTTTAATACCCGAATGTAACGCGGGAGATCGGAGTCTCAAAACATTTTATCACTACACGAAAAATGACCATCTCGGAGGTCGACCGCTTCACCCAAACGGGGCGGACACGGGCAGCTGCACTCACCAACCCTTCTTAAGCATGCTTAATTATCCACTACCTTGACACTTCAGGCTCGACAACTCACTCTCAGTCATACACTTACTACACAAGTCTCGAATCAAAACTCCAACATCAAATTAATTCACTATAACGACACTAGTATGATAATGTCAAAATAACATAAACTCAATCATGTACCATGCAATAGTGAGAAACCGTGCAAAGTGGGACAAAAGAATCACATTTAAAAAATAGGACAGGCAGGAAGGGCTTTTATCGCGATCGCGATAGGTGTCGCTCTCGCGACAGAACACAGGATACCTCATTGCGGGCTCGCGTTAGGAGGTGCGCTCGCAACGAAGCACGCTCGGCAGACTCACACAAAACCGAGCTTTGTCGCGCCCGCGACAGAGACCAGTTACTTCCTCCTCGCGCGCACGATCGGCAGCATGCTCGCATTGAGGATTTGGCCACCGAGCTCTCTGTCGCGCTTGAGACAGTGTCGCAATCGCGACAGAGGGCTCCCCAGCAATAAGGGACCAATCCGCACTCTGTCGCGTTCGCGACAGAGCCCAGAATTGCCCAGAATTTGCATTTTTCCTGCTCTCCTACACACTCAACCTCCAAAACACTTATTCAATCATGCACAAATACTTACCTTGTTGCTCCCATGCATACAAATCATACTCAGGTCCAATATACACTTAACTTGAATAAGAAATCACAATAAATTCTCAAGAACACAAGGAGCACACTTTCCCCTAATAGAACTACTTCACTACAACAACATACAAATCACTACAATTAAATCATGCTAGATCAGCACTCCAACTAATCACATACATGTAATCAAAAAAAAAATTAGCATTTGAAATCTCTAATAACGTGCAACCACAATACACATCTGATCCAAAGAGAAAATACGGATAAACACACTCAAACTTAAACCATAAACAAGGCTCCCAGACCTCTTGTAGTCCAAAACCCAGCTGATCTTCACTCTTGAACCTTCTCCTTGCCTTTACTCTTCTTCTTGCCACTCGATTCTTGCACAAACCCAATCAAAACACACTTAAATCCAACCCAGAAATTCATCCAAACCAGAAAACAAAGACAAAGAAAAGAAGATGAAGAAGTGCAAAGTAAACCCAAACACTTACCTTTCAAAAATCCAGCTGAAAACTTTAGGAAGTCCCACTCAAAACTCAAGGAAAAACACAAGAGAGAGGAGATGAGAGCAGAAAATAGAAGCAAGAGGGAGTAGGGAGAACGGGAAAAAAATGAGAACAAAGGGGAGAAGGGCAGCTTCCACGGGAAGCTTCAACAAAATCTGCCCTCCCTACCTCTCTCTCTTGCTTTTTCATTTAATGCTCTCACCCACCAAGCCAAGTGTCAAGCTCCTATTGGTTCCAACAACCAACTTGACTTATTCCTTCTATGAACCAAACACAACACACACACAATCATCTCTTACATAAATATCCACATTCTTGTTACCAAACCCATATTCCACTAAATCACTTCTCATAAAATACTTTACATACATGGCACCATACACATAAACCACACTAGATTAATCCCAACAATTACCCTACTTCCATACACCACATGTACACCATATAATTTCTCCTCTTAACATACTTAATTAATTTCTTTGCACTAAAGTCCTTATTATCCAAATTTTCTCTTGCTACAATTACCGAAATACTCTAAATATTTTGACTTACCACGCAGATTCCGACTAGGCCCTTTTTGGGTTGTTAGACAATAAGTTAAGGATGTTCAACTGAAAGATGAGAAATTAGCCACAACCTTTAGGCAAACTCTAGAGGGAAAGCAAAGTGATTATGTGGTTAGTGGAGATGGATGCTAGTACTATAATAATAAGATCTATATGCCCAAGGATGAGGAGCTTAAGAAATGGATTTGCAGGAGGCACACAATAATGCTTATGCTATACACCCTAGTAACACTAAATTTATCACGACTTGCAATTATGCTATTGGTGGACAAGGATGAAGAGAGACATAACTGAATAGGTAATGAGATGCCTAACTTACCAATAAGTCAAGGCAGAGCATCAAGTTCCATCGAGTTTACTATAGACTATTATAGTACCTGGATAGAAATAGGGCATAATTACCATGGATTTTGTCAGTAGAGTACCTCTCACAAAGAAGAAACATGATTCCATATGGTTAATTATAGACAGATTGAATAAGTCAGCTCATTTCTTGCCAATGAGAGTGAACTTTCCACTTTAGAAGCTAGCTGAGTTATACATTAATGTGATAGTTCAGTTGCATAGAGTGACATCTTCCATCATATCTGACAGAGACCCGAGGTTTACTTCAAGATTTTGGAAAAAAATGTATGAGGAGTTGAATTTCAGTACTGCTTTTCATCCACAAATGGATGGATAATCAAAGAGTGTGATACAAGTGCTAGAAAATATGCATAGGAGTTACCTGATAGAGTTTGAAGGTGAATGGGAAAAGTACCTTCCATTGGTAGAATTCGCTCACAACAACAGCTACCAAGCAAGTATACAAATGGCTCCATATGAGGCCCTCTATAGAAGGAAAAGTAAAACTCCTTTATGTTGGACAACACTTAACGAGGGCAAGATGATGGGCATTGATCTTATTAAGGAGACAAAAGAGAAGGTGAAACTCATAAAGTAAACGTTGAAGGTTGCATCAGATTGCCAAAAGTCATATTCTGATTTGAAGAGGAAAGATATAAAATTTGAAGTGGGAGATAAAGTCTTCCTAAAGGTTTCCTAATGGAAAAAAGGTTATTATGTTTAGTGAAAGGGGTAAATTGAGCCTTAGGTTCATTAAACCATACGAGATCATAAAATGTGTGGGCCTAGTAGCCTATAGACTAGCTTTGCTGCCAGTATTGGACAAAATTCATAATGTGTTCCATGTGTTTATGCTCAAAAGATACATATCAGATTCATCACATATCCTCAAACAAGCATCAATTTGGATTTAGTTGGACCTAACATATGAAGAAAAGTCGATTCAAATTTTAACAAGAGAAGTGAAACAATTGAGAAACAAAACAGTTCCACTTGTAGAAGTGCTTTGGAGTAATCATAAGATGGAAAAGGCCACTTAGGAACTAGAAGAAGTCATGATACAGTAACATCCACATCTATTTAATCTAGGTAAATTTTGAGGATAAAATTCTTTTTAGAGGGGAAGAGTTGCAATGTCCCCAAAAAGCCAGCTATATGAGTAGTGCATTCTGGATCGTGAACAGTGCATATTGAGTAGTACTATTCATGGAGAACTTGTTGATCAAATTTTAGATCAATCTAAGGTTATTTAGGGGTTCAAAAGTTGAAAATACAATCCGAGTAGTGAGTTTGATGTGAATAGTAACAAGTTTGACCAGTACTCAAACTTTGACTTGGGACAGTAATGGTCAAATCTGATCACACTAATGAGTGTTAAATGATATCAAATACGATATTTAATTGGGACTAGAAATGTAAAATAAAACTCGGGTCACAGTTATAGTAAATAATGTCAGAGTGGACCACAAGTCAAAGTTTGACTTAGGAAAAGTATAAGTAAAGCCCGAACATATTAATAGAAAATAAATAATATTAATTATGGTATTTAAGTGGGATTGATATTTTAATAGGTGTTATTTATTAAGAAGAAAAAAGACATTACAAGTATTAACAGGGTTATTTTGGATTCGTGAACTACACAACACCCGAATAAATTTTGACCCTAAATTTTAAAATTATTAAAATAATATATTTTTAGTGGGATTAAATACAATTAATAAATTAAAATTGAAAGTTAATCTTAGACCTTAAAGAATAAAAGAAAAGAATGGAAGTTTGGTAGTCATTTGATAAAGTTCCCTTTTATTTCTACCTATTGGGTGTGGGGTGTTACACCTACCATTGCTAATCCTCGATACAAATGGGAAAGCCAAAGTCGTTCATGCTTAATGGAGTAATGATACTAGGCGCATATTGTGACGCGTGCCAAACCACATGGGCGCCCCTTGACCGCATGCTTGAGGGCGATCAGGTAAGTGAGGTTCGTTTACAACTTGCGACGAATTGCAAGTGCGTCTATTTTGGGCAACAAAAAGGTTTCATGGAGTCGCCACCCAATAAAACATTAGGAAAGTTCCTCTCGCCTCGGAGAGCCTAAGACAGCGCATATATCCATTTTGGGCAAGCCAAAGGGGTCTTGGAGGATGAACCTCTCTCCCTTGGAGCTTAGGATTTATTGAGTCATTTGGCAGGACGCAAGAGGGGTCTTGGAGGTCTTATTCCAATGAATGATCGGATAGAGCTCTCGCCTCGTTGAGCCCAAATACCAGAGATGGGTTCGGGACTTCTCATCTATTTTTACCTTGATTAATTTTACAATTAAGTTTTGAATTTATTAATTCTCTCTCTCTCCACACGATGCAATTTAATTAAGGCTCAATTATCCATTGTTGAAAGCGATAAATAAATAGAATAAAGAATAGCATTTAAAATGAAATACAATAACACTAGGAGCGGAATACAACTCCCATTTTAGAAGTGCAAGCCATACATAAACCCGGGGAATTAATTATGAGGACATTGGTCCTTGACTTTGATTTATCATGAAAACAATTTTTAGTGATGAATTTATTGGATAAAAAAAAAATAGGACATTGGTCCTTGACCTTATTATAAAAAAAAACCAATTAATTACTATAAAACGTTTGTTTATTTTTATTCACGCGAGATAAAATAATCTATACATAATAAAGACTATGAATAAACAAATAAACAAACAAAATGAAAGAATAAAGTTACAGAATTAAACCAAAAGGGATTCTCCCAGGGTGTGAATGGCGACCGTTGTCTCAAGTTCAACTCACCGAGAAAAACAAGGAAATGACATTTCACAAAATAATAAATATGTTAGTCAGAGAGGGGTCCAAAATTAACCAAAAAAAGATAAAGTTATGAGAATAATAAATAATAAAATCAAGCAAGGTTAAAAATAAACATGAAAAACTAAATAAATTAAACAGAACACATCCAGAATATTTACCCTCAGATTTTACCTTTTTGGATGAAAATTCGATTGGATTTGGTGCTGAGGAGGCACATCATCCCCGAGCTGACCCTACTCAGGCTCTAAAGAGGGGAGGCCAAAGGCACGTTTAGTCTCATGTATAGTACGAAGCCTATATGCCTCGGCTTGTCCCTGCAGCGGCGATATCATGCCCATCTGAATAGCTGCCGGAGCGTCTACATACATACTCTCATCCAAGGCATCCCTAAGCCTGTTTGGAGCAACTCCTAGTCTCAATAGCAGTCTGGTGATGACTCCTCCAATGATCACCACCGGGGTAGTCCCCCTGGAAACCCTCATCATGTTAGCCAGTATCTCATGGCTAACGTTGAGGCGCTGACCCGCCACCATAGCCCATAGGCTTCATATCTCTGCGGCATTGAGCGACCTTGGGTTACCAGCCCGTCCAAGGTATGAGTTGGATAACACCCTGTGTAGGTATCGGAGCGCCTGTGAGATCAGCATAGTACTCTTCACTGTATCGTGGTCATACAGCACTCCCGGTAGGGCTATGGCAGCCCAATGGTCACGTCGGACCGCTCGCTGGGGAACTATCATCCCATCGCCTAATGGAAGGCCCATAGCCTCTGCGAACCGCTGGCGGGTGATGCTGAAGTGATATCCGTCAAACCAAAACTGTACCACCCCAGGCTCTGTGTCTGATCTCTAGAACCCTCCATAATGTAGCGTAGCCAAAACCTGTCGCACCGCCTCAGGGTAAGTCGGGAAGGCATCCGACAGAAACTCTGTCCATCCAGCGCTGGCTATCAATGCATCAACCTCATCTACCATCCCTAAGGCTTCCAGGAATGGCCTTGAGATGAAGCGACTGGCTCGGAACTCTACTTGAGCCAATGCTCTGTATCTCTCTTGAGCCTCAGGGCTCATCCACTCAGGAGCTTGCAGCTTAGGCTGACCCTGCGGAACACGTCGACGAGGAGGCATCCTGAGATAATAATAAATAATAAAAAAATGTAATTAGTTATAAAACAAATTGTATCCCGACAGGGACATGTCCCAGCCCCTTATATAAGGAGGCGAGAAAACTAGCGTGGGATAGATTTCAAGTCCCTTCGGGCATAAAAAATGAAATAAAGTCAAATTAAATTAATTAAAAAAAAAATTGGGCAGGACCCCGGCAAGGGTGCTCCCAACCTCCTGCACAAAAAACAAAAGCACAGGTCTCAGGCCCTAACCAGAGCATAAACATTTATCTTCTAATGTTTTAGAGCTAAGCATGTAAAAATCCTATTATAGGCATATGAAAATTGCCCGCAAATCATATCTAGTTCATTTAAAGATCATGCCTTGTCCAAAAGATTCAAATTAAACTAATCTTAATCTAGTCAACAGCGCACTTAATCTAGTCAACAGCGCAATCCAACATTCATGCAAAACTGGCTAATAATCGTATCAAAAATGACTATAAAGCATTGTATATATACATGAAAATAATAATAATAAGAATAATTAAATAAAGAACAAGCAGCATTTAGGCATTATAACTTATTTGTTGTTTTTATAAAAAACTAAAAGAAGAAACTAAAAGAAGTAGAAATAAATAAAGAAGTTATCTACTAACCTGTAGTTTGCAGAAAACGAAAACTGGATAAAAAGAAAAACCCCGGTAGATGCACGGCAACACGAGGATCACAAAAATGCAAATAAAAATGCAAAAAAGTGAAGAAATAAGAGAGAAAATTCCAAAAGACCGCAAAAACCGTCGGTTAAGAAGAGGAGAAGAGGAAAAGAAACCGCTACCCCGTCAGTTATAGCCCGTTATATAATTTTTATGACCAACGGGCTAGCCGTCTCCAGGAGCGAGCGACGGTCTGACCGTCTGTCGCTCCAGATCCCCGCATTAAATTCGCAATAAATGCTCGTGATAAATGTAATGATGATGCATACATTCTGCCAGGTGTCACCGAGGGACGGGCGTGCCGTCTGTTATGAGGAATGGGCAGGCCGTCTGTGGAGCTTTCCTTCAAATTCCACCATTTTCTTGAGCCATTCGACTTCTTCATCATTTCTTGCTTGCTTTTTCCAATTTTTAACTTTCAAGAATGACTCCTCCCTCTTTTCAAAGGATGTATCGCGTTCTGGACGATACACACACTTGGGAATATAGCGCTCTCACCCCTCTGTCTGGGCTGAAATTCCTACGCAGGGTCAAAATAGACCATAACCTCCTCTCATCTGCACCTCATTTCTGGAACCCCCACTTTCACGTCTTTAAATTTACTTATCAGGAACTCTGCCCCTTGCCTGAAGAATTCGCTGTCATCACTGGAGCATGGTATCCTCCCAATGCTCTACCCTGCACTCCTAGCTCTGGTCTGATTCTAACCCAAGACGTTGCCCTCTCTCTTGGCATAACTCCCCCCGAAGCTGCTCGGCTAGTCCCACTAGACTCTATATTTTCCTTGGAACCGCTGATTGAGGCTTTGGACAGATTCTCTGACGTCCCCACATATCGAGCAAGCATTGTATTTTTATTCTGCATGATGAGATTCTTGTCTGTCACCTCAGAAGATTTGGTTGGTGATCTTCGCCTGTTCAAGGTTTTGGATGGTTTTCATCGTGGACTGAACCCTTTTCCCCTCATCTTAGCTGAGACCATTCTGGGCTTGGACTCTGTCTGCTCTGGATCCGCTACTTTACCTACTGGGAGCCCTTAGTTGCTCCAGGTACGTCATTATTTTAAAAGGTAGTGCATCCCTTATGGATTTTCACACTAGCTTTTCTTAAAGGGAGGTGCATCCTTTCGGATTTTCACACAACCCAGTGCCTAACTTTTGCCTGAAGTAAACCCAACTTACTCCAGCGGCTTTTCCCTCTCTTTTTTATTTTTATTTATTTTTTATATTATTTTATTATTATTTTTTTAGATTTGGCTGCAGGAGAAGCTGAACTTGCTGTTGGAACCTCCTCCTCGAGTCATCCCTCAATACTCGCCAAGGCATTTTCTCCCACGTCAATGACTATATTCATTTGCCACTCCTGACGACGGCATTGCTAGACTTTGTGAAATAGCAGATGAGGGCATCAGTTTCACTCATGCTTGGCTTCCCTTACCTCACACAGTCATCGACGGACCTTCAGGATGCGTTCCCCTATGCGGGCTTCGTCGAGCTACTTTTTATGTTGCTTCCTGGTGTGCTCGTCAACTTGGGATAACTCAAGATGTGGTGAAAGTCCCCTTATCCTTCCAAGGAGGGAATCTTTCTGCTGCTTTTGTTTCTCGCTACCACGAGTTATGGGGCCGCCTACCGGTGAAAACTGTCATGCCTTCTTTTGGGACTCATTCTGTGATTTCTACCAGTGAGTATAAGAGGTGGATACTTAGTCCAGAGTCTGACAATAGAACACGATAATTCAAGCGTTTGGCTGGCGAGAGTAGAAATAGGACGTAGTTTAGCTTAAATCTGTATGTTTTCCAAGCAATATGTATCTTTGCAAAGCAGAACTGAAAAATGATGAGAATGAAAATAATAATTTTGCATTTTTCACAAAATTGTGTACATTTTCATGCAATTTCAGCATACATGATCGCTTTTTGTCATTAATTCAACTGCGTATACCATATTAATTCATGAAACCAAATATTAATAGCATCGGGCTCTTATTACCAATCGGCCCTCTCGGGTTTTCTCGATTGGATATTTTCTCTCATGCCTCTAATTTTTGCACAGGATGCCATTTTTCGATTTTTACCTTATCGAGGCGCCCAATTTTAGCAAGGCCATCTTTTTTTCGGTTTTCTACCCGCGGGGCATTTATTCTCTTCTTTTGATTTTTGGTCTTAGCCATGGAACCTTTTCAGCCTGTCAATGTTGACCGGCTCTTTGAACTCATTGACATCGCTGTCTGCCAAAATCGCTGCTCCTTTCGACAACAACTTCTTGAGGATAAAAGGTCCTTCCCATGTCGGTTTGAACTTCCCTCGGATGTCGGCGCACCAGGTCTCATTTGTTTGATTACCAAATCTCCCTCCTTTAGTGGGTGCTTCCTCACCTTCTTCCCAAATGTCCTGGTAAGTCTTTTCTGGTAGACCTGGTTATGGTAATAGGCTCTTAGTCTACCTTCATCCAGCGTGTTCAAATGCAACAACCGATGCTGTATCCACTCAGCTTCTGGGATTTGAGCTTCCATAACTACCCTTAACGACTTAAGCTCTATTTCAACTGGTAGGATCTCTTCCGTCCCATACACCAAGGAATACGGCGTAGCTCCTGTAGACGTTTTGACTGCTATCCTATAACCCCAAAGCGCGAAAGGTAATTTCTCCGCCCAGTCTTTATAACTCTGCACCATCTTAGCCAGAATCTTTTTGACATTCTTATTAGCGGCTTCGACTGCACCATTAGCCTGAGGGTGATATGGAGACGATTTGTGATGCTCGATACCGTACTTCTGAAGTAACTTCTTCATTTCTCCCATGAATTGGACCCCGTTATAGGACACCACGTGATGCGTAAGGCCATATCTGCAGATCAAGTTTTTCTTAATGAATTTTGCCATATCCCCTGCATCCACCTTTCGTAAGGACTCTGATTCTACCCACTTGGTGAAGTAGTCAATCGCGACTATAATGTACCTATATCCGTTGGAGGCCGTAGGTTGGATCTCCCCAATAATATCAATCCCCCAAGCCAAAAATGGCCACGGCGATGTTAAACTGTGTAATTCTGACACAGGCATGTGTCTCAAATCTGCGTACTGCTGGCACAGCTAGCAATTCTTCACATACTTCGAACAATCATTGTCGATAGTGAGATAGTAAAATCCCTGCCTCATGATTTTCTTGGCTAGCGTCAAGCCATTCATTTGGGCTCCACAGATGCCGGCATGGGTTTCTTCCATTATTTTCTTAGCCCCTTTTTCGCCCAGACATCTCAATTGTATCCCATCATCCTGTCATTTGTACAACACTCCGTTTATGGATATGAATTGAGTAGACAACCTGCGAATCAACCTATGGTCTTTCTCTGTGGCTTCCTCTGGAAAGGTCACATTTTTTAGATAGTTCATGATATCGTAATACCATGGCTTCCGGTCTGCCACATCTATTTCTGTTATTGATTGTGCCTCGAAACTAGGTCTATCCGAGCTAGAAATCAAAATCGGCCTCACGATTACTCCTTCAGGATTGTCCCATATTGATACCAAAGTAGTGAGCGCGTCAGCCAGCTGGTTTTCATCCCTCGGGATGAAGTGGAATACGCACATTTCAAATTGATCACTCAGATTCTTCAAGTGCTTGACATAAGGCATAAGTCTTTCTTCTTTAATAGCCCATTCGCCTCGAACTTGATTAATTACCAGGATAGAGTCCCCGAACACTTCAACATTCTTTGCCCCCAAGGCTAACAGTGCTTCCAATCCAAACAAGCATGCTTCATATTCAGCCTCATTATTGGTAGCCTTGAACCTCAACTTTTTGGCTAGAGGGAGTTTCTCATTTTCTGGGGTTGTCAGAATAATTCCTACTCCTGCTCCCTTGTTGTTCATGGCTCCATCAAAGTGCAACTGCCATCCCTGAACCGCAATCGCCTCGACATCCTCATCTAGGAAGTTGAACTCACATGAGTCTCCTTGAATCGTGTGCTCTGCCAGAAATTCAGCCACTGCACGCCCCTTGATGGTTTTCCGAGTGATATACTCTACATCAAATTCTTGCAATAATAATAACCATCTTCCCATTTTCTCGAGCAATGACGGCGCTTCCTGCAAATACCTTAGGGGATCCTGCTTTGCCACCGTTTGAACCTTATAAGAATGAAAGTAATGCCTCAACTTCTTAGATGCCCAAATGACAGCGAGACAAATCTTTTATACTTCTGTATATTTGATCTCATAGGCGAGGAACTTTTTGCTGAGATAATAAATCGTGAACTCCACTCCGAACTCATCCTCCTGAGACATCATGGCACCTACAGAGCTATCTTTTACAGCTAAATACAGAATCAAAGGCTTGTTTGGTTGCGGCGGCCTTAGTACGGGTGGATTCAATAGGTATTCTCTGATGGTATCAAAAGCCTTTTGACAATCTTCATTCCATATCACAGGCTGGTTCTTCTTAAGGAGCTTGAAGATCGGCTCACAAATCGAAGTCAACTTGGCAATGAATCTATTGACATACTGTAATTTGCCCAAGAAACTCCTTATGTCTTTCTCCTTCTGAGGCACTGGCATTTCTTTGATGGCTTTCACTTTGTCCGGGTCAATCTCAATCCCTCTCTGGATGACTACATGTCCCAACAGCTTTCCTGATGTGACCCCGAAAATACACTTCTTAGGATTTAACCTCAGGTTGTATTTATCTATTCTGGTGAAGAACTTTTCCAATGCTTCAAAATAGCTCTCCCTGGTGGCTGACTTGATCATCATGTCATCCATGTATACCTCCACTTCTTTATGGATCAAGTCACTTAAAATCTTTGTTGCCATCCTTTGGTAGGTAGCCCCTGCATTCTTCAAACCAAAAGGCATCACCCTGTAAGCATATGTCCCCCACTCTGTGATGAAAGCCGTTTTGATCCGATCAATTATCTTGTTGAGGATCTGATTGTAACCAGCATAACCGTCCCCAAAGCTATACATCGCGCAATTGGCGGCACTGTCTATCAGCACATCAATATGGGGTAGTGGGAAATCATCCTTTGGATAGGCTTTGTTCAAATCCCGGTAGTCCACGCATACTCTCACCTTTCCATTCTTCTTGACCACAGGGACAACATTGGCTAACCACGTGGGAACTGCACCTCAATCAGAAACTTGGCTTCAATCTGTTGCCGAATCTCCTCTTTTACTTTATCTGCCCATTCTGGTCTGAGCTTTCTTAGCTTTTGTTTCACAGGTTTATGATCTGGGTATGTCGGAATGGCATGTTCTGCGATGTTTCGATCGATCTCTGGCATATCTTCGTAGGTCCAGGCAAAGACTTTTTCATATTTTTTTAACATTCTATCAAATTTTTCTCTTTCCCTAGGAGTCACATTTGATGCTATTAAAATTTTCTTTGGGTTTTTTGAGGTTCCAAGATTAAATGGATTTGCATCAGAAGAATCAATATCAAATATAGATGGAATATGATCATGATTATGCATGTCGAATTTGTCAAAAGCATAACACAAGTAAGCAAAATCATTCATTTCATTAATAAAATTAAAACTATCATTTAAATCATCGAAAAGTTCGGGAATGAAAAGACAATCTAAACCTGCTTCCTCCTCTTCCCTCACCGGATCTGCTTTTGTCGACGGTCTTGCATCAGTCGAGTAGAACGGAGGTTCTTCGTCCACCCCTTGAACTGTTTCTTTTATCTTCGCTTTTCCCTTGAAATGAGCGGCTACCATGGCCTCAGTCACAACCTCCTCGGGCCCCTCTCTGTCCCAGATAGCTATGTTGGTCAAGACTTCCTCATCCCAAAAGTCCTCAGCTGACCTGATCATCCCAACATCCCAATCATAGACGTCGTTGAATACTTCGAAACCTGGCACAAACTTTCCATTGACCCACTGAGGTTCGGCTTCTCCGGTGTACGCACAGACTGCTACCGCAGGCATAAAACTTTACCAAATATGGGGAAGCTTCTTCGTTGGCTTCGCCTCTCTCTTTATTTCACCTTCATATCCTAGCCCTCTTTTATCTTTCTGACCCTTAGTAGCAATGACTCCTGGCAATCCTTGGGAATTCCTGCCTAACCCAGCCCCTGGAAGGAAGGACATTTTCTTCATCATGGCAAACACCTGAGAGCTACCATCTATCGACTCCCCCTCATTGATCACAGCCACATGGAACCCATTAAAAGGCTGTCTTGCTATCTCAAGTATAGACACCTGATTCTCCCTCGTAGCCTTAATGGTCACCACTTGCCCTTCCTATGGTATCTTGACCATTTGGTGAAGTGTAGAAGGAACACCTCCCAGTTTATGAAACCACGGCCTTCCCAACAAAACTGCAAAATTGGCGGGGATAGGCAAAATAACAAACTCCACCTCGGTTTCTATTGGCCCCGTTCTGACCATTGCTTTGAAAGTTCCCGAAGCATGCCTGCGAGAATTATCATATGCTGTGATGGTCAAATCAGACTTAGCTAATATATCTTCTGTTACGCCAAAAGCTACCATTGCCACCTGCGGGCAAACATTGATTGATGAGCCATCATCCACCATTACGCAAGATGTGTGCTTCTGGTTGACCTGAGCCCGAATATACAAAGGGCGATTATGGTTGCGACCCTCTACTGGCAGATCCGCGTTTGTAAACACCACATCTTCTCCGGCCCCTCCTTTCACTACCTCCAGCAGCTCGGTGGGTGAGATTGTTATAGCTATAGTCGTCTGGCATAAGGCCTCTACCAATCTCTGCCTATGGGATGGGGACTGCCTCAAGAGATCCCAAATAGAAATTTGTGCTGGCGTCTTCTATAGTTGTTTCATTATTTGATCCCCCACTGGCTCCTTCTCTCTTTCTTCTTGGCATTCCAATGGCTCTTGAGGCCTGGCTACTTCTGGTACTACCCTTCCACTACGAGTTACAGCTCCCACTTTCTTCCTGCCTTTCTTCTTTTCTAATCCTTCCTCATCTGAACCCCACAGGTCCTAAAACTCAACGCCCTTTTCATCATCACTTCCACTCTCACTAGTGGACCAACAATCAATTGCTACAGCAGGCATCACTTTTTCACTCCCCTCACGGAGGTTTATGATAACAGTGTTTGCATTGCTTCCATATAACTCCTTCAGAACAAACCCTTCCGGCAGGCTAGGCCCTATCATAAACACTGGCGGGGGTACATTATTATACCCGACTTTCTTCTGGCCCTCCCTCTTCTCAAGGTCTGTAATTTGCTTTGAATCGATTAAATCCTGAATGGCATGCCTCAAAGCTTTGCAATTATAGTCAAATGTCCCATGTGCTGATGGTAATCACAATATTCATTATCTTTGTGACCCGGCATCACCTGAGTCCTGGCAGGTCTAGGCAGTAACGGCTGTAATTTCCCTTCTTTCATCAACCTCCTCAATACCCATGATAAGGATTTCCCCAAATTCAAAAAATGCCTTGTGGTTGCACTAGCGGCTGACACCTCGACTGTGTTCCTCACGCTACCACCGGAACCCGCTGGCCTACTTGCCCCCTGAGGGTGGCTCCCTTTCTTAGCATAATTCTCGCCACTCGCCTTCCGAGCCAGATACTCTCCTTCTGCCTTGATGGCTATATCCTTCAAGGACTCTTAATCTCTCAATCCTTTCATCTTCAATCCGTCTCTCAGATATGGGCTCGCATTTCTAATGAATAGACGAATCTGGTCCTGAGTGTCGGGCTTCCTCTTCATCTCCATTACCCGGTTCCTCCAACGAGTCAAATATTCATGAAAGGACTCACTTGCCTTCTGTTGCAGCAACTCTAAGTCCTTCAGTACCAATCCATCGCTGGACCAGTCAAGCTCAAACAAAAATATCCGACCTTCTGTCTCCTTGTCAAAGTGGTACCCTTCATTACTAATGAGTACTGCTTAATGTGTGCTGCGGGATCAAAAGTACCACCGAACTTTGGAACATCTGGCATCTATAAGTTCATTGGGATAGGATCTCCATCCAACTCTTTATCTTCCGGGCTCATCCCTTGACCCTTTGTCAGAGTCCTAGCCATTGCCTCAAATCTCTCTTCTAGCTTTTTCCACACAGGCTCCTCGGTTTGGGGGGTCATTCCTTTCTGAGACATGCGCTCTTCGCGATCTTCATTTGAATCCTCATCCAAACCCAGAACTTGCTTTCCTCTCTGAACCCCCGAAGTTGTAGCTCTAATGTGAACTGGTGGAGTGTGGCTTTCTTCTGTTTGATTTACTTTGACCTCTTCTGTCTCATTGCTTCTTACCGGAGGAGGTGGTGGATTCTACGGGGCCATCCGCTGGGCCATAGCAGCCATCATACTCATCATGCGATTCTCAAAATCCTCAAACCCACGTCCCACTTCTTTCGCAATCATTGCGCGTGTGGCATCATTCCCCTTGGGTGAATTCGACATCTCTGAAGTAGTTCTACTGCTTTCTGAAGGAATCTTTGAAAGGCTTCCCCTTTCTAGCAGCTCAAGCACAGTATTTTGAATCAACCATCCCCCGGGACCTCTTACCCACCTAGGCAGATCTATAATGGCTGGAAATATAAAAAAGTTAGAATGATGCATGAATGCAATGAAATGCATGATCATGATATGCAACACCCATAAATCACATGCAGGCACATAGATCCTTCCAACCTTATTGCTCCCACACACGCGGTCATGCGGTCTCTTTCTTAGGTGGGATTAGCCCACGGGTCAACAGGGAACCCAATGGACGCGCATGGCGTGCGGCAAAAAATCGGCAGCACAACGCTCCTATACTAATGCACAAGCGCATGAATAATGTTCTTTACATATTTAGGTAATCCAAATACATTGACATGGCCCTACCGGGGCATAAAAGCCTTTGGTTAGGTAACTAAACAAGATACTTGGACTCATACCATACATAAGGATCCATACAGCAGGCATGATATTACAGTTCATATCACCTAAGGAAAGTATCTATGGCCATTACATGAGCTTTAGTCAAGGGTGGTGTTACTTTAGGGCTACCCAAGCATGGTCCCTACCAACGGGTCTAACTCATCATGAGTGTAACGACCGATCGGGTCACCATTTGATATACCATACGGTACGAGGCTTGGGCTGGTGGTTATCCTTAACATTTCCCTATATTGAGTGAACATAGGGTCGTGCTTCGGGAATGCACCGGGGCTGATAGAGGGATCAAACTAACATAATCTAAGGCTCTAATGTAATGCAATGCAGTTTTGAGAGAAAGCGAATTTATAAACTAAAACTTAATTATAAATTTTAATCAAGGTATTTTCAAATCGAAGTCTCGAATATGTCCCTAGCGGAGTCGCCACTGTGACGCACGCCGAATCCCGTGGGCGCCCCTTGACCGTCCGCTTGAGGGCGATCGGGTAAGTGAGGTTCGTTTACAACTTGCGACGAATTGCAAGTGCGTCTATTTTGGGCAACAAAGAGGTTTCATGGAGTCGCCATCCAATAAAACATTGGGAAAGTTCCTCTCGCCTCGGAGAGCCTAAGACAGCGCATGTATCCATTTTGGGCAAGCCAAAGGGGTCTTGGAGGATGAACCTCTCTCACTTGGAGCCTAGGATTTATTGAGTCATTTGGCAGGATGCAAGAGGGGTCTTGGAGGTCTTATTCCAATGAATAATCGGATAGACCTCTCGCCTCGTTGAGCCCAAATACCAAAGATGGGTTCGGGACTTCTCATCTATTTCTACCTTGATTAATTTTACAATTAAGTTTTGAATTTATTAATTCTCTCTCTCTCCACATAATGCAATTTAATTAAGGCGCAATTATCCATTATTGAAAGCGATAAATAAATAGAATAAAGAATAACATTTAAAATGAAATACAATAACACTAGGAGCGAAATACAACTCCCATTTTAGAAGTGCAAGCCATACATAAACCCTGGGAATTAATTATGAGGACATTGGTCCTTGACTTTGATTTATCATGAAAATAATTTTTAGTGATGAATTTATTGGATAAAAAAAATAGGACATTGGTCCTTGACCTTATTATAAAAAAAACCAATTAATTACTATAAAACGTTTGTTTATTTTTATTCACGCGAGATAAAATAATCTATACATAATAAAGACTATGAATAAACAAATAAACAAACAAAATGAAAGAATAAAGTTATAGAATTAAACCAAAAGGGATTCTCTTAGGGTGTGAACGGCGACCGTTGTCTCAAGTTCAACTCACCAAGAAAAATAAGGAAATGACATTTCACAAAATAATAATTATGTTAGTGAGAGAGGGGTCCAAAATTAACCAAAAAAAATAAAGTTATGAGAATAATAAATAATAAAATCAAGCAAGGTTAAAAAAAATATGAAAAACTAAATAAATTAAACAGAACACATATCCAGAATATTTAGCCTCAGATTTTACCTTTTTGGATGAAAATTCGATTGGATTTGGTCCCACGCGTTTAACGAGAAGAAAACAGAACCAAAGAAAGAAATTTATTGAACCTTTTTGGAGTGAAAATCGGATTCTTCTATAATGGGTAAATGAAAATTTTTCCAACCTCTCAAAAGTGTAAAATTTTCCTTTTTGTAGAAAAACACGACCGACGGGCATTGGTTAAATCCTATTTCCACCAGGAAACAGGATTTAACCGACGGGCGCCTGACCTACCGACGGGTACATACCGATGGACACGTGTTCGCTAGTTCGGACATGTGGCCGTCGGTACACTCACAGACGGCCCGTCCCTCGTGATGAGTGAGACAGGCTGCCTCTATGACCGACGGATGCCCCCGCGACCGACGGTCTGACCGTCCGTGAAAGAAAACTCAAAATTTAAGTAAAAAATCCCCCGATTTTCCGCTTCTCTCTACCGCAAATAAAAAACCTTTAATTCTCGTGAACTCAAAGGACTGACATCTCCGAATTCCATCCATCTATTTGGAACCAGGCATTGGTTTCTTCATCGGGTAATCTCTGATCTGAACTGCCTCGGGACACGGTGCTTACACATATATTTTTAATGATGTTTATGATTAGGTTGCAGTTTGGAGTATGCCTTAGAGTCCATGTATATTAGGGACATTTTTCATGTATACAAACTCATTTTTATTAATGAGTAGGCATAATTCATTTATTAATGTTATGTTTAATTACATCTTATTTGCTTATGTCTTAAATTAATAAATGAAGTCCTTAGTATTAGTAACATAGTGCAAAAGTAATAATGAAAGAGTTCATCATGTGAGATGCCTATTGTATGTAAATGTGTTAATATATACTTTGGTATTCTTAGTCATAGTATTAAGAAGATAGGACATTGTTAATATGGATAGACTAACACATATTATATTTCTTGAAAGGTTCAAACAGTTTTCATAATTGTGGTCATAGAGATGATCAAAGTCAACATATGAATTGCTTGTTAAAAGAACAAGTACTTGGAGACCTACCATGTTAATCTTCATATGAGTATTAAATTTATGTCAGTGAGGAATTTCTTTATAGTAGTGGTGCAAGTATCCTTCAACTTGAGAATGCCAAAGTTATCTTAAATAGTGAGTGGTATATTTTGACTTCATAACTACTTACCTTCATAGGGGGTGAACATAGTTAGGAGATTGGGTATCTCATGACCTACTTGAAGATAGTTGAGTGATCAATATAGGATTCACCATCTTAAATTTGTTAAGGGAATTATTTCATAAGTTCTAAAATATCACTGTCTAGAGAATCTCTGGCCAGAGTGAATTGCCAAAGTGGATAAAATTCACAAGGGGCATTTTGGGAACAAAATTTAAATATTATTAGAACAACTATATTTAGCTTTATATGAGTTGACATTAATTTATACTCAAAACCTAAATGAGATAAAGTAAGGTGAAAAAAATAATTGCACGATAACTGTTCTATGGAAGGGTATAATCAAACCACTTGACTTTTGTAACACCCCCATAAGCCATAAAAGGAACTGAGTATGATACTCAAACTTATATTAATAACTAATTGGTTAACAAGTTCAATTAATTATAAGTAACCATTTTATAACAATCTTATTTTACATGTTAAGTCATTTACTAACTGTAGACAGCGGGTCCCGAGTCAGTTTAGATCACGGTTACCCAATGATGGTTAGACGCCTGTTCACAAGCAAAAAGATTGGAAGTGATGATTTCCTTATGAAAATTTGCTTTTTAGATAAAAAAATAAAAAAAAATAAAAAATAAAAATAAAAAAGCGAAGTTTGAAAATTATTGTGTTTTGGTAAAAATTGTTATTTAAAAAAATATATATATTTTTGGGCTTTTGCGGCAGCCAGCGCGCGGGAGAGGCTGGCCTTCGCGCTTGCCAGGCAGGGTGCTAGCGCGTCCGTGGGGGAGTCGCTTGCCCGCACGCAAGTGACATGCAGGGCGTTGCTTGCCCGCACAGCGAGCGACGCCCGCAACGCGCCCTGCCGACGCCCGTCGCTCACCCCGACGGGCGTCGGTCGCCCTTGATCTACAGAAAACGCCAATTTTGGCCCTTTTTCAGATTTTTTTTTATTTTTTTTGACTTTTCACAATTTTTTTTAGGATTTTTAATGATAATTCCCTTTTTTAACCAAAAAAGGGGAATTTGATAAAAATTCAATTTTTTTGCTTAATTAATTAGGTTTTCCATTTTTATTGATATAAATAGAAAATTATAGGAAGAAAAAGGAAATTTCTTTTGGAGCATTTTTTTCTTTTCTTTTCTTGAGTTTGCCATTTTTTATTTTTCTTTTTCTATTCTTTTCTTCTTATTCTTTAATAAAATTTCTTCTAAACATTTTAGATTGAATTTTATTGAAAAATAATTGATTTTGAGACAAAAAAAATAATTTTTTGTTTTTAAAAATTCAATTTTCTCACTTGTTATTTTTTAATCTCTTTCTCTTCAATTAAATTTCTTCCAAAAACTTACATTATTTTTTGGATGGAAAATTGATTTTGAAATAAAGAGAATAATTTTTTGTTATTGAAATTCAATTTTTTTTATTTGATTTTGTAAAAATAAGATTTTTACAATTATTTTTTTAAAGAAAAGTTTTTATATTATTTTTTTAATCTAATATTTTGTGAATCAAAGTAAGGAAAATCAATAATCTTGATGGGTGTCGAAGCCACAAAAAATAAATAACTCAATTAACTTACCAAATAAATTGCAAATAGGGTAAGAAAGGGTCGAATCCACAGAGATTAGCACTGAAATAATTCTAAATAACAAGATTTTTTAACAATAAAAATATAAAAGGGGGATTTTTATAAAACAAAAGCTAACAAATACTGAATTGGAAGAAATAAATAAACAAACAATAAATTGATTAAAAGAAAATTCAATATGCAATAAATTCCAGTTAAAGACATTCGCAGCACAGGATTAATTCAACTGACGATAGAATAATTCTAAAAACCAAATAATGAGCCAGTTATAGCTGTTAGCTTCGCTCTCCCAACCTAATCTTTCCGTATTATTGAATTAATCAAGTAAGAGTATAATTAATTCCTAACCAATAAATAACTCTAAACACGCGGAAGGATTTAATTTATTGACAGTATTAAAGAAATAGAAAGACCTGACCTAAGCCAATCGACCTCACGCGAGATTGATTTAAGGCTAAGCCCAAAATCAACTTTTCACTTCAGAATTCCTTGCACTTTCATGGCTGTTCCAAATTCATTCCATTTAGCTTCAATTTACTTTCTTTCCATCATTTTGACCCTACAATGACCAAAATCACAAAACAAGTAAGAAGTACTAATTTGAGCCAAAATAAAATGCAATAATGTGAGGAAAAATAGACTAAAACATGCAACATTAGGCACTTAACAAATTCACCCACACTTATCCCATGCTTGTCCTCAAGCATAAATTAAATCTCAAGCACAATCCTTTCAAAAATTCATTCACCCAAAAATCAAATTCCAAACCAAAAAGTTCCAAACAAATCAAAATGCAAGGCAAGTTAGAAATAGAAGTTCAACATAGTTTACCACAAAATCATATCAAAACATGAGTTTGTCAACTACCTTTTCAAATTAGATGCAACAAGGTTCATAAACATTAAGCACACAAAAATTTATATCTCAATTCAAAATTAAATCAATGTATAAAAGAAAACTTATCAAACCAAATCAGACACTTTAATTTCTCATTTTTTCAGTAGATCAAGGAACAAAAAAACCCAGGAAAAATATTTTTCATAATTTTTTTCGTATTTTTTTTCTTGAATTCACTTTCTTAGACTATAACGGACGTGAGGGCACCCGGTTCTGACCCGCATACACCCAGTTTTTCTGGTCAAAGAAAAGATTAAAATACTTACAAGGAATGTAGAGATCCTTTTTACGTGAGAGCATCCGGTTCTGACCCGTATACACCCGGTTACTCAGATAACACAGTTCCAAGCGGCTACTAGCTCAACACTTAACCGCTATTTTTTTTTTAGCGGACAGCGGAGTAAAAATTTATTTTATTTTATTTTTATTATTTTTTTTGGTAACCAAGTCCCTCAATCTAACAGCACACAATACCAAACAAGTGTCGAAAATAGTTTTAACAAATCTCTAATATGCAAAGAATCCAATTTAAACACATGCAAACGTTTATGTTCCACTTTAAAAATTGAACCTTGATATTTCTAATTCAAAAAGTAATTGAGACCACCATAAATTGTATGAAAAATGGTAAATAATTATGAATACTACTCAAATATGCCTAACAAATCAATAAGTTAAAAACTAAATGGTTAAAAAATTATCTTCAGACAAATGCTTTTCTCTAAGATTGAAAATGAAACTTAATAAATGTTAATGGATAAGAGAAATTTAGAAAGTATTTTCAAGTAAGCAAACAATCATGGGATAAATTTCATACTGCTAGCATTCAAAATAGCACCTAAATGCAATAGAATAGGCGAATATCAAGCTACAAAAATTTTTTCATATAGTTTTAGCTTAAATTCACAAAAATTACCCATAAATGTGCTAATACATCATAATCAATTAAATTTCAGCTGCCTAACGAAGCTAAAAATGGATCTCAAGATCAAAGTAATTGTAATAACTCAACAATCCACGAAGATTCTTATAGTCCACCAAAATTAATCAAATTCCAGCAGAAAATTTAGCAAAACCAACAACTTTTTACAAGAAAAATTTTTAAAAACCAGTGATAAAACCAGCGATTCTCAGCATCAAATATCATCCACAAATTCAGCATAAAAATTAACAGTACAACTAACCAATATATGCACAGTTTTTTTCAAAATAATTATTTTTCAGCATATGACTAAAACATGCACAAATATAACCAATTAGATGCAAAATTCAACAACAAAATCAAGTTTAAATCACCATTAACATCAATAGCAAGCAAAACTAGCAATTTTTATCACAAATTCAACACAAAATCACAAAATAAGCACTTCTAAATCAAACTCCTCCCCCACACTTTCTCGTCGCATTGTCCCCAATGCGGAATAACACAACAAAGTGGGGCGAAGAGTAATGCAAATAAATAAAATAAAATAAAATAAAATTTAAATTGAGAAAACTGCCCTGTTCTGAGCAGAGGTGCTTTGCTTGTGGTTTGCTCCTACTGGGACTCGATGGCTGGTGGGTGCGCTTGGGCTGCGACTGTGTTGCGTTGTGGGTGGTCGGTGGTTAGGGATCGGGTTGATGGTGGTGATTGGCGTGGGGCGGCAATTTGTGGGTAGGTGTATAGAAGATCGGCTTCTTCGGATGGGGGTTGAGGTTAGGTGCGGTTGTTGCGGCTTGCGGGTAGGTGGCGTGGTGGAGATCGGGAGCTGAAGGAGTTGTGTCGCTAGAGGTGGTGCGGATCGGGGTGGCTACGCGGCTGGTGAAGCAACGTAGGGAGATGGGGCGATGATCGACGGCGGCTGGAGGTTGGGTCAACGGAGGGTGGTGGAGTGATCGACAGTGACAGATCTGAGTGGTCGGTGGTGTCGGGGTTAGTGGATCGGCGCTGATCGGTGGCAATCAGTGGTGGCAGCTGCTTTGGGGGTTTGTATAGTGAAAATTAGAAAGGAGTTAGTAAATATATTGGGTTAAAATGAAAAATAGTAATTGGGTTAAAAGGAAATAACTCAAGTGAATTAAAATTAGGCAATTTAGTGAAGATGAAAACCCATTTTAAATTAAAGGCCCATGAATTAGAACAAAATAACCCAATAAACTTATTAAAAACCCAAAATAAAATGAAAAGAGCCTGCAATGGAAAAGAATTAATTCAAGATCCAACTAAATTTCCATTGAAACCACCATGAACGGCTTATTTCTCATGAAATTGACATTGGATTGCCTTAACCAGGAAATTCTATAGGCTCAAAAATTATCCAACGCTACCATGGTCAAAATTGCCAATTGCTTATCAGCACTACCTATGAATTCATGGATAAATGAAGTTAACCATGAGAAGAAAAATAAGAAGAAGAAAGCAGTAAATTAAAATAAAATGAATAAAACTGAAATTAAATATAAATAGTAGGTGCTTAGCCTTGAACAAGGTTAAGAAATGGGTTGCCTCCCAAAAGCACCTCTATTTAACGTCTTTGGCCAGACGTTCCTGAGCTTCAACGTCTCTCAAACCGGTCTCAAATCCCATTTCAATGTCCTTCCATTCATCACTTCTTGCAAATTGGTATCAACTACCAAATTTTTCTCAAAACTGTTAGGATTTTTTAAAGTAGAGTCCAAAAAATATGAAAAATTTTAATTGTTTGAATTATCACCCAATTCAAAAGATTCATTTACTGAATGTGCAGTAACATCTACTTCAAAAATATTGGACACATAATCAGCATTCTTCTTCGAATTATGAACATAAAATTGATCAATGCCCTAAGGAGGAGAATTGTTTGTTTCCTTTAAGGCTGCAAGTTCATGCACTATTTTTTGTAAATTTGCTTCCAAATTCAGCTTCTTTTCCAATGTATTAGTGCTGTCCATATTTACATTGTCACCCAAAGTTACCTGTAACTTGTCATCCCTATTCAATTCAAACATTGGAGGAGTTAAAGGCTCAATTTTATCAATACCACAAACAGAAGATACAGCGCTAGGATTTTTCATGGCATTATAAATATTAAAATTTTCCATCTTATTATCAAATTCCATAGTAAGTGTACCTGCAAATACATCTATCTTGGTCTTAGCTGTTTTAAGAAAATGTCTTCCCAATAAAATCTCAGATGACTCCAAAGATTTTTCATCATCATCTATATCAATAACATAAAAATCACCTGGAAAAATTAAGCCATTAACCTGCACTAAAACATCCTCTAATAATCCTTCGGGATAAATAATTGACCTATTAGCAAGATGAATTATCACTCATGTTTCTTCTAAAGGCCCAAATTTAAAGAAAAATAAATTGACAGAGGCATAACATTTATTGATGCACCTAAATCACACATTGCTTTCTTAATGCTAACATTACCTATTTGACAGGGAATAGCAAACATACCTTGATCCTTGCATTTTTTTGGCATTTTCCTTTCAAGTACAGCTGAAACATTCTCACTAACGGTTATTTTCTCATACCCAACTGACTTTTTCTTGTTAGTACATAATTCTTTAAGAAATTTTGCATATCGAGGTATCTGTTTAATAGCATCAATTAAAGGGATATTTACCTCGATCTTGCGAAATATCTTAAAAATGTCTTTCTCCTCTTTTTCTTTCTTAAATTTGGCCAATCTCTCAGGAAAAGGAGCTCGGATGACTATATCTAGTGGCTGATCTGAATTTTTATCTTTGGTTTGTTCATGTTCCTCATTTTTTACCTCTTTTTCAGATTTTCTTACCATTTTCTGGTCACTTTTCTTAGACATGGGCTGTTCTATCTCTTTTCCACTCCTTAAAATAATTGCACTCACATTTTGTTTGGGATTTTCAATGGTCTGTGACGGCAGCCTCCCTTGGGACTCTAATCTGCTCACTGAAGTTGCCATTTGGCTCATTTATTTCTCCAAGTTTTGTATACTAGACTTCGTTTCCTGTTGAAATTGTTGCATATTAGTTACCAAAGAGTGAACAATTTCATCAAGAGACGAACCTGATTTAAGAGCTATTTGGATAGGCTGTTGTGGTGGTCTCGATTGAAATATTTGTGGTGGATTTTGCTGCCTTGCACCATAACTGAAATTTGGATGGTCACGCCACCCTGGGTTGTAAGTGTTGGAATACGGATCATAATTCCTAGGGGGTTGTCCACCATATCCACCTAAAGCATTCACTTGTTCTTGTGAATCATCTTGTAGAGTGGGACACATATCAGTTGGGTGCCCAGCATATGCACAAATTCCACACACTTTTGCTTGGGAAGTTCTACTTGTAGCCATATTTTGTACAAGAACAGTTAGAGCATTAAGTTTATCTTCAATGGAAGAAGAACTTACATCATGCACTCTTCTCGGGGGGTCTTGATATCTACCAAACTGTTGGGAAGTGGCAGCCATATTTTGTATCAACTCACGTGCTTGTGCTGGGGTTTTATTGTTGAGACTTCCCCCACTTGCTGCATCTATCATCTTTCTCTCCATACTCAACATACCTTCATAAAAATACTGAATAAGGGACTGATCAGTAATTCCATGTTGGGGACAGCTTGCACATAATTTCTTAAATCTTTCCCAATAGTCATGAAGTGACTCCACATCCTTTTGCCTGATTCCACTTATTTCCCTCCGAATTATAACGGCTCTAGAGGCTGGAAAAAACTTATCCAGGAACATTCTCAACATATCAGTCCACGTTGTGATCGTTCCTGATGGCAAGTTCAACAACCACTCCTTTGCCGAATCAGGCAATGAGAATGGAAAGGCCCTTAATTTCACTTGCTCTTCAGTAACTCCTTGTGGCCTCATACCTGAACAAACTACATGAAACTCTTTCAAATGTTTGTGAGGATCTTTATTCTCTAAGCCACGAAAAGTGGGCAATAAGTGAATCAGCCCTGATTTTAGTTCAAAAGCAGTATCCAGAGTTGGATAAGTTATACACAGGGGTTGCTGGTTCAAAGGGGGTGCATTTAATTCTCTCAAAGTCTGTTCAGCCATTCTTTCCTCTTCTATTTCCGCTGAAAAGTTAGTAAAATCAGTTTCCTCCTCTTCTTGCTGCTGTTGGGAAGAAGTTCCAGCAAGTTCCTTGCATAACCTTGTTGCTTTTCTCAATCTCCGGGCTATTTTTTCAATCTCTGAATCGAACAAAATTTCTCCCGAAATTTCAGACCTGATCATTAACAAATTAAATCAGGTTAGACTAGTTCCCGGTAACGGCGCCAAAATTTGATGGGTGTCGAAGCCACAAAAAATAAATACCTCAATTAACCTACCAAATAAATTGCAAATAGGGTAAGAAAGGGTCGAATCCACAGAGGCTAGCACTGAAATAATTCTAAATAACCAGATTTTTTAACAATAAAAATATAAAAGGGGGATTTTTATAAAATAAAAGCTAACAAATACTGAATTGGAAGAAATAAATAAACAAACAATAAATTGATTAAAAGAAAATTCAATATGCGATAAATTCCAGTTAAAGACATTTGCAGCACAGGATTAATTCAACCGATCATTGACGACAGAATAATTCTAAAAACCAAATAATGGGCCAGTTATAGTCGTCGGCTTCGCGCTCCCAACCTAATCTTTCCGTATTATTGAATTAATCAAGTAAGACTATAATTAATTCCCAACCAATAAATAACCCTAAATACGCGGAAAGATTCAATTTATTGACATCATTAAAGAAATAGAAAGACCTGACCTAAGCCAATCAACCTCACGCGAAATTGATTTAGACCCAATCATGCATCTACTCAGTGTAACAGCCCTTGTGAGGAAGTTACAATGATTGCCACTTATTGTTAACTCTACTAAACAATTACGGATTTAGTAAATTTAACTAGCAATATATTATTTAATTAAATGAACAACGGTGCCTCATTGAACATAAAACAAATAACAATCGAGATATGGTTTCTCTAAACTCCAGTAAATAACATGAACATTAAATGAAATTAAGAACAATAAATAATTGCAACAATCTCACGGTGAATAAAACCTGGCTTTGAATTAATCCTTAACTAGAATAAGAGTATTTAGCCACACATAATTGAAATAAAAACAAAATTAAATTAAATTGAGAAAATAAATTGCCTGTTACAGCCTTGAGAAAAACACAGATGAAGAAGGAATAGGAGAGATGTCACTATTCACATTTTTTTCTAGCTATATAGGAATAAAACCTAGATAAGTTAGGAAAGTGATTAAATTCTATTCAAACTTTGAAAATAAATTACAAATATAAAATGGAATATTATCCTACTAAAAATATTGCCTAATATCTCCTTAATTACAGCTTAATTATCCCTAAATATCTGATGAAGACCAAATGGCGGCTAGGTCAACTTTTAAATTAAAAAACCTAATCTACACACTTTGTCACGTCTTGGCCATTAGCCTTGGGCAAGGCAGATCCTTACCCTTGCCCCTTAGCCTTGGGCAAGGCTAAGCCCAAAATCAACTTTTCACTTCAGAATTCCTTGCACTTTCAAGGCTATTCCAAATTCATTCCATTTAGCTTCAATTTACTTTCTTTTCATCATTTTGACCCTACAATAACCAAAATCATAAAACAAGTAAAAAGTACTAATTTGAGCCAAAATAAAATGCAATAAAGTGAGGAAAAATAGACCAAAACATGCAACATTAGGCACTTAACAAATCTTCCCTTATTCTATCAAATCCGAAATCTGAGGGTAAAAATTCTAGACTCGATTTCTCTTTTTATTTTCTTTTATTTATTTTTTGTTCATATTTAATTAGTAATCATGTAAATCTTTTGATTTATTGTTTATTTATTTATTTTATGTGATCTTATATATAGATTTAACATTTTTAATATTTGTTTTTACTCTTTTTATTTTATCTTACTTAATTGTTTATTATTATTATTATTATTATTATTATTATTATGTTAATATTTTTATTTTAATATGTCATTTAATTTATTTATCATTCATGATTCATTTTTTTTATCTATTTTAATTTGTTATTTATTATTTTATGTATTTAATTGATTTTATTGATTTAATTACTAACATTAATTTTTTGTATTTATTTTTGTTTTAATACTTATTTTTGCCATGTTTGAGACTTTTGCACGTGAAGAAGGAGATCCGGGAATTTATTTTGGTTGATTCATCATTTTTTATTGTATTATAATTTTTTGTTTATTTTTGCTTTTAATTTATTTGTCATGTAATTAGTAATAAAATTATTTATTTTATGCATACTTAATTAAAATTCACAAAAATATTTATATTAATAAATTAGGATTTTTTCTAATAAAATAGGACCAATATACTAATTTTAACCAATAAAATGTTACTTTCAAAAAAAGAATTAATTTTCATAAAATGGGATCACTCATCCCGATTTTCTCACTAAATGCCTAAAATAATTCTCCATTTTTAAGTATGTATGAAGGAACCAACGTTCCCACTTCAAATAAATACCCCGATTTATGTATGCTTGTTTATTTATTTGATTTTGTCATTTATTTATTTTACTTTTACATTTTAGGGGATTGTATTTTTGTTCTAATTTTATCTTTTAATTTATTTTTGTAATTTATTTTGTTATTTTATTTAACGGTTTTTACCGCTTTCTTCAATACTTGATATGCGCTTAAATTAATTTGCATGACGTGTGAGAAAAGAGATGGAAATTTAATTGTTAAAAGCTCACTTATAATTTATCCAAGGCATTAATAATAGTGAAGTTCCGAACCACTCTCTGGTCTAGACCTCCGAGATTAGATGAACTTTTTCAATTTCTTGTAAATTGAGTGGCGACTCCAAAATAACTCAAAGGTACCTAAAGGTTTCGTGGGATTAGATGAACTTTCCCAATGTTCTATTGGTAAGAGATTTCAAAATATCTCATGTTACCCAAGATCTAGACGCGAACCCTTCTTGGATCCTAAAAGCGGGCACCCGGGAAACCCATAAGCGGGTTTCGGCGCGTCACACTAACATTCACTTATCTTACTTACAAACCTTTCTAATATTACTATGCAGTGTTTCACCTTCAAAATATTTAACAAATGACTATTTACATTTATTTATACAAATCAAGTTGTGTTTTAATATTTCTCTTATTCTATAAATTTAGTTTAAATACTTTATATCATATAATTAACATACTTAGTAGTATTTCATTTAACATTTATACTTAACTTTCTTATAACTAATATAATGCATTTATCAATTATTTATGATTTGGTACTAACACATTCACTTTTTGCTTAATTAAAGTTTTTTTTTAAAAAAAAAACTATTAGTTTACAACGATTTGGTTCAGTTTTGGAATAAAATTCTAAGCTTCCCACATATCTCAATAATTTTGGGAATCAGAACTACGTAGTTCTACATATATTATTTCACTACACATTATTAACATATAATCAAGTAATCACATAGCATAATATCAATAATATAAACATACAATTCAAACACTTGCTTCTTAGATTTTATTTGTAATGTAACAAATAAAGTAATCAATAATGTTCACTTTACTTTCTTAATAGCACAAGTATTTTAAGTAATACTAATATTCATTGAAACATTACTAATTCAATACTTGATAAACATTTAAAGACAATACTTTAATCATTCAATAAAATTAAGAACTCTTATATTGCCTAAATCAATAATATAAATGGACAACGGGAACACTATATATCATAAATGGTATCAAACATTAGATACTGAATATCAGTGTTAAACATTAAAGACACGATAGTCTCAATTCACTAGATGCAAACAGGTATCAAAACACTTAACACCATTTGGGTATTAACACTAGCAGGTGCAAACACTATCCCTTATAAGCATGTCTATTTATCCATGACTCTAAATAATTCAGGCACAAAATAAAAAATTTTATACATTAATTCATATATACACTATATATATTTCATTATATTTTCATGTTATTAAGTCAATAAACATTTAATATGTAATTTTGGAAAGGATTAAACATGAAAAATTAAGCAAATATCATTAATTTATAATGCTGAAGTTGGGGGTTATACGGCGTGTAGGATTTCCTGACCGCCGTGTAAAATGGCATGAAACTGAATATTCAAAACAGAAGCTATTTACAAGGCAAGCAAAAACATTTACATAACGAGCAAACAAACATACACGGATGTTCATGACCGCCATGTAAGATAATTTTAAAGCAATTTTAAGCAATACAGAACCTGATTACATGGCGGGCACAAATCCTTGACTGCCATGTAACTGGGCATACACGATACAATATCCTGCAGATTTATAGGTCCAACTTCCTTAGCATAATTCACTTTACATATATCATTTTTAAGGCACACATCCTTCACAACAATTGTCTATAAACTTCTTAAATTTGTTATGGTACCAAAATCATGGTATTTGAGTATATATAATGAAATTTATACTTATTAGAACACAACCTGTCCCAAATACAAAGAAGAATTTATTTTCTTAACTTTTTACTGCATTTCACCCAATTTAAATGCATAATTAAGCTACTATTTCTTCTGAACATACAAAGACCTGCAACTTTAAGATAAGTTATGATCAAATTTACAGTAACGGCTCATAAACATTCAAAATAGAGATCAATTTAAATTACACAACCAAGGCACTCAACTATGCATTTGAACGATTCATCTTCAAACCTGTGTTTACCTATCAATTTCATGCTTATTATGTGATTTAATTCATTTCTAAACTAGTATATACTTACAAATACACATAATTATTCTCAATAATTATACACAACCAAGGCACTCAACTATGCATTTGAACGATTCATCTTCAAACCTGTGTTTACCTATCAATTTCATGCTTATTATGTGATTTAATTCATTTCTAAACTAGTATATACTTACAAATACACATAATTATTCTCAAACCTGATAGATAAGCCAAACTCTTTCATGCTTACTTAATCTTATAGATGCTCCTCCTTTGCCATCATCTATTGATTTTCTCATCATTTCTAGTTTCTTATTATCAAAACACACCTATCAAAGAGTCTCATTGAACTGAACCGAGAGAAGAAGAATGAATATCTATGTTTTTTTTTCTTCAATCTCTCATATATATACATGAGAAGATTTTTGCTTGCTTTCTCGTTGAAAGCCACGTGAATTCCACCTACATCAGGATTCCTGCCTCTTACTCTTAACATAATCTATATTTTAGTTAATTAATTACTTACTTATCACTAATTATGACTTTTCACATTTGAACCCTTAAACTTTTTTATTTCTTTCAATTTAACCCATTTTTCCACTATTAAGTATTCTAATTTCCGATTCACTACTTCTATCTTTAAATATCAAGCTGTTATTACATGCCTTAATTCATTTAAGGTGTATTTTGGGTCATTACAACTTTTTTGTCATTTGGGTAGTCATGATGCTTAGATAGAAGCCTCTCATGATTTATACATATACATATGGATAAATATTAATTGTAAAATTAATATAATTATTTAAAAGAGTTTAAATCATGCATCGTAATTGCTGTTACGTCTGTACTGCTAGGTAGACCAAAAAATTCAATAGGTCACACACCTATAAGGAAAGGGAATTTTGGTAAAAGGACATCATTAATAATATTATATATTATTATAGACTAAGAAAAATAAGAAAAAAACAATTAATTAAAAGGGTTTAAATAATTGTCTATGCGCAGAGGTCTTCCAAAGGGACTCTGTGCATGGTATGGAGAAATGGGCCAGAATGGTCCATTTTGACCCTAGATGAAATAGCATGAGACTATAAATGTTATAGGGCTGATATAATGATATTAAATCACTTGAAGTATTGATATTTGGCTTAAAATAAAAGTGGTATGTGCATAAGCCCCCTAGAGAAAAGGTCTATACAGATCACTGATATAAGGCCTTGATAGCTTTTGGAATAAATCAAATTAAATATATTTTATAATTGTTATGGATCTTATATATTTAATTTAAAGGTATTTGGAATTGATTTGAGCATTTAAATTTAAGTCTACGGAAAAAAGCCCACTATAGAGCCTTCTACGCAAAAGCCTTTTTGAAAGGGCCCGAGCTAGATTTAAATGAAGCCCAAATTAATTAAATAATTTAAGAAGCCTAAATTTATTAATTCTCTAGAATTTTAATAGTCCTAAACCAATTATATTTAGGGTTTTAACTTAGGATAGAAAAACTTAAGTTTGGTGGGATTAGGTCAGAGATTTTTTCTGCCTCCTTTCTTTTTCTATAGCAAAATTCCACTACTAGCACCTGTAGAATTTAGCTGGTGTTACTCCAAAATATCTTGGTTCTCTTGCCTTTCTCTAATGTGGACCATTCATTAGAGATGTTCTAAGTTGGGCACTGTGGTTTAAGACAACCTACTGCTGTGAAATTCAACTGTTCAACAACCCTCAAGATGATTTTTGAAATTCTCCTAATTAGAAATAATAATGTCATGGCAAGATCTTAACTTTAATGGATATAAATTTTTGTTTTTCTGCCTTTTATATGATGCATAAATCCATTAAATCCCAATAGTCCCCGGGGTCAAGAAAGGATAGGAAAGAGATGATCAGATTGTCCTCAATATGGAAGAGCTAAAGTTGGGCTTCATGTAGGAGTTGTTAACATAGGCCATGGTCGTGGATATAGGCCTACAGCCGGTGATAGAGAAAGAGTAGGTCAATGAAATAAAAGTTGATAAAGATATAGGCCTACAGCCGGTGATAGAGAAAGAGCATGTTAATGAGACAGAAGTTGATAAAGAAAAGGAAGACCTTTTTTTACGTACTGGGAAGAAGCCCGAAGCTCCCATTGCAGGTATAAAGGAGTAGAAGCCTATTGAAGACAAGTCTACTACAATTGAAGACACCCTTATTGTTGATGTCTCTCTTAGCATTAGTGATAAGACTTGTAATGATATTTTCTAAGACAGATTGTACATCTCTGATCTATTTGAGGTTGACGACCTCTTAGTTTCAAAGATCAATGAAATGATCTGTGATGTTTTGCCTAACGACACCATTCATTTCGATTATAATCATGCATCTATATTTGATATAACTGCAACCAATACTACTCCACTTAATTTAGGAATGGGTGCAAGTCCGAAAAACATTTTAATTGCATCAAGAATAACTCTTGATGAAAGAGAAAATTTAGAGATTGCATCAAGATATAAATAGGCCTTTACATGGAGCTACGAGGATATGCCCGGAGTTGACAGAACAGTTGATAAACATGCCATTCCAACTTATGAAGGAGCAAAGCTAGTAAACCAAAAACTCAAAAGGATCTATCTCAAATTGTCTAACCCCATAGAAGATGAAGTCCATAACCGAAACAAGGCTAGATTTATAGAAGAAGTAAAATGGCCCATATGGTTAGCCAATGTTGTCCATGCACATACTGCTTACCACGGGAAGCACTATCCATGCCTCAGTACAAAGATTTGGGATTGAATGGGTTCATATATCTCATAGAAGGTAGAATTATAAAAATTAAAATAATAAAGGAGCTGATCTTGTCATGAAATCATTCAACCTATACTAAGAGATTTCAAAAATACCATAGATTATTGTTGGTCAATTAATTTCACCGCACCAGGTTGTTACAAACCATAGTGTCCAAAGCATAACACCTCCAATGCAATAACCCGTACCAGAGAAAAGCAAAAAGAACTAAAGAATTTGAATTGCACCAACTGAAAGTCCCAGGTGCTAGTAGGTAGAATTCACTATTAAGAGAAAAAGAGTTGGAGGCAGTTAAAATCACTTAACATAATTCCTCTTACATTATGTCTTTATACTCCCATTATAAACCTAATTCTAAATGGAGTAGGTCTCTATAATATTTTATAGAGAATTAATTAAAATGGATTTTAATTTAATTTATTTGGGCTTTAATTAAATCACACACAAGCACAGTTAAAGCCATTTGCATAGAAAGCCTTTAGTGGGCTTTTTAACGATTTAATAGCCCAAATCATCTTAAATCCCACAAAATTAAATATTTTAGGTTTATAATACTTATAAACATATTTAATTTTTTCTTGCCCAAAGACCAAGCCTCTAAGATCTTTCGTTAGTGATCTATACATATCCCTCTCTTAAAGGGCTTCAACGCAGACAACATATATCTTAGGCTAATTTAACTTGCTAAGTGATCGAATATCATCATATAAGTATTATAATATTTATCATTCATAGATATTTTATTTAGGATTAAAATGAACCCCTCTAGCCCATTTCTTCAGCTCGTGCATAGATTCCCTTTAGGAGGATTTTGTGCAGGGACAACTAATTAAACTCTTTAATTAATTGTTTCTTTCCTCATTTTACTTTCATAATAATATCTCATATTATTAAAGATTTTTATTTACCAATTTTCCCTTTCCCTATAGATGTGTGACCCATTGAATTTTGTGGTCTGCCTGGCAATACAAACATAACATCAATTAAAGAATTGCATGATTTAAATTCTTGTAATCATTATTTTAATTCTCCAATTAATATTATCCATATATTAATGCAAAAATCATGAGAGGCTTCTAGCCAAATATCATGACTAACCAAGTGATAGAAAAGTCAATTTGTTTGACTATATCCTTCCATAGACAATTACCATGCAATTACTCCTTTTATCTTATTTTATCTCATTTAGGTTTTGAGTATGGATTTATGTCAATTCATAATAGCCTAAATGTGCCTTTATTCTAAAAATGCCCTTTGTGAATCTCATTTATCTAGGCAATTCACTCTAGCCATAGATTTTTTAAACAAAGATAGTTTAGAACATATAAGATAACTTCCCTTAATAAATCTAGGATAATGAATCCTCTATTGATCACTCAACTATCTTCAAGTAGGTTATGATATACCTATTCTCCTAACTATGTTCACCCTTCGATAGAGGTAAGTAGTTATGGAGTTAAAGTATATCACTCACTACTTAAGATAATTTTGGTGATCTCAAGTTTGAGAATACTTACACAACCACTATTAAGAGATTATTCATTGATATGGATTTAATATCCATGTGAAGATTCTATGGAGGTCTTCAATGTACTTATTCTTTTAATAAGCATCCATATCTTAACTTTGTTCATCACCATGATCTCAATTACAAGAACCACTACTTGAACTATTCAAGAAGTATAAGACATGCTAGTCTATCCGTATTAAAAATGTCCTATCTTATTAATACTATAACTAGAGATATTTTGTCACACCCCGTTTGCCCCATAGTAGAATGAGCCATCTGTGTGTGCATACATTGTGTGTGTTTTGGCATGTGATAAGAGCATTTTGGATAAAAATGCATGTTTAAGGGTTTTGGTAGCATATGGGTGCATGTATGGCATTAGAGGGTATGTTAGTGGAGTTGTGGTTGTGTGCTTTGTTCATACATTAGTAGGGTGTGCATTAATTGGGAGTGCATTGTGTGTGTGTGATGCATGTTGTTTGGGTGTGAGTGGCTAGTTTCCACCACTAGGGAGAAGACAAGTGTTAGGGTTAGGAAGATGAGTTAAGAAAGAAAGAGAATTTGGGAAAAGCAGGATTTTCATCCTCTCTTTCCCGTTCTCCTCTTCCTTGTCTCTTCTTTCTCCTTTTTGCTCTTCTTTGAGTGCTCTAGCTGAGATTCAAGCCTTTGTGGTGGGAATTAATCACCTTTTTGCACTTTAATTGGTAAGTTACTGCATTTTGTTCTTTATCTTGTTCATGTTTTTCTTCTTCTTCCTATTTCTCTGAGTTTAGGGTTAATTTAGGATTTGTATTTTGTGTGTTTTGGGTGTTGTGCTTAGTTGAACCTCCTCGCCAACCGAGAGGTAAAGAGAAGGCTGGTTCAAGTGGCACAAAGTGATAGGAGCTTAGGAGTTTGCAGGTTGGGGAATAATTTGTGTATTGATGATTTTATGTGTTATTGAAGTTCTGTAAATATGATGAGGAAGATGCACTTCGTTCCAGGAGCTCGTTTGGGTAAAAACTCATAAGGGCTGCAATCTGCTATCACTACTCAAGGCCAGAAAGATCGAAAGGGTTTGGGATATAAAGGTGAACGTGGCGAGAAGAAAAAGTCAGAAAAGATCCCCCATATTTCAGAAAGTTTTGTTCCCGCGTCCTCAGTATGTGCTTACACTAGAGAAGAAGAGCCTCAGTGGGTGAATGGAAAGATTATTCCGGGGTTTGAAATCTTTAATGATGTCTTCGATTGGGATGTTGGGGTAATCAAATCTGCAGAGGACTTCTGGGATGAGGAGATTATGACACATTACAGTATTTGGGATAGAGATGGGCCCGAGGAGATTGTCACTGAGAAGTTGTTAGCCACTCGGTTGAAAGGGAAAGAGAAGATGGCAGAGCCAAATTTAAAGATTTAAGATCTGCAGATTTCACCGGAAGTAGTTGAAAAGTCTTCACCAAGCCAAGAGGCCAAAGCACAGTCTGCTGCAGCATCATCATCAACAAAAGACGAAGACAATAGTCATATAGATAGTCTTTTTATGCCATAACTGTTTAATGATGACAATGTTAATGTTTTTTATTATATTAATGAGATGAACAGCTTTGCTTATTTGTGTGATGTTTCTGATGATTTCATTTCTCATGATCATAAACATGATGCATTCATTTTTGACATTAATTCAACTAGCACAACTGCATTTAATCTCGGAACTTTGGAAAACCCAAAGGAAATTTTGATAGCATCAGACATAACTCTTGAGGAAAGAGTAAAATTTGAGAGAATTTTAAGAAAATATGAAAAAGTCTTTGCCTGGACTTATGAGTGCCGCGAATTGATCGAGAGGTCACCGAACATGCTATTCCAACTTATCCAGAGTCTAAACCTTTCAAGCAAAAACTCAGAAGACTTAGGCCAGAATGGGCACAAAAGGTGAAAGAAGAGATTCACAAGCAGATTGAGGCTAAGTTTCTAGTAGAAGTTAAATACCCGACCTGGTTAGCTAATATAGTTCCTATGGCTAAGAAGGATGGAAAGGTCCTCGTATGTGTGGATTATCGGGACTTGAACAGAGCTTGTTAGAAAGACGATTTCCCTTTACCGCACATTGAGGTGCTAATAGATAGTACAGCTACCTGTATGATGTACAGCTTTGTAGATAGTTATGCTGGGTACAATCAAATCCTCAACAGGATTGTGGATCGAATCAAGACAACTTTCATCATAGAATGGGGGACATTTGCCTACTTAATTCACAAAGAAGTAGAGGTATATGTAGATGACATGATAATTAAGTCAGCCACTAGAGAAGGCCACTTTGAAGCTCTGGAAAAGTTCTTTCAAAGGATTACTAAGTACAATCTGTGCCTTAACCCTAAGAAGTGCATTTTTGGAGTTACCTCAGGTAAGCTATTGGACCACGTGGTAAGTCAAAGAGGAATAGAAGTAGATCCTGATAAGGTCAAGGCCATTAGAGAGATGCCAGTGCCCCAGAAAGAGAAAGAGGTTAGGAGTTTCCTGGGAAAACTTCAGTACATCATCCGGTTTATTACCAAGCTAGCCTTAGTATGTGAGCCCATCTTCAAGCTTCTTAGGAAGAACTAACCAGTGATATGGAATGATGGTTGTCAGTTAGCCTTTGATACTATTAAGAACTATCTCCTAAATCCACCAGTCTTAAGGCCACCACATCGGGCCAAGCCACTAATCCTATATTTAGCGATAGAAGACAGCTCAGTGGGTGCCATGATGACCCAGGAGGATGAGTTTGGGGTGGAGTTTGCTGTTTGTTACCTTAGCAAGAAATTCCTGCCATATGAAGCCAAATATGTTGAAGTGGAAAAAATTTGCTTAGCCGTAATTTGGGCTTCTAAAAGTTGCGACACTACTTTCACTCTTTTAGCATGCAGGCGGTTGCTAAGTATAACCCGCTCAGGTACTTTCAACAGGCACCCTCTCTGCTAGGAAAGATGGGAAGATGGTTATTATTGTTGCAGGAGGTCGATATTGAATACATCACTAGGAAAACCATTAAGGGAAGAGTTGTAGCTGAATTCTTGGCTAAACACCCTATTAAGGGAGACTAGTTCGAATACAATTTTCCAGATGAAGATGTCGAGGCCATAACAGTACAAGGGTGGTAGATGTTTTTTGATGGGGCAGTTAATAGAAAGGAGGCAGGAGCAGGGATTATTCTTACAACCCCGGATGGTGAAAAGCTGCCATTAGCCAAGAAGTTGAGGTACAAGGCGACCAACAATGAAGCAGAATATGAAGCTTGCATCTTTGGATTGGAAGCATTGCTTACTCTGGGGGCAAAGACCGCAAAAGTCTTCGGAGATTCGTCCTTAGTGATCCATCAAATTAGAGGGGAATGGTCAGTCAAGGAAGAGAGGTTATTGCCTTATGTGAAGCACTTCAAAATGTTGAGTAGCCAGTTTGAGACCTGCACTTTTCACTTCGTCCCCAAGGATGAAAATCAGTTGGCTGATGCTCTTGCGATATTAGTGTCTATGTGGGATAATCTAACGGGGGTTGCTATGAGACCTGTGCTGATCTCTAGTGTGAAGAAGCCTTATTTTGAAACTGAGAAGATAATGGATGTTGAGGTCGCTTATGGGAAGCCTTGGTATTATGATATTCAGAACTACTTAGAAATGTCAGTTTTTCGAGAAGAAGCCACTGAGAAAGACCAAAGAATGATTAGAAAGTTATCCTCTCAATTCATTAGTGCAGACAAAACTTTGTATAAGAGGCAAGCGGATGGTATCCAATTAAGATGTTTGGCAGAGAAAGAAGCTGGTTATAGAAGAGATTCATGCCGGTGTTTGTGGAACTCACATGAATGGTCTGGTCTTAGCAAAAAAGATCATGCGCCAAGGATTTTATTGGCTCACAATAGACACGGATTGTTCAAGGTATGTGAAGCAGTGCCAGTTATGCCAGTAACACGCGAATTTGAGGCACGTGCCAATTTCAGAGCTACATAATTTGACATCTCCATGGCCATTCACAGCGTGGGGGATAGATATCATAGGTGAGATACATCCTACAACTTCCAACGGGCACAGGTTCATTATAGTCCCCATCAATTACTTCACTAAATGGGTTGAAGCTGAGTCTTTTAGAAAGGTTGATGCTAGGGACATGGCTAAGTTCATTGAAAGGAATTTGATATGCATATATAGCCTCCCGCACCACATTGTGTCCAATAATGGGGTACATTTTTTAGCAGAAACTAAACAGATGCTCCAGAAATATGGAATCTAGCATCACAAGTCTTCTCCTTACCGACCTCAGGCTAATGGTGCGGTTGAAGCAGCAAATAAAAATGTTAAAAGAATATTAGCCAAGATGGTTCAGAGCTATAAAGATTGGGCAAAAAAGCTACCTTTTGCACTCTGAGGTTACAGAACCATAGTCAGAACCTCTACAGGAGCGAAGCCTATCTATCTGGTATATGGAACTGAAGCAGTTTTGCCAGTTAAAATTGAGCTGAAATCTTTAAGGGTAGTCATGGAAGCTGAGATTCCGGAGACAGAATGGGCACAGCAGCGACTATTGCAGTTGAATCTGTTGGATGAAGACAGGTTTGCTGGCATATTATCACAATCAGATCTATCAGAAAAGGCTAGCTCGGTCCTTTGGCAAGGAGGTACGAAAGCACCCATTGAAGGAAGGGGATTTGGTCTTAAGATGATGAGGCCAGGAGCACCAGATATATGGGGAAAATTCAGACCAACCTGGAAAGGTCCATTTGTGCTGAAGAAGTTACTGACAAAGGGAGCAGCAATTTTAGCAGACAGTAATGGGAATGAGTTCAAAGAATCGGTCAATGTCGACAGATTAAGAAGATTCCATGGCTAAAGGCTAAAATAAAAAGAAGAGAATAAATGCCCCGCGGGTCGAAAATCAAAAAAAAGGCAGCCTTACTAAAATTGGGCGCCCTATCAGGGTGAAAACTGAAAAAAGGCATCCTGGGCAAAAATTAAGGGCCAAGAGAAAATATTCAATCAAGAAAACCCAAGAGGGCCGATTGATAACAGGAGTTTAATGCTTACGAGATCTATTCCAAGATTAGGTGTAGTCTCGTGCTTTTGAATTCTTGTCAAAAGAAGATCATGTATGATGAAATCATATAGAACTGTACACAATTTCGCAATGAATAAAAGAATTTCGTTCGCATTTTCATTGGTCTTATAATTCTGTCTTCAAAGCAATATATCATTGATCTATCTAATGACTATTGTTTAAAAACCTTCTCTTGTAAAAAAAATGACGTTAGAGATGAAAACCGTAATTGGCGCTCTAAGCAAATGTTAGGCCAAAGGGCAGGGTGAAAACTTGGAAACATGCAGTCTGTCCTATTAAAAATGAAATGAATAAAAGCCGCTGGATTGGATTGAGTCCATTCCAGGCAAAAGTTAGGCAAAGGGTCGTGTGAAAATCCCGCAAGGGATGTATTTCCCATAGAGAAAAGCTAGTGTGAAAATCCACAAGGGACGCACTACCTTTAAAATAATAACTTTCGATGCCTGGAGCAATAAGGCGGCATTACTTCAGAGGTAGGGACATGAGTCAGAACCCCGGGTATATGATCATCGACGGAGGGAAGATGCACGCCTAACGAATCTTTCAGAACAGGTTTTGGGTCAGAGTCCCTGAAGCCAAGATGACACTCTTGTGGATCCTTGGGAGCATGATGGAGCAGCCAAGCTGTATCCCTAATGGACCCTTGACCATCTAGGACATAGTCCATTCATTTTTACAAGCATCCGCATACCATGTCATACACATGATTTCTTGTATATACTCCTGTGCGTGTAATTTTGCAGGAAATATCTAAATGAGAACCATCAGTTCAGAAGAACACAACCCCGCACTTTGTAAGCCTAGAACGGGTTCGGTGCAGTTCAGAAGAACAACCCCACACTTTATAAGCCTAGAACGGGCTCGGTGCAGTTCAGAAGGACAACCTCTCGCACTTTGGAAGCCTAGAACGGGCTCGGTGCAGTTCAGAAGAACAACCCCGCACTTTGTAAGCCTAGAACGGGCTCGGTGCAGCTCAAAAGAGCAACCCTCGCATTTTGTAAGTCTGGAGCAAACTCGGCGCATCATCCAGTCCAAGAAGATAGCTGCCTCAGGTACGCGCTTCTTCTTTCTTTCTTTGAGTTTTGGCTCACTTAGGCACCCAGGCACTACGTTTCCCAAAACTGGGGGCAACTGTAGACACCGGGTCCTGAGGCAGCTCAAACCGATATTACCCAATGACGAAAATGATTCTTGTTCATGGGCAAGAGGACAAATGGAAGTGATGGTTTACTCGAAAATGCTTTTCGTTTTAAAAATAAAAGATGGTTTAAGGGCTTACTGTGGGCCTGTGGTGGTGAGGCCCATCTCACCCATGTGCGATGAAGCCTCACGTTGTGAGCCCATCTCACGTTGGTGAGATGTAGCCTCACAATGTAAGCCCATTTCACAGGTGAGATGAAAATCTCACCTGCCTCACGCGCCCCATACTGCTCTAGCACGTCCCTTCTTTGTGTTTTCGGGAAGATTTGGTTTGAAAGTACGGTTTATGCTTGGATTTGGTGAAAAATGAACTAATCCTGTTTGAGACATTAAAAAGAGGGGTTGAAAAACGAAGAGGAGGAGGATTGGAGGAGGAAGCTAAACTAAAACGAAAAAAGAGACAGAGAGAAAAGAAAGCTGGGAGAGCAAGAAAAACAATTCTAGGTTCTCAAAGCATTCTTGGATTGTTTCTTGAATCCAAGAAATTAATTCTTGAGGTTTAAGATTTCAAACATCTTTCATCTTTTCCTTAACGTAAATCACGTTTTAAAATTTTTTATGAAGCTTTGTTTTGATTTTCTTCTCAAGAAAAGCAAAGAGAAAAATCAGAAACCTTTCATCTGCAGATCAAACATCAATATCTGAGGGTAAATACTGAATAACCATCTCTCTATTTCATTTCTTTCTTTCTTTTTCTTCTTCTTTCTTTCTTATTTCTTTTCTTCGTTTTACAGTGCCTGTTATTTCTCCTCATTGTATATATTATTTTTTTTAGTTGTTGTTTGATTTTATTAACTTGTTCATCGTGTTTGTTATTGTTATGATTCATTAAGCATGTTCATTGCTTTATTATGCATGTTTTGATCGCATCATGTTATGTTTGTTAACCTGTTTTTAGTCTTCTGTTTACCCCTGTTTTTTTGGTTGTTGGAGTCGTAAGTTTTGTTTTGCCTGGATTGTGGTTGTCAATCGGATTTTGCCTTTCTTTTTGCTTGAATCGTGATTTTCTGGTTGGATTTTGCGTTTCCTGATCGGATAGTGCCGTTGAATCCCTTCTCTCGATCGGACGTGTTAGAGAGAGCCAAGTTTCCCGGTCAAACTGCACGACCCGTAAAGTAAGTGCACGAGTCGTGCATGCCTTGCACGACTCATGCAAGGCATGCACGAGTCGTGCACACCTTGCATGACTCGTGCAAGGCCTGCACAAGTTGTGAATGCCCAATCCTTCTCTCCCCTGTTTTGGCCGGTCGTCCTTTCTCCCCGTTCTGCCTTGTATATTTCTGTTTTGATTTCTTCCTTTAATTTTTGGTCTTTTCTTGTTTCTTGTAATGATCATTACCTCCTCCTATTATGTTTTTATTCGATTTAATCCACTGGATTGCCCTTTTTTTTGGTTTATTACTCTTTGCCTACTGTAATTAGATTATGGTAATTGATGTGAATTTGATTTAATTTGTTTTATCATTTGTAATGCATGCCATTGGGTCTAGTATTATTGATTGTAGTGTTTTAAAATTAAAACTCGTGTTTTCTGTTGGAACGAGGATGGTTTTTGCTTGACAGAGCAAAAACACAGCTCTGTTTCGCAAGAAACACAGCTGTGTTTCTGCATTGCCCGACGTTTCGCTGAGGAAAAACAGTTGTGTTTCTGCATTGCCCAGCGTTTCGCTGAGGAAACACAGCTGTGTTTCATAAGAAAACACAGCTGTGTTTTGCTCACTGTCCTGATTCTTTCCTTTTTCTTTGTTTTCCTGCATGCAGCCTTGGTTTTTTTTGTAATCGTTTTATATTTAATTCTTTCTATTTATTTGATTATTTATATTTAATTGTTTTAATTGGTTGTATATTTTTCCAATTAATTTAATCATTTTAGTTAATAAATTCATTCAATTAATTTATTTGTTTATATCATTTATTTGACATAATTTACTAACATTTATTTCATTTTTTTTGTTGTTTCGTTGCCTTAAAACTTATTTGTTTGTGTGAGTTACATTTCGTGCTCGGGTCGGAGGATCGGAGATAAAGGACCTTTGATTTTAGGGTTTGCATTTTAAATTCCGTATTTTCTTTTATTATTATATTATTTTTATGTGTTGTGTAAAATGTATTCTTTTTATTATCCGTATTATAGAAAATCATATTTTTTTAATAACTAATAACTTGGGACTTTTCTTAATAAATTGGACCAATGTTCTATTTTAGCCAACAAAATTTCACTTTCAAATGTAGAACTAAATTTTCATAAAACGGGATCACTCATCCCAGTTTTTCTAATCAATGCCCAAAAAATATGGTTCTCTAATTTTTAGGTTAATAAAAAAAGGAACCAATGTTCCTAAAATGTAATAAATAACCCGATTTATGTATGACGCACTTTTAATTATTTATTTTGTATGTGTTATTTGTTCATTTTTTAGGCCCTTGTAATTAATTTTGGAGCGAATCTTATTTATTTATGCTTTCTTATTTCATTTTATTTTGGGGGATTGTTTTGTCCCATTTCTTTAATTTTATTTTGGGGGATTGTTCTGTCCCATTTGGGATTGTTCTGTCCCAATTTTCATTCGTAATTTATTTATTTACTTATTGCTTTATTTATCGCTTTCAATATGCTTGCAAATGCGCTTTAAATTCAATGCACAATTGCGTGAGATGAGAGATGGAATTTTGATTTCTGAAAAACTCATTTATAGACTTAATTCATTAATAAAAATGAAGTTCCAAACACCATCTCTAATTTAGACCAATAGAGGTTAGGGACCTTTCCCAATTTCTTGTAAATTGGGTGGCGACTTCAAAATACCTCAAAAGTGCCTAAAGGCGTTATGAGTCTAGATGATCCTTTCCAATGTTCTATTGGGAAGGAAGCATCCAAGATGACTCATGATGCCCAAGATTAAAAAGACGCAAACCAATCCCTCGAATCCTAAAAGCGGATTGAGCGAGACCTTTTGTTAGGTTCGGCGCGCGTCACAGCTACCATGGTAAGGTTTACTATGAAATTTAATAGTTTTACTCTAAATCAAGTTTATGAATTGTGCAAAGTCACCTTGATAAGAGATGCCCAAAAGTATTGGAAATCGCTAACAACTCACACAAATATAAATGATGTAATAAACAAGGAATTGCTAATAGATGGTATGATAGCCATAGTAGTAGATGTGTTGAAAAGAGAATTTTGTTGTTTCTCCTTGTTAACAGAATCATTAGAGAAAGAACAATCTCTAGTGGCATTGATGAAATTGCAAATATGTGACATGTGTTATTTTAAGAATTATGTGTGTGAATTCAAGAATTATTATTATAATTTAGATTATTGCACTCAAAATTATCTATCAGGAATGTTTTTGTGCTAACCTTCCAAAGCCCTGGCCTGAAGTAGAAAAAATGGCCTACCAACTCCTCCTTAATGAATATAGAATGGTAGATGGCCTAGGAGAAAAAATACAAGCAGTAAAATATACCATGAGAAAGGCATGCAATCAGCTCCAAGTAAAAAAAGATACAAAACGTCTTCCTTATTTAAATAAGAGTTGTTATTCTCAAGTTGGAATCTCATTGTTCAATTTACTAATATATAGTCTTGTGATAGTAGTGATGAACTATTAGCAAGCGCACTAATCGTTATTGATTTTGTAAAATGAGAGTAAAAATTACTACCCGAAATATCATAACCAAGGGAACCATTTTCTAATTATACTAAAATTTTTAAATGTTATGTGAGCAAAGAATTTATTATTGAAAGTGAATTACTAATCTAAATTACTAACTTAATCATATTTCATGCTATAACTTAACTAACTAAGCAATTGAATTCGATCAATAATTAATTAAGATTAAAGACATGTTAATGTAATTCTACCATCTCTTAGTACTCATCATGCAATTAAATTATGAAACAATTTATTTTAACTAGACTAACTTGTCAAAAGCCAAATACCCTTTATAGGAATATTATTCTAGTGAACATGATCCCTATTCTAAGAAAAATCACATAAATTAGCATAAACAAGTTACATACAACCTAAGCTCCAATTCATAAGTAATCATTCTAACAAAGGTTAAACACTAAAAAGTCTATCTTTACACTCAATTCCTTATGGTCACTGAAATTATACTCAAATAACACTAATATAATGAAAAAAAATTCTTATAAAAATCACTAAACCTAAAACATGTTTACAGAAAAATCACTTCAACCATTTTTGGGCGAAAAAAATCACTAAAAATTACAGCTAACGCATACATTCAGCACTCCCACGCACAAGTGGGTTGACACGTGGCATGTTTTGTGGAAAAAATGACATGTAGGTATGCCATATGGCAAACTGACTTAACGAAATTTTCATGTGGCATGCCACATGACATGCTCACATGTTATTTTTTTCACATGATATGCCACGTGTCAAACCATGTGTGCATGGAGGTTCTAAGTGTATGCGCCGGCTGAGCTTTTTGGCGAAAAAATCGTCTAAAAACGGTTAAACTAATTTTTCTATAAATATGTTTTAAGTTCGGTGATTTTTATAAGAACAAAAATTATTTCATTATATTAATATTATTTGAGTAAAAGTTCAGTAACTATGGATGAAATTAATCCCTCAATTCCAATAAACGTATTCATGCATATAATCTTAAACTACCGTTCCGATAAACACTCAAGAATCATGAACATAATAAATCATATTGAAACATTCATAAACATTCATACTTATGAAACATGTAGAATTAATTATTCTAACATTCATTCAACATGAACATGCATACAAATAACATGATAACGCTCGGAAAAGATAAAAGTTAAAATTAAATTATTTAAATCATAAGCATAATACATGAGTTTCTTAGTTATTCAAGAATCCCCTTAACAAAAAGTACTACTTACTCATTCTCAATGAAAACATTAAAAGAAAAATGAAAGAATTGATATAACTACTACTTTTGAAGAAGCCTGAAGTGCTTCAACTCAACAACAATACCTATATCAAAACTTGAATAAAACTAAGGGTCAATTTCACTCATGGTCCCTCAACTTATCACTTATCGCACAAAAGTAACCGACTTTTTTTTCTATCTTAAATGTCACTGAACTTCTAACATTTTTTCAAAAAAGTCATGTTGATCGGAATCCGGCGAGAACCCTTGTCGGATTGATGACATGGCATATGACACGTGGCAATAAATAGTAAATATATGACTTTTTTGCAAAAATGTTAGAAGTTCAGTAACATTTAAGTTGAAAAAAAAGAAAATTGGTTATTTTTGCGCGATAAATGATAAGGTTAGTGACCGTGAGTGAAATTAATTTAAATGTAGCATTTGTTGGAAATATTGTTAAACGACATGTAGTTTCTGACATGACATGCCATGTCATCAATCCGGCGATAGTTCTCACCGGATTCCGGTCAACATGACTTTTTTGCAAAAATGTTAAAAGTTCAGTGACATTTAAGTAAGAAAAAAAAAGTCGGTTACTTTTGCGCGATAAGTGATAAATTGAGTGACCGTTAGTGAAATCAACCCATAAAACTAACTACTTTCGGAGAAGACTGAAGTGATTCAACTTAGCAACAATACCTAAATCAAAACTTGAATAAAACTAACTTAGAACTAAGAAACCTAAATTAATTTAAGCTAAAACTGAAACGAAAACAAACTAACTTATAATCTAGCTAAAAAGAGTATTTAAATATTATAATTAGGTTAAAAAGAAATAAACATAATCCTAATATTATTAGAACTTCAAAATCATCCCAAAAGAGTCAATTTCTAATCAATTTTAAGAGAGAAGAATCAAAATAGGAAATTTGCGGCAAAATTCAAATTCGAATAAGAAAAGGAACTGTGTAACTTTAACATTCTCAATGCCCATTCGCCTTATCCAGTGGTTGTTGAGATTGTATCTTCATAATTCTGACTTCACAACGAACGGGTTTTCATAAACATGAAGGATCAATTCTTCTATCTTTGCCTTCTTCTTATCCAACACCCACTAAACAATGTGAAAGGTCGTTTCATGCTATTGCTTCTATCACTAGATTTATATTTTTGAATACTCAATGCTTGTTCATTCCGATGAACGGTTGTTGAAAACTTTGCAATTAGGGATGATCACAGGCCAGAGTGGGGGTGGGGAGTGGCTCCCCACCTACTGCCCCTCCCAGGGGCGGGGATTTCCCGTCCCCATCCCCGCTGGGGATGCGGGGGAAAAATCCCCCCCGTCCCCAATAAAATTACCCAATTCTAATGAAAATTTTCGATCCCGATAGAAATTTCTGACCCGAATAAAAAATATTTCACAATATTTATCTTGCAAAATTTAATAATTGATGACTTAAAATTAAAAATATCTCATACAATTTAAATACAAATATTTATAAACATTTCATACAATTAAAATACAAATATTTGTAAATATTTCAAAAAATTCAAATATTAATAATATCATTTGAACAATTTACACACCAACAAATATGAACCTAAAAAAATTTAATATATATATATATATATATATTTAATTATATATATATATATATATAATAAAATATTAATTTTTTTTCGGTACGGGAACCCTGTTCTCCATCCCCGCCCCGAATTCAAAGACGGAAATTTTTTTCTCCCTGTCTCCGCCCTCGCGGTAGAAAAATTCGAAGATTCTTCGTCCCGCCCCGCCAGGGACTGGAAATCCCCGCCCTATGATAATCCCTATTTGCAATCAATTTCTCTTTTGAAGAATGGATCTCTCATTGAATTGTGTGAATGAGAGTTGAAGCCTTATGTAGCTCACTTTCAACTTAGCTTTCTTCAACGCCCCGTTGATAGTCCCAATGACCGTTTGACTCTTCTCTTTTGATTTCTTTAGAGCAAAATATTTCGTTAAGTCCTTTAAATGCTAAAATTTCTCATAAGTACCTAAAAACACATAAAAACATACTAATCTAAACTAAAACATAAAACAACACAATATTAACCAAAACATACTAAACTATAAAAATTAAGTAAAATATACTCAAAATATACTGAATTTATATATGAAAATTACAGTTTGTCAAGCAACTGTCTTAGACAAAAGATGGAAAGATTTCAAAAATCAATTGATATTAAGAGTGCAGACCAACCTAGGTTGAGTTTGGCTTCAAACCTATCCAAACTATTTTCTAGCTTTGAGTGATATGTGTTAATTTGGCTAATTCATTAACTGTAAAAATTAAGTCTGTATCGATGAATAGAATGAATATCCAGGTGAATAAAAATTCATAGTATAAAACAAACTCGCTTCGATGGGTATTAAAGTCTTAGTAAAAATTTTGGAGTGGTAACCTACAAACCTGTGATAGCAGGTTAAAAGGAAATTTGAGTTAAAAAGTTATAAATTCAAGAAGTTTCAAGATATAAAATAAAATTAAAAGACAGAAATAGATATAGAAGCAATAGATAAAGGACCATTGATGGAAATAACTCCAAAGGTCACAAACAAAAAAATAATGAATTGATAAATGTTGCACAATTTTATCACAAAAAAATATATGGGGTCAATAAATAATTGACATGTAACCACTTATAAAATTTGTTATAATTTAACCAATTTTTTTTGGAATCAAAATTATAATTTAAACAATAAACTCTAAATTTAATTTACATTTTTTATATAAGTTAGCAATGGACTCTTTGATTATCGCCAACTATCCTGTCGTAATACCTTTAATTGTTGCTGTCAAATCTAGACTTATGAAAAAATCTAAGAGGCGTCTTGTACATTCTAATTTGAGGATTAACAAAGTGCCCATTAACCTCAGGTATACAAGTAATTTCGACATAGTCGTTGTGGAGGGGGCTGGTCGTGCTCGTATAGTCCTTTTAGATATTGAATTATTAATGGAAGCATCACCATCATGACCACCAAAAAGCAAAATAATAATTTGCTTTCAGACCAATACACCAATTGACTTTCTTACTTATAATATGTTTAATTTAGCGAAAGAGATTGTAAAATAGACACGTGGGACCAATTTTGTACCCTTTCTCACCAAATTATTTATCTTTTTTTATTAAGTCACTCTCTTATTTTTATAAAATTCGATTTATAGCATCATTTCATTTCATAAGTGATTTATAACAAAGTCCTTTATAATATACCCAACGAGCACTATAGTTCAAACTTCAAAAAAAGAATAATTTCCATTTTGATAACCTCCAACAAATAATACTGCCTAGTTGGTGTTGGTGTCGTGTCCCTTAGTTATTGCCGGTATACACACACATATGTACAAGCACAAATCAGAATCATAAAATAATAATAAACTTAATTTTTATTTTTAATTAAAATATAATTTATATGGGACAAGACCAACTTTTGTCTTCGAGAAATCTAAAAAATGCCCTAATATATATCCCTCTAAACTTGTACTAAATTGTAAAAAGCGGTCCCCAAAGTTAGTATTGTTCCAATTTAACACCTAAAGTTATTAAAAGCACAATTTAAAAATAAATTTGAGTGTTATTATCCAAAAATTGTTATTGTTATTTGCGAAACCAATGTTATACTAATTTTTAGCTTAATCTAACTAAATCTAAAATTAATTGAACTAAAAGAAAATTTAAACAATAAATTAATTAAAAAAACACAACTCAAGAAAATTAATCAAAGATTAAAGTTTTGCTAAAGTCATTTGTACTCCCTGGACAATTATAGACATTAACACAATTCTCAATCAAATTGAAAAACTCATCAATGAAACCCAATCATCTGAACCCAATAACCGATATTCTTGTCAAATTTAACTCTATACAGAAAATTAGAGTTAAGAAGCGTAAATATGAGTTTTAGTGAATTCCCCAACTTGAGAACAATTCAAATCCCTAATTCTAAAAAGTTTCCAACTTGAAAATACAAGAGTTAATCTTCAATCCACAAAAGATCATGAATTACTTAAATTCAAAATTCATAAACTCAACTTTCCAACATGGAAACAACCAAGGATATAAATAAGAAAATCATCCATTCAAGCATTAAGAAGAAAGGGAAAAAACAAAATCAACTGAAAATTGTATGAAAATTAATAATCATCCATTACAAATCTAGGGATTCAAGAATCCCTTAACAAAAATAAGGATCTACTCCATAATAATTGAAACTAAACTAAGTAAAGAAATAGAAAACATAGTTACAACTTTTGAAGAAGAACCATAATTTTAGCTCCCGAGCTTCTTCCAAAGAAAAATCCCTCAAGAATTGATCAATGAAAAGAATAACAAATGGAAGAATATGGTGGTGCAAGGAGAAAGAGAGAGTCCAAACAATAGTAAAAACCTTCCTATTTATATTTCCTATCATTCCTAGGTCTAATTATTGTTTCCTAATCAAACTAGGAGTCTTTTAAGTGAAAGCGAGGTACATTCTAATTATTGTTTCCTATAATTTATGTTGAAACTACAGAATATACACTAAGTCTGCCAGTAATTTTAATTAATTATGATAGAAAACAGACTACATTCTAATCAAACTTAGCATTGAGTGAAAAACAAAGTTCCAAAATTAAGTTCAAGCTCATTATGGTAAGAAGACAACTGACAACTGGACAAGAGTAAAAGCTTCAAAGATTGTCGCAATAAAAACTGAAAAACTACATAAAAAAATATTAAACTAAAGCTAATAACTAAAACAAAAATGAAAAATTGGTTTGAGTTTGAAAAAATCGGGTTCCCTACCCCAAACTTTAAAATTTGCACAGCCCCCAGTGCAATACAAATCAGCACAAAAATATCAATATACACATCAAAATATCACCACAAGCATCCACAAACTCAGCACAACATCAATATCAATCATCCATCAAAAATAATATTAAATAGCCATCTTGTGTATACACAAGAAGATTACTTCTGATAAGTGTACTTCCCCAAAATGATCAGCTGCTGAGGATGTCTAGAAGATCATGTTTTGTCTCCTCTTGACCGCTTGGGTGCCAAGCTATCTGCAAAAGAGAAAAAGAAAAATATGTAAGCACACTAAGACACGAATAATGAAACAACAGAAAAGTATAGGTCTCGGATGCAGTTTAGTTGCTTCTAAGAATACATGTAGATGCACAAAAACAAAAAGCAAGGTGGTTAAGTGGTCGTCCTAATCCCTACTACAATTTTCAAGCACCAGATAGCAAAATAAGCAAATAACCATACCAATAAGTTCACATGTTAAATCAGGTCAAAAGATAACTAAAACTGCAATAGAGAGATACATTGTTGCTCGATTGAACACACAATCAAAGCTTAGATGATCATGCTGCAGACATGCCCTCTAAACAATCTATAAACTCAAATGAATAAAAACAGCAACTATAATATCTCAAAACAGTCTCATTAAACTTCAAGCAACTTAAAAAAATCAAAGACTAGCAATGGGGGCATAAGCAGTCTTTATAGCCAATTTAAGCATTGACTCATCAGAATTCACCAATATAGTCATAGCTTATGAATTTTCAACAAGCATATCAGTGTCAATTGACAAAATTCATGCAATTAGGCACTTGTGGTTCACTAGTCTGAGTGCAGTGTGGAAGTACATGAATATTGGGGAAAATTGCATTATTAGAGAAAGGAAAGATGGATCAATTTCACAAACAGATCAGTTGAAAACAGAGTTGCTATCAGCGCAATGCATCAAACACTTATTGTGCAAAACCGAAAATTCATGAATTCCGCCCTATAATTCAAGGCCAAACCACATATAATAGCTCAAGAGTAATTCAACAACATTCAACCCAAGTGCAAATAAAAATCGCAACAAAAACTCAATCTGGTATAAGAACTAAAAGTTCACATGCAGAGCTCAAAACAATTGTTTCATATAAAAACTAGTTCACACAGCTTGCAAAAGAAAAGAAAAACTACAAACCAACAACACGTATGTTAACAACAATTCTACCAGAAAATTATAATTCAAAACATGAACTGAGAAAATTAGGATGAAATGAGCACAATAGTTGATTAATATACTGAAATTTAACCCAGCTGGATGATTTTCAAGCCAGTTTTCACACCAATTTGCATAAATTTCTCTCTTAGACATTCTAACAAACAGTTGGTAGCAAAATTCATATTTAACTTGTTCTCTCCAATTTTTAACGTGCATTTGACAAAGTCAGTTGTGTTTCTCCAAAATGGAGTATCAATTTACAGAATAGACAAACACATCCGCATTGCATTGAAATACAAGAAAACAAGAGAAAATGGAAGAAAAATGAAGTAAATTGATCCAATTAAAGTTCAAATCATCAATTTGTTATCAAACATGAAAATTACATATCCAAATCATGAATATTTGACAATCAAGTTGGGTAGACGAGAGCATTTAAGCAAGCATGCATTTAACCAAAGAACTCGAAGTGAAAACACATTACCCGAAAGTTCCTAATGTGCGATTTCCTCATCTTATGCATTTTCACAAAGAAAAATGAAGGGAGAGTTGGGATGTGGGTTAGAGCGTTAGGTTGAGGAGACTGAAAAGTGGCAACTGGAGAATTATTTGTGAGAGGGAAAGTGCAAGTGAGAGGATCAGAAAGATTTTTAAACATGGCAATTTTGTTACTCTCACGGGTCTGGGAGCGGCAGATTTTTTTTTCAACTTTTAGAAAATTTTCTGCGTCGCGCCTAGAATTAAATCGCGCTCTCAACTTTAACACACCAAACTTAATTTTTGAGCCCCAATTCAACGCCAAAATGTAAACTAAAATTAACAACATAAGCATAATTAAAAACTAAAAACAATAGAGACATAATGATAAAAGATAACAAAACACAAAATTCAACATAAACAAGATAAAACATCATAAACTAACTAAACTAAACTGAGAAGAATAAAGAAAAAGAGTTAATTCTAGTTTAAAGTCTTAGCAAGATTTCTTATTGATTGCTCCTTTACTCCGAAGGCTAAGGTTGAGAACGCAGACAGCCGGTCCAATACACCTGGCAGGATTCAAAGCCTATCAGCAAAAAGTACCAAGCGTGAGCTAGAAGCCAAGACGGCAGTCCGGTGGCGTCCGATTGGACCGATGGGACAGCAAGTCCCATTCGTCCACTGGCACAAGGCAGCGCCCATGCCCTTCACCTGCTCCCTGTCGCTTCGCCGCTCACCTACTTTGAATACTAGTTATCACGCTCCAGGCACTCAATTGCATCCCTTCTGTCTCCTATAAATAGCCCAATGCACAGTGACACCAGGTATTGAATTTCTGCAACTCTCTCTCTAAGAATTCTCTCTCTAGAAAGCTACTAACTTAAGTTTCGGAGTGCTTACACCTGGTCCGATCGGGCATTCTTTCTTGCAGATCACAGTCATCCGATCGGCTCTCCTTCTTTTTCAGATAAAGACATCTTACGTCTTATCATTTGGTGCTTTCGTTGAGAGCCATGGCAAGTTCAAGATCCAATGAGCACACAGCTTCTGGAGAACATAACCGTAATGGCAACAGCCAGGGCAGATCCAGGCCCGCAGGGAGACGGAAGAGAATCAGGGGTAACCTTCTCCCAGAATTTGATGATGCCATCCTACGGCAGCCGGAAAATACCCCCATCACGATCAGGGACATGCGTGCCTTCCTTAGTCATTTCACTAAGAGTATTGTCCAGACGATTAAGAACGGCAAAATGCCTAGAACTTCTGAAAGAGACCATGAAGAGTACTTCATGGACAAAGACTTCAAAAGGAGGAGAAACAAAGGAATCTCCATCAACGATCCGCGAGCTCGTGACGGCAGGAGAATGGGTCTCAGGACCGCAAGAAGGTATGACAACGGGAAAGGGACGATGTCCTCAAGCAGAGACTCCACTTACTTCCCCAGCAGATCTTCCACCCCGTCCATCGGAGATGACTTGTCCTTCATGTGCACGCCCAACTGCAGCCACTCCAGAAGGGTGAAAGACGAGTCCGTCTTCATAGCCATGAGTAGGGAGGACAAGTGGTTCAAATAAAAGTTCAGGCAGTTTGGCCTGACAGGCTCCAAAAAAGGGATGTTTGAAGGGAACACCTGCAGAAACACTGCATCTCCATTTTGCAGGGAGATAACAGAGTCCGAATTGCCTCACAGGTGGAGAGACGTGGTGATGGACAAATACTCAAGTAAAACTGACCCTACAACTCATTTAGCAGAGCTTTTAACTAAAGTGCAGGTGTACACCTACGACTGCAGAATCTTCCCCGCCACCCTAGGAGGAGATGCTCTGAATTGGTTCCACAAGTTGCCTCAGGAATCAATCACCTCCTTCAGACAACTCAAAGAACTGTTCACCACGCGGTTTATTATGCAGACGCGAGCACCGAAGTCGGTGAGTGACCTGTTCAATCTTTACCAAAGAACCGATGAAAGTCTTAGAGACTACATCGATAGATTCCAAGCCACGATGTCCGAGGTGAGGAATGTGAGCGTGGAGATGGCGACAACCGCCTTGTCCGGAGGCATCATTGATTGCCCGCTATTCGAGTCGATAACTATAAGACCCCCCCTCAGCTTCTCCGATTTGATAGAAAGAGCCAGACAGCACATCCAGCTGGATGATGCCTTGAGGGCCAACAGAGGAAGAAGTACTAACGTCATGGATAGACTGCAGTATCCAGACGGACGATCGTTCAACAGAGCTCCCGCGTCCTAGCGGATAGCGAGGAGCCCAGACAGAGCCTTCGCTTTGAAAAATTTAGGCAAGAGAAAAGAGGCCGGACAGGGAAGATCTGATCGGCCAGACAATCACACGGCCCGAATCTTTACTCCGCTCAATACCAACCCAGCCCAGGTGCTGATGTGGATTAAAGAAAAGCATAGGAAAGTCAATTGGCCCAGGAAACTTTTCGATCGGACCAAAAATAGGAGGGACCACAGCAAGTATTGCGAGTTTTACAGAGACGTCAATCACACAACTGACGAGTGGTACTCGCTGAAGGAGGAGATCGAGTGACTTCTGCAAAGCGGGTCCCTCCAAATATTTGTAGGTCCGGCTAGAGGGGGAAGTCCCTGTAGACAGCTAAAATTTAGAAAGGATGATTCTAGCTCGGACGATGACGGCGAGCGCAAAAATCTAAGAAATACAGGGGTTATTAACATGATTACTGGAGGATCATCTTACGGAGAGGATCTGTTCAGGAAAAAAAGGGGAAAGACATGTATCTCTCCCACCAGGATGAACGGCTCACTCCAATCACCATATCCAGTGAAGACACAAGAGATGTGATGTTTCCTCATGAGGACGCTCTTGTCGTCAGGGCTTGAATTAACAATTTTGATGTTAAAAGGATTTTGGTGGATAATGTCAGCGCTGTGAACGTGCTCACCCTCCAAGCCTACAGGGCCATGGGACTGCCGATTAAGGAGTTGAAGCCGAACGTCACCCCATTTATCGGGCTTGGCAACGCTACTGTCCCAATTGTGGGATTTGTCGAGCTTTTCGTCGAGTTTGGACAAGAGGCACTCGCCCACGCCTGCAAGGTAACCTTCATGGTAATTAACATGATCTTTGCCTATAATACCATTTTTGGCAGGCCCCTACTTTTCTAAACCGGAGCTGTCACAAGCATATAGTACATGGTGATGAAAAATCCCGACTAGAGGGGGAGTCGCCATTCTAAGGGGCGACCAGAAGGCATCCCGCGAGGCGTATGTCACCATGGTTAGGTAGCAGAAAGAGGCCATGATAGTGGAGCCAGGGCTAGAGCGGTCCGAGCAGGCGGAGAAGCCAAGGATGGATCCTGCTGAAGAAGTAAAAGCAAGGGCATTATCGAAAGGAAAAAGCATCCAAATTGGGACCAGCATGAGTGCAGGATTAGAGGATTCCGGCATGTAGGTCTTGATGATCAACTAGGCATCCTTCGCTTGGAAGCCAGAAGACATCCCTGGGATTGATCCCAAAGTGATCACCCACAAGCTTAATGTGGATCCAACTTACCGGTTAGTCAGACAAAAGCTGCGCAGACATGCTCCTGACCGGAAGAAGTTCATATCTGAGGAGGTTGATAGCCTACTGAAGGTTGGGACAATCCGAGAGGTCGATTACCCAGAGTGGCTCGCCAATGTGGTCCTGGTTAAAAAGAATACAGGAAAGCTGGGGATGTCCGTGGACTTCACGAACCTCAACAAAGCATGTCTGAAGGACAGCTACCCCCTTTTAAGTATAGATGGTGGATGCCACTACAGGCCATGCAATCTACTCCCTCCTCGACGCATACGCTGGCTATCACTAAATCCTAATGTGTCTCTTGGATCGGGAAAAGACCAATTTTATTACAGATGATGGAACCTTTTACTACAAAGCGATATCGTTCGGTCTGAAGAATGCAGGTGCCACGTATCAACGTCTTATGAATAAGATTTTCAAAGACCAGATCGGGCAGAATGTGAAAGTTTATTTGGACGACATGATCGTCAAAAGCAAGAGCCCGGAAGAACACCCTGCCGATCTGGCAAAAGTTTTTTGCACTTTGAACAAGTTTCAGATGAAACTCAACCCCGAGAAATGCGTCTTTGGGGTCCCCTCGGGAAAATTCTTGGGCTTCTTGGTTTCTCAAAGGGGGATTGAAGCCAATCCAGAGAAAATAAAGGCCATCCTCGAGATACAACCCCCGAGAAGCGTAAAAGATGTTCAGAAGCTGAACGAAAGAATCACTGCCCTCAAAAGATTCATCTCCTCCTCAGCCAAACGGTGCACTCCTTTCTTCAAGAAACTGAGGAAGAATAAGACTGTCAGTTGGGGAGCAGATTGCCAACAAGCTTTTGAATAATTGAATAAATTCCTCACCAACCCACCACTACTTAGCTAACCGGTCCCAGGTGAAAACTTGTATCTTTACTTATCTACCTCTGGTGAAGCCATTGCAGGTGTCCTGGTCAGGGAAGAAGGAACCCAACAGCTGCCCGTTTGCTATGTGAGCCAGGTGCTCAGGGGTGCAGAATTGAAGAAGGGTCCGATCGAGTAGCTCATCATTGCCCTCATGATGTGCACAAGGAAGCTAAGGCAATACTTTGAAGCGCACACAATTGTGGTCTGGTCAGGTCAGCCGATCAGGAAAATTCTCCAGACCCCCGACCTAGAGGGCAAGATAGTGGGATGGGCAATCAAACTCCAAACGTGGGAAGTGAGGTATGAGCCCAGAACGGCGATAAAGGCCCAGGCTCTAGCAAATTTTGTCACCAAGTTCGCTGGTGAAGAGTCAAACAGTCAGCCCGAACGTCCAAAATGGGAAATGATTGTGGACGGCGCTGCAAATGACACCCAAGGAGGCATCGGCATTGTAATAATAGGCCCCTCGGGCTTTGTAATAAGGTACGCCATTCGACCAGAGTTAGTAACTATAAAGAGTGACTCCCAACTCGTGACCAACCAAGTCTGTGGCACCTTCGAAGCCAGATAAACTAACATGATTCAGTACCTGGCAAAGGTCAAGGCCGCATTCAGGATACTAGAAGAGTCTGGATCAGATTGGATTCTCCAGAAGGTGCTGAGAGACCAAACTTCAGACGCCTATCGGCTTGCAAAAATGTCTGCCTCCGGACAGGGAGTAATAGAAGAAAATATTACTGTGTCGACCAAGCCTCCTCCTCTTTAGATGAGCCAGAAGTGATGGAGATTGATCAAGGGAATGAAACCTGGATGAGCATGATCAAGCAGTACCTACAAACAGGGCAACTACCGGAAGATAGAGTCGAAGCCCGAAAGGTATCACGCAAATCCCTCAATTACTCCATAATTAACGGTGACTTGTATAAAAAAGCTTTCAGCCACCCCTGGCTCAAGTGCGTAATGGAGGAAAAAGGAGACTACATCTTGAGAGAAGTCCATGAAGGCATTTGTGGGGCATATGAAGCTAGCAGGGCCATGGCAAGAAAAGTACTCCAGATCGGATACTTTTGGCCAAGCATTTTCAAAGATTCCCAAGAGAGAGTAAGAGGATGCCAACAATGCCATATTCATGGAAGGGTCATAAGACAACCCGCAGCAGACCAGCAGCCGATCAAAATTGCTTGGCCATTCGACCAATGGGGCTTGGACATCCTGGGACCTTTCCCTCAAGGCAAAAGGCAGATGAAGTTCCTCATTGTAGTAGTTGACCACTTCTCCAAATGGATCGAAGCAGAGCCTCTAGGGACGATCACAGCAGAGAGGGTCAAAAATTTTGCATGAAAAAACATCATTTGCAGGTATGGCTTACTTAACATTTTTATTACAGATAATGGCAAGCAGTTCGACAGCTCCACCTTCAAAATTTTTTGCCAAGGCTTGCACATCAGCCTGAGATTCACCTCCGTCACTCACCCTCAATGCAACGGGATGACCGAGGTCTCTAACCGGATCATCCTAGAAGGGCTGAAGAAACGGCTGGGTGAGGCAAAGGGCAATTGGACTAAAGAGCTGCAGAGTGTCCTATGGTCTTACAGGACTTCACCAAGGATAGGCACTCATCAAATGCCATTTTCTCTTATTTATGGCTCCGAAGCATTGATACCAGTAGAGGTCGGCCTCCCATCCTATCGGTCAGCATTCTATTCTGGTCGGATGAACATCCAGAATAGATGTCAGGACTTAGACTTGATAGAGGAAAGGAGAGAGGACGCCTACACCAAAATTGCCGCCTACAAGCAAAGGGTTGCCAGATACCATAACACGAAGGTGAAGTCTAGAGCTTACAATGTTGGTGATCTGGTGATCAGAAAGGCAGACATAGGCTTGGGAAATGCAAGAGTCGGGAAGCTAATGCCGAACTGGGAAGGGCCCTATGAAGTCTCCAAAGTCTTAAGCCCAAGCACATACAAGCTCAGAACCTTAGAAAGGCAAGACATCCCCAGAAGCTGGAATGTTGAAGTACTCAAGAAGTACCACTTGTAATAATGTATCAGGAATTGAATTCAATAAATAAAAAATTTCTTTTCCATCTCCATAAAAGGTATGTATGGTACAACTTATCCGCTAGGCTTGATGCTCATTCCAAGCCAAAGATGTGAAAGTTAGAGTCCATTTGTTTGCAGGTTAAGCTCCTCCGTTAGGATCGATGCTATTCCCGATCAAAAAATACGAAAATCGCGTAACTCCCACTAGCTCATCCGCTAGGTTTGACGCCGATCCTGAACTGAAAATGCGAGGGTCAAATTAGTTCGATCGTTTCTCTCTAGCTAAGTGTTGCGCAACGATCATAGATCGGAATGCAAATTAAAACACTAACTCGATGTACGAATTTGTTCGCCCAATTCCAAGCTAACGCGAGGCTAAGTGGTCATTCGCTATGCTTGACAGTATAGGGCCCAATCTCCAAAAGTCTAATTCATAACTCGCGCCAGATGACCGACTGATTATGATTTTCCAATCAGATCGGACAAATTAATCACTGGCCTTAAAAGTTATTGATTCTGAAACTTCTTAAAATTTAAGAAGTATCTATGACTAATCAGTCGATCGCATTAGCAAATCATATATGATTATACAAGTTATTGAAAGATGACAATTTGTAATTGTTGAAGTTTGCAGTTTATGTAACACCCCGATATCCCCGTTGGAAGGATGCTGGGGCGCCACGCGTACAACTCATATAAACGCATACATATACTCAAAACATGCTAAGGAAACAAGTACTTTTAATCAAAAGATAACGAATCCATATATATATATATTCATATAGTTTTACAAAAGGGATTTGTAAAAGATAAACATATACAAAAATAATCCTTTACAAAAATTACATTTCCAAAATCATACTCCATAAACAAAAATACAGCGGAAGAAAAAATAACTCCAATTCTGGACTTCTAGTAGCCGACCTGCAGATGTCCGACTCCCAAAAAGAACCTGCCACCTACACGGGAAAAGAGCCCGTGCTAAGCGATAACGCTTAGTGGGGAGGAACAACACAAACAGAACATGCATATACAACAACTACTATAACAACTCATGACTCATATGGCAATAAAACATGTAAGCAATATTCCATTTACAATCATACGAAACATCAATCCTATTGATAAACATGGCATAATATCATCTATCATACCTCATATGTATTCTTATAATATAAAATAAGTAATTAATCGAATCCTATTTAACTTCAAGTATTGCAACATAACCAATCATATCTCATATACATAGCCATGCAATGTACAATTCACATTACTATAAATGCAAAGGAGTAGCATGATATAAGCATTCTATTACATATAGTTTAATATAAACATTAAACATCCCAAGCATATAGGTTAAAGTACGTATCGCAATGCCAACCATGAATTCATACACATTTATCATATAACATATCATTGAACATCGTATTCATATACAACACATATTAACATATAAGCCTGATATTCATTAACTAGTGGATACGGGAATTTGATACTGATAGGACACAGTATCCAAGCATATGAAGACATGGGTCTCAAAGCATTTTATGATCATGTATACCCGAAGGTATACCGGAGACCGAGGCCTCATACATCTTATATGACCCAAACGGGGCTCGAATCAAAGACCCAAACGGGGCCCGCATGAACAATTAAAATACAGCAGCTGCACACACATCCTGACCCTTGATAAGCGCTTATCTATCCACTAACTATGACTGACCAGGCTCAAAATATTAATACCTCCAATATACACACAACTGATTGTCATATAGTAGTGTATACTACCAATGAAATCATATAACTTATGCATACATGCCATCCTAAACTCATTCACATACAACACTCTATATATATATATATATATATATATATATATGATTGCATACTAACTTGTACATATTATTACATATTAGCACACACATGTTTATACGCATTCACATACATAATTCTTCACGCTTAGGACACCCATTTATTAATGTTAAACATATAGTTCAACATACAAATATACAATGCATTATTCATTTCCACATCATATATATTCACATATTCATATGTTAAACACATTAGAATTCTCAAATAATGTATTTAGACTAGTTTAGATTCCATTTGGCATATATATGTAACATTTGATGATGTTTAATAAAGGAAAAATGCAAGTTGAAGGTACCTCACGGTGATAACCTTTTGGTTGTGACCGTGAGGTCCAAAAATAGGCAATTCTGCCTTCTTTCAGCATTGGTCATGGTGGTAACCATTTTGGTTGCCACTGTGACATACCAAAATAAGCAAAACAGAAGCTAAACTTCAGGACTGCTTCACTCCACAATTTTGTACAGCCTATATTAATGTCTAAACCTAATTTTTAGACAAAGTGTCCTTCTTACCAATTGTTCCCTAGGATGTTAAGTTTCCAATGGAACAAGTTTCAGGTCGTTTGGACTCCTAAATCTATATATATGAATCAAACACTATGGACTGTTCCAATAAGCCTACCTGGGTAGAGACACGTCCGGTTTTTTCCATTTTTAAGCCTCTTAATGACATAATTAATTTATAGTCACTCTTAGACTTTTAAAGGTACGTTAGTAATGGTTCAATTGGCGCAACAAACACTCATATTGGAGTTTTTAAACTCTAGACATGATCAAAACAATACACAGAGGTCTAGTAAGACATAAACAGAATTCTCCCTAAAATAGGATATATATTCAAATTGTAAGCTCAATAATCATTCAATCAGCAATTTCAACACAAGTCAATTAAATATCTCAATTATATCATCTATTAATATTCATAAACACAAAGCTATTTTACTCATGCATTTTCATATGTCATAAATACACAAATAATATTAACATTTAACTCAAAAACAGGATCAAAAATGAGATGGACAAAACACTCCAAATAAACTCCCAAACATATAACCAAGTAAACTCCCAAACCTGGAATGGAGCTCAAAAATTATACTATCTTCAATCTACAACCTTTCCTTTTCCTTTATCCTTCCTCTTCTCTTCAAATGCTTGCAAGAAACCAACCAAACCGAAATACCATTAACCCATGAAAACCACTATACAACTCAGAATAATCCCAGAAGAAGATGAAGAATGAGAACCCAAATATAACCAGTAGCTACTTACCTTGAACTCAGCTTTTAACCTCTTAGAACACACTTAAACTTGGAGGAATAAATGCATGCAAACCAGAGAAAAGCAAGGAAGATTTTGAAGAGAAGAAAGAGGGAAACGGGACAGCCAAAATGAAACCCATTTTTGCCTCTTCCTCTTTCTTCTTTTCAAATCCTCAACATGCACACACTTGATTATCCACATGGCATACATGCATCGGACCTCACTTTCTTCCTTTGACTTTCTTGCTCTTTTGTCTTCTTGCAACACACAAATACTATAATGCCCTCTACAAACTCCTATAATTCCTAACATATATCCTACTTCATTAGCCAAATACCAAAATACCCTTGGCATACAATCCACTTAATCACTTAAAATAAAATCTTTCATTTAAACTTTAAATCTTATTCAATTTAGTCCTTAATTCACTTGCATAAATTACCAAATTACCCTTTTAATAATCCAATTAATCTTGCTATTTCCAACTAGGCCATATTTGGGGTGTGACAAATCTCTTTTCTTTAAGAAATCTCGTCTTTGAAATTTTCCCGCTAATCACTTGCACCCCAAATACCAAAACAAAACTCAATCAGAATTAACAAAACAAAACTTACCGGAAGATTCTACGAGTTCATTTACTTCTTGGCTACTCGCGACAAATACTCTAGCTGGAACTTCAGAAGCATCTAACTTCATGACTGATTTCGATGATGCTCGAGTAGCTCTAAGCAATTCCTCTACATCTTTTCTGGCTTGCTGAGCTAGATTCTCACTCATCTTAGGGCAATTGACAAGCAAGTGTTCATTGCTGCCACACCTAAAGCAGGCTCCAGTAAGCTTCCTACACTTACCCCAGTGTTGCCTCTGGCATTGTTGACATTTCGGTGGCTCTCGAGGTCTCTTGTCCACTTTTGCTTCTACACCCGATACTTTTCTCTTTTGCCCTCTCCTTTTCACAAAATCCGTAGAAACTTGAGGGGCCATCAATCTATCCAAGATCCGAATCAATCCTTGCACAATTGCTGAATTACCAGGAGTAATACCAGAACTTTCAACTAAAGGACGCCCCAAAACAGGCTGCTCAACTCTAACCTGATTCACACTACCCTACACCTTGCCCACATTCTCACTCAGATCAGACTCCATCTAGACACTACACAAAATAACATCTGCATTAGGGCACGACTCTAGACAGACTCTCATGTAAAGACTCTATACTCAAATAATCACATAGCACCAGAACCGACTAAACCGGCGCTCTGATACCACTAAATGTATCACCCCGATACCCCCGTTGGAAGGATGTCGGGGCGCCACGCGCACAACTCATATAAACGCATACATATACTCAAAACATGCTAAGGAAAAAAGTACTTTTAATTAAAAGATAACGAATCCATATATATATATTCATATAGTTTTACAAAAGGGATATGTAAAAGATAAACATATACAAAAATAATCCTTTACAAAAATTACATTTCCAAAATCATACTCCATAAACAAAAATACAGTGGAAGACAAAATAACTCCAATTCTAGACTGCTAGTGGCTGACCTGCAGATGTCCGACTCCCAAAAAGAACCTGCCACCTACACAGAAAAAGAGCCCGTGCTAAGCAATAACGCTTAGTGGGGAGGAACAACACAAACAGAACATGCATATACAACAACTACTATAACAACTCATGACTCATATGGCAATAAAACATGTAAGCAATATTCCATTTACAATCATACGAAACATCAATCCTATTGATAAACATGGCATAATATCATCTATCATACCTCATATGTATTCTTATAATATAAAATAAGTAATTAATCGAATCATATTTAACTTCAAGTATTGCAACATAACCAATCATATCTCATATACATAGCCATGCAATGTACAATTCACATTACTATAAATGCAAAGGAGTAGTATGATATAAGCATTCTATTACCTATAGTTTAATATAAACACTAAACATCCCAAGCATATAGGTTAAAGTACGTATCGCAATGCCAATCATGAATTCATACACATTTATCATATAACATATCATTGAACATCGTATTCATATACAACACATATTAACATATAAGCCTGATATTCATTAACTAGTGGATACGGGAATTTGATACTGATAGGACACAGTATCCAAGCATATGGAGACATTGGTCTCAAAACATTTTATAATCATGTATACCCGAGGTATACCGGAGACAGAGGCCTCATACATCTTATATGACCCAAATGGGGCCCGAATCAAAGACCCAAACGGGGCCCGCATGAACAATTAAAATACAGCAGCTGCACACACATCCTGACCCTTGATAAGCGCTTATCTATCCACTAACTATGACTGACCAGGCTCAAAATATTAATACCTCCAATATACACACAACTCATTGTCATATAGTAGTGTATACTACCAATGAAATCATATAACTTATGCATACATGCCATCCTAAACTCATTCAAATACAACACTATATATATACATATATATATATGATTGCATACTAACTTGTACATATTATTACATATTAGCACACACATGTTTATACGCATTCACATACATAATTCTTCACGCTTAGGACACCCATTTATTAATGTTAAACATATAGTTCAACATACAAATATACAATGCATTATTCATTTCCACATCACATATATTCACATATTCATATGTTAAACACATTAGAATTCTCAAATAATGTATTTAAACTAGTTTAGATTCCATTTGGCATATATATGTAACATTTGATGATGTTTAATAAAGGAAAAATGCAAGTTGAAGGTACCTCACGGTGGTAACCTTTTGGTTGTGACCGTGAGGTCTAAAAATAGGCAATTCTGCCTTCTTTCGGCATTAGTCACGGTGGTAACCATTTTGGTTGCCACCGTGACGTACCAAAATAAGCAAAACAGAAGCTAAACTTCAGGACTGCTTCACTCCACAATTTTGTACAGCCTATATTAATGTCTAAACCTAATTTTTAGACAAAGTGTCCTTCTTAACAATTGTTCCCTAGGATGTTAAGTTTCCAATGGAACAAGTTTCAGGTCGTTTGGACTCCTAAATATATAGATATGAATAAAACACTACGGACTATTCCAATAAGCCTACTTGGGTAGAGAGACGTCCGGTTTTTTCTTTTTTTAAGCCTCTTAATGACATAATTAATTTATAGTCACTCTTAGACTTTTAAAGGTACATTAGTCATGGTTCAATTGGCACAACAAACACTCATATTGGAGTTTTCAAACTCTAGAAATGACTAAAACAATACACAGAGGTCTGGTAAGACATAAACAGAATTCTCCCTAAACTAGGATATATATTCAAATTGTAAGCTCAATAATCATTCAATCAGCAATTTCAACACAAGTCAATTAAATATCTCAATTATATCATCTATCAATATTCATATACACAAAGCTATTTTACTCATGCATTTTCATATATCATAAATACACAAATAATATTAACATTTAACTCAAACACAGGATCCAAAATGAGATGGACAAAACACTCCAAATAAACTCCCAAACATATAACCAAGTAAACTCCCAAACCTAGAATGGAGCTCAAAAATTCTACTATCTTCAATCTACAACCTTTTCTTTTCCTTTATCCTTCCTCTTCTCTTCAAATGCTTGCAAGAAACCAACCAAACCGAAATACCATTAACCCATGAAAACCACTATACAACTCAGAATAATCCCAGAAGAAGATGAAGAATGAGAACCCAAATATAACCAGCAGCTACTTACCTTGAACTCAGCTTTTAACCTCTTAGAACACACTTAAACTTAGAGGAATAAATGCATGCAAACCAGAGAAAAGAAGGAAGATTTTGAAGAGAAGAAAGAGGGAAACGGGACATCCAAAATGAAACCGATTTCTGCCTCTTCCTCTTTCTTATTTTCAAATCCTCAACATGCACACACTTGATTATCCACATGGCACACATGCATTGGACCTCACTTTCTTCCTTTGACTTTCTTGCTCTTTTGTCTTCTAGCAACACACAAATACTGAAATGCCCTCTACAAACTCCTATAATTCCTAACATATATCCCATTTTATTAGCCAAATACCAAAATACCCTTGGCATACAATCCACTTAATCACTTAAAATAAAATCTTTCATTTAAACTTTAAACCTTATTCAATTTAGTCCTTAATTCACTTGCATAAATTACCAAATTACCCTTTTAATAATCCAATTAATCTTGCTATTTCCAACTAGGCCATATTTGGGGTGTGATAGTTTATCCAAAATTGTAGTTTATTGAAGAATGATAAATTGTACAAGTTACAAGAATCATTACAAAATGCAAAAAGAAAAAATCTAATCTAAGCTTCTATATCTACAATTTCTAAATCAGTAGGAGCCGAGATAGGATCAGCAGCAGGCTCTGCACTCGGCTCGCCAGGAGGTTGCAAAGACTCGGCTGCAGCCTCAGAGATAGGCTCTGCTGGTAAAGAGGTACCAACTTCATAATCGGACGGCGCACCCGGCAAGACTTCAGACGGCGAAGGGTCTCCACCAGTTGTTCCCTCGGTCGCCTCCCCTTGAGGCGCCTCCTCTTCATCATCACTAGATGGGGGGTCGGGTAGAATCCCTGGGTCCTCCATCCAGTCGAGTTCATCCTCCGAAAGCCACTTCCCGGCCTCATAAATCAATCGAGATAGCAACTTCCCTTGAGCCTCACCCAGTTGATCAAGAAGCTGCTCCTTTTGAGAACCAAGCTCCTCTTCAAGCCTCTTCCTGTAGGCAGTCTGCTTATCCTCCAAAGTGGCCTTCAGTGAGTCCCGCTCGTTGCGAAGCTAGTCACATTCTGCCAGAGCTTTACCCTTCTCCTCTTTGGCCTTGGCGCTCTCAGTGCCCAGCAGCTTGCACTCGGCGCTCAGTTTGGCCGCCTTCGCCTTGAATTTCTGGCATTGAGCACTATCGGCTTTCAGGCGTGCAACTTATCCTTTCAGCCGATCGACCTCGCCTAGCCGAGTCTTTAACTCCTGGGCATGCTGAGAGGCCTCCTTCTTTAGGTCTGCCACCTCCGAGCGAAGAGCAGAGGCCTCTTTCTGGGCAGCATCGCATCAAGCATCTGCCTCCCCCTTCGCCTTGGCAACATTTTCCGACCTTGCCTTCAAGAAGCTCGCCATGCCGTGCATGTGCAGGACCCTCTTGATCAGCTAAACAACAACAATAAAAAACGTCAGCAAAAGAAGGCATCACCAATTCCCAGACATCATGAAACGAGCTGGCTAAGTCTCACCTCCAAGCTTTGCTGATTGAACATGCTGCACTCCCGGGCGAGCAAACTGGGATTTCCCATGTCCTTGAAGTCGTCGTCTTGAAGAATACCCCGACAAAGGTAACTAGTAACTACTTTATTGCCCACTGACCAGTTATTGCCGAAGTTCTCCCTCAGCACATCCTTCAAGGGCACAATTCGCCTCTCAGGGGCTCCCCCTGCAGCTCACCTGGCTGACTTGCCTTGCATCGGCGCCTTACCTTTCGCTGCCACTCGGGCGTTCAAGGCAGCCACCAGCTCTGCAGCTTTCTTTTGAGCGACCTCCCTCAGAAACTAAATGTTGGGAGGAATAGCGGCTGGCTGCACTTCATCGGAATCAGACTCATCCCTCAACAGTAGCCGTCTAGGTGGATGCCGATCATCTGCATCAGATTGGGGGGCCGTGGGACCAGAGATAATCAGGGCTGGACGAGAGGCAAGGACGGTAGCAGTAATAGGGGCAGCCGTGGAAGGAGCATCCACTGGACCCCGTGAGGCATGGACTTCCGAAGAGGGCAAGATCCTCCTCTTTTTTTTTCTTCCTCTCCTCCCTCGCAGCCCGCTCGGCCTCCCTCTTTGCCTTGGCCTGGTCGGCAAGCTGCTTTGCCATATTGTCTCCTCCAGCCATTGCAGCTGCATCACAGAGACAAACAAGATAAGTGTTCTTTCCACTCAAATTAGTACTCAATGCACATGCAATGTATGATTGCCAACTTATGCTGCTTCTCCTATCCCAATCTTAATGCTCATGTTCTGCGTTTTTGGCAGCCTCGGAGCTAGTGGACCCGAACAACATCCCCAGAAGATAATCGGAGTCATAGGGTTCTCCTCGCCTTGCCACAGTATCCATCAACTTCTTGATGTCGGCCTCAAATAAAGGCTGATCGGCGGCCTGATCTCTCGGTATGGTGGCTCCCTTCGATTGAGTTAGTGGCACCCCAAATTCGCCAATCGTCCCCACCAAAAAAGACCTCTCCTTGAACCCTTTCATTGAGGGGGGGATGTTGAAGAGCTTCTTCTTCGGTCGGCTTGTGAAGTAATACTCCGTGCCACCACTTCGACCCGAGATATAGAAGAAATGGGTGAAGAGATCTAGAGTCGGAGCCACTCCCTCTATCTTGCATAGAATCTTGAAGCAGGCCACCGACCTCCACCCGTTCAGATGAAGTTGGTTGGGGGCGATCCCATAGCCTCTTAGTACCGCCACCTCGAATGCGCCAAATGGAAACCTCATCCCTGTATCCAAACTCCAAAGGTGGCAGATGAACCACTCATTCCTCTGGTGGCCAAAAGGCCCCTCCGTCATCGCCATGGACTCAAGGCAAGACATCACAAACATATCCTCAGGGAGGCCGTATCGAGAAGGAATCTCTGCCACCTCTTTAGGGCTCAGCCTAGAAAAGCGGTCAGTCGCCGGTTTATCCCTGTAGTCCTCCATAAAGCTCCTGTCTATTGACTGACCACTGTTGGAAGCCATTTTCAACACAAGGGGGGAAGAAGCATAACAACTCCTAGTCTCTAATAAGGCGTTCAAGAATGAGAGAATGAGAGAAGCATAATAGCTCTTGTCTATGCTAAGATGAATGCAGAGGCAAGAATGAGAGAAAAATCAAAGAAACTATCCAGAAATTACTTACTTGATGATCTTACGGGAACTCTGAAAAATCTCTGGAAATAGAAAGCGAGAATTGCCAAAGTATGAAAGATGAGAAAAAATTTTGGTAGAATTTCTCTAAAGATTGCTGAAAAGTGATGAAAAATCACCTAGAAGTTACCTATTTATAGGCAAAAGCTTCTCGAAAATGCCAAACATCTCGCCACAGGATGCTCTACACATGTCATCAAAGCATCATTGCTGTACGAAGAACAAAGCATCACTCTTGATGCGCATGAAGTATTAAATGAGACAGTTGTCTGAGCAGACGTGTCTCTTCAGATGAGTGCCTTTCAAAATTCAAAATTCGAAAATTCTGCCAACGGTTTCTCCCCGATCAAAGCACCTCAGAGTGAAACTCTCCCTATCGGACCCTTTTGAGGGGGGACAAGTGATAACTATGAAAATATCATCTGCCAAGACCCAAACAGTCGGCCCAATACACCTGGCAGGGCCCAAAGCCCATCAGCAAAGAGCAGCAAGCGTGAGCTAGAAGCCACGACGGCGGTCGGGTGGTGTCCGATCAGATCGATGCGATAGCAAGTCCCATCAGTCCATTGACACAAGGCAGCGCCCACGCCCTTTCCTGCTCCCTGTCGCTTCGCTGCTCACCTACTCTGACTGTCAGTTATCACGCCCCAAGCGCTCAAGTGCATCCCTCTTGTCTCTTATAAATAGCCCAATGCACAGTAGCACTAGGTATTGAATCTCTGAGACTCTCTCTCTAAGAATTCTCTCTTTAGAAAGCTACTAACTTAAGCTTTGGAGTGCTTATGCCTGGTTCGACCGGGCATTCTTTCTTGCAGATCACAGTCATCCAATCGGCTCTCATTTTTCAGATAAAAATATCTTACGTCTTATCACAAAGGTTGGAGAATTAGCTACAAGATTATCTTCATTCTTAACTAGCTTATTCAAACTCTAAAGCCTCAGCTTTAAGTGTTAGTGTGATGTGCAGCGGTAGAGGGACTATTTTTATCTAGACTGCTTGCATTTTAGGGGAAGGCTAGGCCTGTCTATCACCCTCAAAATTGGTTGCTTCGCAATGGAATCAAAATTTTATCCAATAGGCTCAACTCGAATCCTTCGGGAATCAGTTTATTGTTACATTTTGTAACTTAATTACATTGTTAATTATTTATCAATGTTTTTAAAACTGGATCGGACGTCGACTCGGCCTGCTAACTGGAGCAGGAATCAACTGGTTTGATCGGGTTGACTCATAATTTTTATCTTTTTTTTTAAATATAATTATTAATAAAAAATTAAAAATATATTATATAAAAAATATATTTAAACAATCTATTAATTATTAAATATCAATATATTAATTATATTTTATTTATTTTACTACTTTTTTTAGTAATAATAGTAAAAAATTACCCACAACAATTGACTTATTTTTTTAAATATTTGAATTTATAAGAAAAATGTAATTTTGAATTTATAAATTTATAAATTTTATTTTCAATTGTAAAATTTATTTTTATAACGTTAACTATTTTTATAATTATCATGTTTATATTAATTTTTTTTCAATATTCCGTTACATTTAAATTATTTAGTTATTAAATATCTAAAAAAATATAAAATAGAAATATAGTGAAAACAATTTCACATAATGTTCAATTTTATCAAGTTTAATCATCAAATATAAATTTTTAATCAAACAATATTCAATAACTATTTATCCAAATTATAAAAATATATTTTATGAAAATATAAAAATATAATTTAGAATATATTTAATTTTTTTCGATTCAACCCAAATTTTTCGGTTCAACCCGTTTTTTTTACTGTACAAATTAATTTTTGTCTGTTCTAATTTTTACATCAAATCAGTTCTCTATCCGATTCACGGTTGAACCGGTTTAACCGGCCGGTCCGATTTTCAAAATAATGCTATTTATAGGCTTTAATTAAAGAGGTAATACATAAAGTTTTCCTCAAATTACCACTCATTATTAGCTTTCCATTCTAAAGTAATAGCGAGTCATTTTACCCCAAACTTGATAAAAATATAATAAATACCATCTGAATGACTATATCACAATTCATATAAACGCATGAAATACATGCAACTGATGTGGCAATTAATAAATTACTAAAATATACAAATACAATTAATGATGCAATAAATTACTAAATATACAATTAACTTTTATTTCCTTTCTCCTAAAATTTAGGATCTCAACCAACTACCCTTTTATCTCCCAACTTAAATGCTGCTAACTTATTAAAAAAAAAAGCTTTAGAAACAAAAGTTGCAGGAAATTGTCATTGGTTAAGCTATGGAATCAAAAGGATTTCAAAGATTTAAATCCCATGCTTTTAAACTCGGCAACTAAAAAAGAAGAAAAAGAATCCTGACTAATAGCTATTTGTAAGGTCGACTTGCACCTTAATCGTATTATATATCTTTAGGGTACGATAGTGGTTTAAGTTGTGTAAATGGTTAAGTATTTGTGTTGGAAACTTAATCGGTTTAATTAAGAAGTTCAAAAAGGGGTTAATTGCATAAATGGAATAGTTAAGGGATTAAATGACATAATATGTAATTAATGTTAAGTGAGAGATCAATTAAGTTTAAGATTGGATTAATTAAGTAAAGTGTGCTTAAGTGTGTTTGGGTGGGTGGAATGCTGGTGTCATTTGGAGGTTAAGCCACCAATGCATTTACATGCAAATGTATAAGGTGTGAAGAGGTGAAATTTTGGCATTATTCCACCTATGTTTGGCCAGCCATTCAAGGGAATGAATTCTGCATTTTCTTCTCCTTTTTCTTCTTAGTTCAATTACACAAATCCTCCAATTACTCAAGAATGTTTTGATGGGTGTCGAAACTACCAAAAATAAACTTCTAACTTATCCTAACCAAATAAAATTGTAAATAGGGAAAGAAATGGTTGAATTCACAGAGATTAGTTTCAATTTAATCTTAGACAACCAGAAAATAAATGGGGGGATTTTATGAATTAAAAATAAAAATAAAGAATTAAATGCTAATAAAAATATTGCAGAATTTAATTAAAAACAAGATCAATGATGGGAAAATTCCAGTTAAACGTTTTCGCAGCACATGATTCCATTTACTGATCACAGATGAAAATTATTCTAAAATCATGCAATGGATCAATTATAGACGTCTAGAGGTGAGCAACAGTCGGTTCGGTTCAATAATCGAAAAAATCAAAAACCGAAATATTAGAATTTATACAAACCGAATTGAAATTATATGAAAACCAAACTAAAATCGAACCGATATTTTCGGTCAGTTTGGTTCAGTTAACCGATAAAATCCAAAATCCAAAATTATAATAAAAAAAAATTATCTAAAAATTATACAAAATTACAAATCATAAAAATAAAATAAAAACATCCAAATTGAAAAATGTACATATATAATTTGAGTTCAAACCCCTTAGATTGATAAAAAAAAATACAAAAATAATTTTTTTTATGTAAAAATTGGATAAAATAACATATAATATTAAAATTTCGGTTGGTTCAGTTTTTCTTCGGTTTTTGCCTTTCAAAACCGGACCTAATTAACCGATTTACAAATAATTCCAAAATCAAAACCGAACCGAAAGACCGAACAGAATTAAAAAATTCGATTGGTTTGGTTCGATTTTTCAATTTTACCCCGAATTTTGCTCACTGCTATAGACGTCGGCTTGGTGCTCCCGATCAATCTTTCTGTATTAATATACTAATCAAGTAAGACTGTAATTAACCCTTGACCAATAAATAGTCATCTCTCTGCGACAAAATTTAATTTATTGACAGCGTTATGAATTAGAAACAACTGACCCAAACTAATCATGCATTTACTTAATAACAACCTTCTCAGTATTGCTATACTAATTGCCACTTAATATTGATTTTACCAAACAATTACGGATTTGATAATCTCAATTAGCTATATGCTATTTAATTAAATGAACAACAAGGTCTTTTTGCACAAATAATAAATAATAATCGAGATATATTTCTATAAATCATAGTAAATAACATGAACATGGCATGAAAATTAAAGACAGAGATGAAGCAAGAACAATCTCACAGTAATTGATGAATCTTAGCTTTAAATTAAACCTTTAACTAAAAAATAAAGAGTTAGCCACACATGGCTATTGACAAAATCACAAAATAAAATTAAGAACAAGAGAGAACATAAGTGACGACTGCCAGTGTACTGTTCATGTCCTCTCTCCTTTCTTAAAAGAGAAAAGCTAGAAAAACTAGGAAAGTCATTGCTTCCTATCCAAACTTGAAAAAAAATAAATTAAAAATATTAAACGTAATATTATTCTACTAAAATACTGCCTTTATCTTCTAAAATAAAGTTTAAATATCCCTAGATAGTATGTGGGATAATAGCTGGCAGCTAGGGCAACTTCAAACTTAAAACTGTAAAGCTGAAACTCTACTCTCACGACTCCCTTGGGCAAGGTAAATGCTTACCCTTACCCCTTAGCCTTGGGCAAGGTAAACTCAAGATTCAGCTTTTGCCTTAACTTTTTATGAATCTTCAAGTCTACTCCAATTCTTCTCCATTTAGCTCCAATTTGTTCGCTTCTTACTTCTTTGATCCTACATTGATAAAAATAATAAAACAAGTAAAAAGCACTAAAATGGACCAAAATTAAGTGCGAAAAGGTGGACAAAAATCAATAATTAAGATGTAAATTTAATCACCCATCATGCTTTAAGTTAGCTAAGTGTTATTTTAGTGTTCTTGCAAGTTTAAGTTAAGAGTTTTGGTGTGATTCATTACTGTAATTCTGAAATTTAAAGTATGATTTGTAGTGGAAAAAGCATGTGGAGCGAAGGGGAAAGAGAAGGTAGGAGAAGGAGGAATCAATTGAGGCAAGGAAGTGCAAGAAGGAAAGAGGTTTAGTAATCTATGTGTTATTGGTTGTATAGCGATGAATTGCATGTTCTGAAGTGTACATAAATAACGTGCTATCAAAGAAGGCATAGTAATGAGGTGCTCAATATGAAAATCCACAAGTCACAATAAAAGATGCTGTCCACAAAATGTAATTACTCATGTTTAAAATTTATCTTATTTTTATGTGTATTGTATAATTGCATAGTTGATTATTTATGTTGTGTTTCTTTCTGTTTAAAATTTGCATAAGGATATGGTTGAAAATGAGAGGAAATAAGTGGATACAGAAAATCAAAGTAATGGATTATCTACTGCAAAAAAAAAAAAAAAGGAAAAGGATTGTTGGGTATGGAGTGTTCATAGCTGAAAGCGGCTTTACATGCCAAAATGTAAGTGTTCATAGCTGGTATTTTTGATTGATTGTTGATCACTTTTTGTTGTTTGCAAAGTGGATGATCACATTGTGTTGTTTGCAGCATGGTTTAACTAGTCTGAGAGTTATTGATACTAGAGTTAGGACAATAAAAAGCTTTGCTTATTGTGACGCGTGCCGGAAGTACCCAACAAGGGGCCTCGCTTTGAATCCGCCTTTGGGATTCGAGGAATTGGTTTGCGTCTTTTGATCATGGGCGCCATGAGACATCATCGGTGTATTCCTCCCAATAGAACATTGGGGAGAACAACCTAATCTAATGACACCTAAAGGCACCTTTGAGGCATTTGGAGTCGCCACCCAATTTGCAAGAAATTGGAAAAAAGTCTCTCACCTCTAACGGTCTAAACCAGAGATATGGTGTCCGGAACTTCCCTCTTATTTATGCTTTGGTTAATTATAAATGGGTTTTTAACCTCTTAAGATTATATCCCTCATCTCACGCGATTGATGCATTTAAATTAAAGGTGCATTGCAAACATGTAAAGGAAAGCGATAAAGAGTGATAAATGAAATGAATAAAAGAAAGCGGTAAATGAAAGCGATAAACACGCAAGCACATAATTACAAGAAAAATAGGGGCGGAATACAACCCCGAGAAAAAGAAAATCAAAGATATAAATGGGATCGAATACAATCCCAAAAATAAATAAAATTGCCTCAAAATTAATTACAAGGGCCCAAAATGAAATGAACATAAATTTAAAACACTCACACAAGATCGAAATAAAAGGACATACATAAATCGGGGCATTATTTTAGGAACATTGGTTCCTTCGTGCTTTTTGAAGATTTAGGAACATTGGTTCCTTCGCATTTATTTGAAGAGGGTTCGAAGAGTCATTTTGATTGTTTGATGAAAACGGGGATGAGTGATCCCATTTTTGGAGAAAATTGACTTTTTGTTTTAATTGTGATTTTTTTTATTATTTGGCAAAAACAAGGGACATTGGTCCCAATTTTATTAGTAAAAAATTCCAATTTAATTATAGAAATATTTTTGTGACTTTTTATCGCACGCATGCACAAATAAGACAATTATTTACAAATAACACAACATAAAGAGAGAGTTGAGAAAGATCTTACCAAAACCGGTGTGATCCTCCACGTGTCGCGACCCATCCGGGGAGTCGTGGAGATGCTCAAATAACCCGACTCAAGTTAAATCTCAGACAAAAATTAACATCAAGAATATTAGTAATGGTTCTAAAAATTAATCAAGTAAAAACGAAATAAATATTGAATACAAATATACAATGCTATTAATCATAATAATATAAGACAATAATAATAATAATAATAATAATAATAATAATAATAACACTAGGCTATAACAATAGAAAACTTAGCAAACATAAAGTAAGCACAAAACAAGTTAATAACATAAAGATAATAATAGTAATAAGAATAGCAACAACAACAACAACAACAACAACAACAACAACAACAACATAATAATAATAATAATAATAATAATAATAATAATAATAATAATAATAATAATAATAATAATAATAATAATAATAATAATAATAATAATAATAATAATAATAATAATAATAATAATAGTGAAACACTAACAGTGGCCAAAAGGAAGAAAAGCTAATAGTAAAATAATTATCAAGTTGAATCCACCAAAAATCAAATTAAAAACCACACAAAATTTTTATCAGTAGCAACAAAACTAAAAATGTTAGGAATTGACAATATAAATAATAATAATAATAACAAAAATAACAAAATTAACAATAATAAATGACAAATAAAATTAAATGAGAACGGGTCCAAAGTGTTTGCCCTCATAATTTTTAAATCGGAAATAGGATGTCTCAATCCGTTCCCCTTGTCGATTTTTTGATGATGATAATATTCGAAACAAGTATAAAAATCTGTGCTTTAAACAAATTAGTTTAAGAAAATATTTTTGGTGGGATGAATAAGCCAAGAAAATTAATTTCTCTTGCTCAAATCAACCCAAAATTAAATATTTTGTAGTAGCAAAAACTCAAATTTGAGAAGAAAAACTTGAAGATTTTTGAAGAAGAAATTTTTTTAGAAGAAGAAAAAATGCTTCTTGGAGAGTAAAATGCTGGAGAGAAAAGAAAGCCTAAGAAAATCCCCTCTAAATCTTGCCGTCCTCAAAAAAAATGAAGAAGGAACCCCTATTAATTTTCAGTGTTGGCCAAAAATGGAGAAAGACAAAATGATCTCTTAATTTTGTTGTTCCAAAATTAGCATAAAAGGGTGAAAACTGAAGAAAACAGACTGGAAATGAAGGAAAACGACGCGTCGAAGGAGACTGGGCATGCATTCCCGCGTGGAGAGAAGGCCGCACGCGCCAAGAGGCGTGCGTGCTCCCCTGGCACCGCGCCTGCGGTGAGCTGAGACCGCGCGTGCTGCCCTCGGCAGCGCATGCGGAGCCCTTTCCCCCGCGCAATGCTGCGCGTGCGGAGACCTCCTCCGACTTGCCGTGCGCGCAATTTCGCGCCTAGTGGAACCCGCCCGCATGCGAAAATAGACAAAAATAAAAACAAAATAAAATAAAACGGAAATAAAATAAATAGATAAACAAATAAAAGTAAATGACTAAATAAAATAAAATAAGATAAAATAAAATAAAAAAAATAAAAAAAACGACATCAAAAATAAAAATAAAACAAAGGAAGTTCTCGACAAGGGAGCGTTTTTCTGACACTTTCACTGGCAAGTATCGCTTTCATTATTGGGTAATTCTGATCTTGGACCGCCTCAGGACCCAGTGTCTATTGTTGCCCCCAATTTTGGGGAACTCAACACTTAGGTGCTTGGGTGAGCCAAAATTCACAAAAGAAAGGAAAGAAATGCGTACCTGAGGCGGTTGTCTTCCCGGTCATGCTAATGAAGTCTTCCCCTTCGGTTGCTGTGTAGACTGAGGGACAATTTTTATCCTTTCGGGTGGTGCGTCGAGTCTACTCCAGACTTACAAAACGCGAGGGTGTGTGAGATTTATCTCCTCAGAGAACTTGGGGAATTGGCCTCCTTAGAGGACTTTGAGATTTTGTCTCCTCAGAGGATTTCGAGATTCTGCCTCCTCAGAGGATTTCGAGATTCTGCCTCCTCAGAGGACTTTGAGATTCTACCTCCTCAGAGGACTTTGAGGTTTTGCCTTCTCAGAGAACTTTGAGATTCTGCCTCCTCAGCAGACTTTAGGATTTTGCCTCCTCAGAGGACTTTGAGATCTTGCCTCCTCAGAGGACTTTGAGGTTTTTGCCTCCTCAAAGGACTTGGATATTTTGCCTCCTCAGAGGATTTTGAGATTTTACCTCCTCAGAAGACTTTGGGATTTTTGCCTCCTCAGAGGACTTGGATATTTTGCCTCCTCAGAGGACTTTGAGATTTTTCCTCCTCAGAGGACTTTGAGATTTTTTCCTCCTCAGAGGACTTGGATATTTTGCCTCCTCAGAGGACTTTGAGATTTTGCCTCCTTAGAGGACTTTGGGATTTTTGCCTCCTTAGAGGACTTGGATATTTTGCCTACTCAGAGGACTTTGAGATTTTTGCCTCCTCAGAGGACTTGGATATTTTGCCTCCTCAGAGGACTTTGGGATTTTTGCCTCCTCAGAGGACTTGGATAGTTTGCCTCCTCAGAGGACTTGGATATTTTTGCTAGCTCAGAGGATTTTGAGATTTTTTCTCCTCAGAGGACTTTGAGGTTTTTGCCTCCTCAGAGGACTTTGGAGTTTTGCCTCCTCAGAGGACTTTAGGATTTTACCTCCTCAGAGGACTTTAAGATTTTGCCTTTTGCCTCCTCATAGGACTTAGAGATTTTGCCTCCTCAGAGGACTTTGAGGTTTTGCCTCCTCAGAAGACTTTAGGATTTTGCCTCCTCAGAGGACTTTGAGATCTTGCCTCCTCAGAGGACTTTGGGATTTTTGCCTCCTCAGAGGACTTGGATATTTTGCCTCCTCAAAGGACTTTGGGATTTTGCCTCCTCAGAGGACTTTGGGATTTTTGCATCCTCAGAGGACTTGGATATTTTGCCTCCTCAGAGGACTTGGATATTTTTGCCTCCTCAGAGGACTTTGGGATTTTACCTCCTCAGAGGACTTTGAGGTTTTGCCTCCTCAGAGGACTTTGAGGTTTTTTCCTTCTCAGAGGACTTGGATATTTTGCCTCCTCAGAGGATTTTGAGATTTTGCCTCCTCAGAGGACTTTGGGATTTTTGCCTCCTCAGAGGACTTGGATATTTTGCCTCCTCATAAGACTTTGGGATTTTTGCCTCCTCAGAGGACTTGGATATTTTGCCTCCTCAGAGGACTTGGATATTTTTGCCTCCTCAGAGGACTTTGAGATTTTGCCTCCTCAGAGGATTTTAAGTTTTTGCCTCCTCAGAGGACTTTGAGGTTTTGATCTGTGCCAATGTCATCTTGACTTGTTTGTCCAGCACGAGTGAGTGCTACTGTTGAGCTAAGATTGTCCTGGCCCTGCTTTCGTGCGTGTGGTCTTTATTTGGACTTTTCCTGCAAAACTGCGTGCGCAGGAATATATACAAGAGATCGTGTATGCATGATGTGAGATGCATGTATATGCAGCAATGTAGGATAAGAATTCATCTGAGTGAATTTGGAGGCAACGGCCGATTTGGTCGTAACACGCCGCAAAATCGATGCCCTCTGGGATTGCTTTTGAGTCTCATGCCTCTGTAGGATTATGAGGTTCTCTTCTAATACCTGTAGTCATTATTTTAAGGTAGTGCGTCCCTCGTGGATTTTCACACTAGCTTTTTTTAGCGGGAAATACGTCCTTGCCGGATTTTCACATAACCCTGTGCCTTATTTTTTGCCTGGAATGGACCCAACCAAATCCAGCGGCTTTTATTCATTTTATTTTTTATAGGACAGACTGCCTGTTCCCAGGTTTTTACCCCGTCCCTTGGCCTAACTTTTGCTTAGAGCGCCAGTCACGGTTTTCATCTCTAACGGCCTTTTTTTTTTGGAGAAGTTGGAGTTGTTGCGAAAGATCTTTCAGGTATGATTGACATGTGCTTGTGTCTCAGATTATGGTTGTATGAGCTTGGTTCTTTATTGGGGAGGTGCCGTAGGATTGGCTTTACAGTGGGTAGCAAGATGAGTTGACTGAAGGGCCTGAGTGGCGAGAATGGTAGAGGGCAGATAGTTGTTGTAAAAGGTCTTTCAGGTATAATCGGCTTGTATTTGTGTCTTAGGTCATGGTTGTCTGAGCTTGGTTTCTATCATGAGGGTGCTATAGAATTGGCTTCACAGTTGATAGCAGAAGGAGTTGACTAAAGTGCCTGAGTGGTGAGAGTGGCAGAGGATCGATAGTACCAATGTGCTGATTTTATGCTGGAACCAGACAACTTTGAGTGTGCGAAAAGGAACTGTCTTGATCACAGACTACACCCTTGCCTCCATAAGTGCATGTAAGAGGAGGGTATTTAGCCCTGCAGTAGATAATAGGATCCCTCGGCTTAGGAATCTGGTTGGTGAGAGCAGGAGTAGAGTAGCCACTTAGATTTTACTTTTTATAAAAGAACTAGGAAATGATGAGTTAAACTGCTTTCGTCTTATGTATTTGCAATGACTGTGTGCATTTCAGCATGATTTCTCCGTACATGATCACCATTTAACATGGATTCAGAAAGTAAAATTACATCTAATCTCGGAGTGGATCTTGTAAGCATCAGACTCCTGTCTCCAATCAGCCCTTGCGGGCTTTCTTGATTGAGTATTTTCTCTCTTTTTTTTATTATTTTTTTATTATATTTTTTTTATGTTTTTTTTATATTTTTTTAGCCTCTGCCGTGGACCCTCCTTCATTTCGTCGGCGTTGAATTTGCTTCCCTTGCTGTCTGTCGGGACTTTGCTTCCTTAGATAATAACTTTTCAAGAATGAATGGGCCTTCATATGTTGGTTTGTATTCATCTCGTCTGCCTAGAACAAGCGGAGCTATTTGTCCAGACACCCTGTCTTACTCTCCCGGCGGGTGCTTTCTGACTTTCTTCCCCAATGATCGGATAAGGTGTTTTCCGATAGCGATAGCAATCTTGAAACCGTTTTCCATTTGACATGTTTAGTTGCTGCAGCTTTTGCTTCCATGACTGCCCCTTAAGGATTTGATGTGCTTCAATAGGCAGTAATGTTTTCGCCTCACGCACCGAGGTATAAAGCGTGACTCTTGTAAAGGTTCTAATTACGGACCCTAGAATGGGTCTACTCCGTGACCTCCTTGGCCTTCCTCTTGTTTGTATGTCATCTGTATGTCATCAGCTCATCTCTCGTGTAGCACATCCTTTATACTTACGGACTGGGCGGATGGCTTATGGATTAGTCTTCAGGTCCTTTCAGTGGCAGACGTGAGCAGTAACAACACAAGAATATCCCTCGCATTGTGCATCCTCTATATTGATAAACTGATTGGGTGGCTTGTGGATCAGTCTTTAGGTCCTTTTTAGTGGCTAAGAAGAATGGCAAAACGCAGATACGTGTAGATTAACGAGACTTGAGCAAAGCTTGCCCCCAAATAGCATTCCCTTGCCCCCTGATCAATTCTCTCTTTTCTTCTCTCTCTTTTTTGTAACCTAATTTTTTTCGCTTTCTTCTTTTTTTTTTTGCTTCCCAATTTTCTTTTAGCAAGCTTCGTCCGAATCCTGAAGTCTACACATACGCGCACTTTTCTTTTTAACCGCTGGAGCCATCATTGTTCAACCTAGTTGGGTGTGGTATTTCAGTAAGGATTTTGGTTCTAGTTCTGCTTGCGGGTTCCCCTTTCAACCATTTCTGTCTATTTCGGCTTGAGCCTTCTGAGATATGTTGGCATAGCGTGCTTGGCGGCTTCATAATTATCTTCTGGCATGTCCTCGTAGGTCTAGGCAAAGACTTTTATTTTATTTTTTTATTATTTTCTTTTTTCATTCTCTCTTTTACTCTCTCTTCAAGAGTCATAATAGATGCTATCAAGATTTTCTTCGGGTTCCCCAAAGTTCTGAGATTAGATGAAATGGCATCATGTGAATCGTTATTAAATGTGAATGTGTCATGATTATGCATAGTGAAATCATGGGAAAATATCGCACAGATAAGTAAAAACATTCATTTCATTTAATAAAACCAGAATTAAAACATCTTCATTAAATAGTTCAAAAAAATAAAAAGAACATCTAAATGGCTATCCCCTTCCTGTTTCCACCAGCGCGGACACTTTGGTCAATGGCTCATCATACTCTACGAGGACCGTTCTTTTGGGTCAGAGATCTACTTACTATCAATGATGTCTTGGAGATGGTCCCTTAATATTCGACAATAGTCTGTCAAATGCTCGGTGTATTGGTGGAATGCACAATATTGATCCGCTCTGTGGTTGGGCTGCCCCTGGTGTCACACCCCATTTTCCCCCTAGTAGAATGAGCCTGTCTGTCTGTCCGTCTGTCTGTCTATCTGTCTGTTTGTAGGTGTAAGCATTCGCATGTGTTCAGCATTTCATTGGGTTATTTCAGAAAAATGTATGATTTTTGGGGTTTATTACTATGTGGGTGTGTACATGGCATTAGTGTGTTTAATTAAATGGGATATACTTGAGTGCATGTATTCATATCATGGTAGGGTATGCATAAGTGAAGAGGGTTTTAGGTGTGTGTAGTGTAGGTTATTTTTAGTGTGAGTGATTAGTGTCACCAATAGGAGTTTGATACATATTTAGAATAAAGAAAAGAAAAAGAAAAGGGAATGAGAGAAAAGCAACTTACAGATTCACGTTTTTCTCACTCACTCTCTTCTTCTTCAATTTTCTTTATCCCAAATACTGTGTTGAGGGTTCAAGGTCTTATTGGTGAAGATAATCTCTTCTTGCATCCCCTAGCTTGGTAAGTGCATATCTTGTTTGTGTTTTACTGTAAGTTTACATCTTCATCTTCTTCTTTAGGTTGAGTTTTAAATTAGGGTTCCATGTTGATGTTCATTACTGTATTTGTATTCTAGCTGAAGCTCCACGTGATCCAAAGGGGAAAGAGGTTGCTGGACCTAGTGGAGCTAAGTGAGAGAGACTTAGATTTCAGGTTTGGGAACAATTGCTTGTGATCTGCATAATTTGAGTTTACTGGTATTTCTAGGGTTTATATGTTCTTGAACAATTTGAATGCAAATACCTTGAATTGGGTTGATTGAATTCTGTTTGAGTTGTTTATATGATGTTTGAATTGTTTGGGATAATTTCTGGAAGGTAGGAACAGGTTTGTATGGACTTAAATCAAGTTGGGATCGAATTCTGGAAATTCTGGAAATTCTGGGAAAAACGAATTACTGTTGAATTCTTCAGGTCGCGTGACTCGCTACGTAGGAAGGCAAGTCACGTCACGTGACCTTCGGTCACGGCGTGACCTGCCTGCTGAGAAGCCAGTCGCGTGACCAGCTGAAGAGGAAGCAAGTCACGCGACGTGATCTTCGGTCACGTCGTGTGACCTGCGAAGAGGAGGCAGATCACGCAGCGTGATCTGCGAGGGAGAGCAGCGTCACGTCGCGTGACCCTCGGTCACGCCGTGACCTGCATAAGCATTGCGTGATCCGCGAGGATCACGCAACGCGTTAGGCGGGAAGCAAGCAGGTCACGAGACGTGACCCTCGGTCACGCCGTGACCTGCCTGTTGAGTCGCCAGTTTCTCCGTTCAGCCCGTTTTTCCGAAATTTCCTGGTTTTTAACTCAGAACTGAATTTGTTATTTTCTTCAGAATGGACTTTACTGCTGTATGATGCATGTCTTACTGTTTGATACCTCGATATACGTGATGGCATGATTTTCTGATGAATTATACGCTTTATCCTGAAATGTGATCAGTGTGACGCATAACCTGCTAGAGTCAAGTAAGTGGATAGTTAGGCATGCCTAATAGAGTCTTTAGCTGCAGCCCTCAGTTCAGTTTGGACCCCGATCAGGTCCCCGTTTGGTTCCTCGCGAACCCTTCAGTATAGAATCTTGTTTAAGATTCCCTCAGTATATAAATAACATGTTTTGATAAATGATATAATATTTGACTTGTACCTGTGAGGTACCCTCAGTATTCGATTCGTACCCGTAAGGTACCCTCAGTACACTCGTTATCCACTGTCTAGAGTCAGCAGGTATTCTTTAAATGTTAATGGAAATGTTTTGATCTGATATGGCTTTGAATGGAATATCTGAATGAGTTTAATGATGAAATACATGTTGGTTTATTCTGTAATGCATATGATGATGAGATTCTGAAAGTATGGTATTTGAATACGGGCATGTTTATATGAATTATGCAACAGCTCCTGCATTTTGACATTGTGAATGAGTTTTGCCTTGACGACCACTGTGAGTGGCCGTCCATGTTTTACGTGTGTTTCCCCACTAAGCGTTTTATCGCTTAGCACGGTGTGTTTACCCGTGCAGGTGCGGAAGACGTTTTGATTTGAGAGAGTCGCCGTCATCAAGCCAACACAGAAGGGATTAGTGTAGGGCTCAGTTTTGTATCAGTCATTGATTCTTTTTGTATAGAACTCTCTGTATCAGCTTCCGCTCTTGTATTTATATTTTGTATATGTAATATTATTTTGTTCAGCTAGTTGATCAGATCATTATTGTAATAGTTTAATTATAGTAATACATGATCAGCTTTTGCTTTCTGCATGTAAAGTTTTTAATTATTCTGTATTTCTGAATGTATGTTATGAATGGATGTATATTTTGCTTTGCTTTTGTTTGGTGACACCTTGTCTCATACGGCATCTCACTCCTTATCGGATGGGATCGCCTATGTATGGGAAGGGGGTGTTACAGTTAGTGGTATCAGAGCATAGGTTTAGGCGTTTCTGGGTGTTGTTATGATTGTTCTGAGTTTCTGTGATGTGTATGTGTCTAGATCTGTGTTGGCTGATACGGTTGTTTCTTGTTTGTTTAGATGGCTTCTAATTCTGCTCATGGTGCGCGTGAGGAGTCCGCCGAGAGTGTGAATCCTCCCGCTGTAGATCAGTCTGTTTCTGTTACTGGGTCGGCTCAGCATGCTAGGGTCCAGCCCGAGGCCGCAGCCATGCCCTTAGAGGCTATGTTTAGACTGCATCAGGACATGGCTAGGGTTTTGGAGAGAGTGACTGCTCCTAGAGCACCTATGGAGAATCTGAGAAGGGCAGGAGTTGAGGATTTCTATGGTACCAGTTTGAATGAGTCTGAGACTGCAGAGAGATGGTTAGATAAAGTGAAGCGTGCTCTGAGAGAGATTCGGTGTCCTCCCGACCAGCAGGCAGAGTGTGCTTTAGCTCTTCTTCAGGGGTCTGCTTTTGAGTGGTGGGAGTTGGTTTGCAGGCATCCTCAGCTACCGGATCCGATTACCTGGGAGTTCTTTGAGGGTGAGTTCATAAAGAAGTACATCACTCAGACTTATAGAGATTCTAGATGGGCACAGTTTTTGGGTTTGAGACAGAGGGCTTTGTCTGTTGCTGATTATGAGAAAGAGTTCAACAGGTTATCGCGCTATGCCCCTCGAGGAGTTATGACTGATGACTTTAGATGCAAGCATTTCGAGGCTGGGTTAAATGAGTCATTGAAGATTGCTTTGATTTCACTGATGTGTATTCCTGGGGTCAGTTATTACCAGATTGTGGAGGCTGCAGTGAGAGCAGAGTTGTCTGAGACAGTGATGAGAGAGAGAGCTCAGAGGAGGAGTTCTTCTCGTGGAGGATCTTCTTCGAGTAAGAGATCGAGGGACCCACAGGATGAGTCAGCATCTGGTCCGGCTTCTAGAGGTAGACGTCAGGGTTCTACAGCTGTGTCAGGTTCTGGTAGGGGTGGTAGAGTTGAGACTACACCAGTTTGTCCTCATTGTAGTAAGTCGCATCGTGGTGAGTGTAGGTGGCTCACTGGTGCATGCTTCAGGTGTGGGAGTTCTGAGCATCGGTTGGCCGGTTGTCCGAGAGTACAGGAGGATTCAGGTTCCCAGAGAGAGGGCAGTAGGGTCGGTTCGAATGCTTCTCAGGCTACCCGTGGCAGAGGCCGAGGTAGAGGTAGAGGTGGTCGGCATAGAGATGGTGCTGCTTCTGAGACTGTTGAGCATCCTCATCAGAGTGGTGTTAGAGCTTATGCTATGAGAGCCAGAGATGAGCAGGACGCACCTGATGTTATTGCTGGTAAGTTCCTACTCCATGACACTGAGTTGTATGCTCTAATTGATCCTGGTTCCACACACTCATACTTGTGCACAGATAAAATTGTTGATAAATTGCATTCAGTTGATCAGTTAGATTATGAGATTTGTGTGACCAGTCCATTAGGGCATAGTGTCAGTGTGAGTAGAGTTTTTAGGAGTTGTCCTCTGATTGTTGAGGGAGTTGTGCTTCCAGCGGATCTGATTGAGTTACCCTTCAGAGAGTTTGACTTGATTCTGGGTATGGACTGGTTGGGTAAGTATCGGGCTGTAGTGGATTGCCATAGGAAGATAGTGGTACTTCGGGATAGAAGTCAGTCTCTTGTGTTTCTGAAAGGTCTGGGTGCTAGTTCAGTGAATAATGTTATTTCTGTGTTGCAAGCCAAGAGATTCATCAGGAAAGGTTGTGAGGCTTTTCTAGCTGTTGTGTTAGATTCCAGGAGGGATCAGGTACAGATTGAGGATATTCCTGTAGTGCGAGAGTTTGGGGATGTGTTTCCGAGCGAGTTGCCTGGTTTGCCTCCTGAGAGAGAGGTTGAGTTGTCCATTGAGATCATGCCGGGTACTACACCTATTTCGAGAGCACCTTATCGGATGGCTCCTGTAGAGTTGAGGGAACTTAAATCTCAGCTACAAGAGTTATTGGATAAGGGGTTTATTCGACCTAGCATATCTCCTTGGGGAGCTCCAGTGCTGTTTGTCAAGAAGAAAGATGGATCCCTGCGGATGTGTATTGATTACCGCCAGATTAATAAAGTTACTGTGAAGAACAGGTATCCTTTGCCTAGGATTGAGGATTTATTTGATCAGCTTCGAGGTGCGGGTGTCTTTTCCAAGATAGATCTTCGATCAGGGTACTACCAGCTTCGTGTTCAGGATGCAGATGTGGTGAAGACTGCATTTCGGACTAGGTATGGCCACTATGAGTTTCTTGTGATGCCGTTTGGTTTGACAAATGCTCCAGCGGCTTTTATGGATCTGATGAACCGTGTGTTTAGGCCATACTTAGATCGATTTGTAGTAGTGTTTATTGATGACATCTTGGTGTATTCCAGGAATGAGAGTGAGCATGAGGAGCATCTCAGATTGGTTTTGCAGATGTTGAGAGAGCATCATTTGTTTGCTAAGCTTAGCAAGTGTGATTTCTGGCTTCGAGAAGTGTCATTCTTGGGTCACATTATTTCAGCTAGCGGTATTCAGGTTGATCCAGCTAAGATTGAGGCGATAGTTGATTGGAAAGCGCCTCGAAATGTTCAGGAAGTGAGGAGTTTCCTCGGTTTAGCAGGTTATTACCGTCGGTTTGTTAAGGGATTTTCTGTGATTGCTGCTCCTATGACTAGATTGTTGAAGAAAGGAATTAGATTTGAGTGGTCAGACAGGAGTCAGTCTTGTTTTGATCGGTTAAAGCAGTTGCTTGTTGAGGCTCCTATCCTTACTCAACCCATCTCGGGTAAGGAGTTTGTCATTTACAGTGATGCTTCTGGAGTTGGTCTTGGTTGTGTGCTTATACAGGAGGGTAAAGTAGTGGCTTATGCTTCTCGTCAGTTGAAGCCACATGAGAAGAACTATCCGACGCATGATTTAGAGTTGGCGGCTGTAATCTTTGCTTTGAAGATTTGGCGTCACTACTTGTATGGGGAAAAGTGTAGGATCTTCTCGGACCACAAGAGTTTGAAGTACTTCCTTTCACAGAAAGAGTTAAATATGAGACAGCGCAGATGGCTTGAGTTATTTAAGGACTACGACTGCATTGTGGATTACCATCCTAGTAAGGCCAATGTAGTTGCAGATGCTTTGAGTCATAAGTCAGTTTCAGCCTTGTTCTTGAAGCATTTCAGATGGCGATTTGGTTCGGATGGGGCTTTGCTTGCCCAGTTGCGTGTGAAGCCTACTTTGAGACAGAGGATAGTAGATGCTCAGAGAGATGATGTGAGGCTTCAGCGGATTGTGCATGAGGTTAGATCGGGTAAGCCATCAGAGTTCTCAGTTCAGGATGAGGTACTTATGTTCAGAGGTCGTTTGTGTGTGCCAGAGTCAGAGGATTTGAGGAGACAGCTCTTGAGTGAGGCGCATAGTTCAGTCTTTACTATGCATCCGGGCAGTGAGAAGATGTACAGAGATATGAAGCAATTCTATTGGTGGTCTGGTATGAAACGTGATATTGTGAATTTTGTTTCCAAGTGCTTGACTTGTCAGCAGGTGAAGGCAGAGCATCAGGTTCCTTCAGGTTTGCTTATGCCTTTATCCATTCCTGAGTGGAAATGGAGTGATATCACCATGGACTTTGTTTCTGGCTTGCCTTTGACTCAGAGGAAGCATGATTCAGTTTGGGTTATTGTGGATCGGCTTACGAAATCAGCTCACTTCTTGCCAGTTAGAGTAGACTACTCCATGGACAGATTAGCCAGTATCTATGTGGATCAGATAGTTAGGTTGCATGGTGTGCCTTTGTCCATAGTGTCAGATCGGGATCCGAGGTTTACTTCCAAGTTTTGGAAGGAGTTACAGAGAGCTTTGGGCACTAGGTTGAACTTCAGTACAGCGTTTCATCCTCAGACCGATGGTCAGTCAGAGCGAGTTATTCAGATTTTGGAGGATATGATGAGGGCTTGTACTTTGGACTTTCCGGGCAGTTGGGACAGATATGTATCATTGATGGAGTTTGCCTACAACAACAGTTTCCAGTCGAGTATTGGTATGGCACCATATGAGGCATTGTATGGTCGTCAGTGTAGGACTCCGATTTGTTGGACAGAGCTATCCGAGAGATCTATGATTGGACCAGACTTGGTTAGGGATACTGAAGATAAAATCAGAGTAGTGCAGCGGAATTTGAAAGCAGCCAAGGATCGACAGAAGTCTTATGCCAATTTGAAAAGGAAAGATGTGCATTTTGAGATCGGGGACAAAGTTTTCCTTAAAGTTTCTCCTTGGAGGAGAGTGCTTCGATTTGGAAAGAAGGGTAAGCTGAGTCCTCGTTTCATTGGACCTTATGAGATTTTGGCTAAGGTGGGACCTGTAGCCTACAGATTAGCGCTACCGATGGAGTTAGCAAAGTTACATGATGTGTTTCACGTTTCCATGCTTCGTCGGTACAGATCAGATCCTTCGCATGTTCTGTCAGTTCAGGATATCCAGGTTCAGCCAGACTTCTCTTATGATGAGGAACCGCGAGCTATTCTAGCCCGAGAGGTTAGGCAGTTGAGGAATAAGCAGATTCCTTTGGTTAAAGTGTTGTGGATCCATCATGGAGTCGAGGAAGCGACTTGGGAGCCAGAGGAGTCGATGAGAGCTCAGTATCCACAGTTATTCAGTTCAGGTGAGAATTTCGAGGACGAAATTCTTATTAGTAGGGGAGAGTTGTCACACCCCATTTTCCCCCTAGTAGAATGAGTTTGTCTGTCTGTCCGTCTGTCTGTCTATCTGTCTGTTTGTAGGTGTAAGCATTCGCATGTGTTCAGCATTTCATTGGGTTATTTCAGAAAAATGTATGATTTTTGGGGTTTATTACTATGTGGGTGTGTACATGGCATTAGTGTGTTTAATTAAATGGGATATACTTGAGTGCATGTATTCATATCATGGTAGGGTATGCATAAGTGAAGAGGGTTTTAGGTGTGTGTAGTGTAGGTTATTTTTAGTGTGAGTGATTAGTGTCACCAATAGGAGTTTGATACATATTTAGAATAAAGAAAAGAAAAAGAAAAGGGAATGAGAGAAAAGCAACTTACAGATTCACGTTTTTCTCACTCACTCTCTTCTTCTTCAATTTTCTTTATCCCAAATACTGTGTTGAGGGTTCAAGGTCTTATTGGTGAAGATAATCTCTTCTTGCATCCCCTAGCTTGGTAAGTGCATATCTTGTTTGTGTTTTACTGTAAGTTTACATCTTCATCTTCTTCTTTAGGTTGAGTTTTAAATTAGGGTTCCATGTTGATGTTCATTACTGTATTTGTATTCTAGCTGAAGCTCCACGTGATCCAAAGGGGAAAGAGGTTGCTGGACCTAGTGGAGCTAAGTGAGAGAGACTTAGATTTCAGGTTTGGGAACAATTGCTTGTGATCTGCATAATTTGAGTTTACTGGTATTTCTAGGGTTTATATGTTCTTGAACAATTTGAATGCAAATACCTTGAATTGGGTTGATTGAATTCTGTTTGAGTTGTTTATATGATGTTTGAATTGTTTGGGATAATTTCTGGAAGGTAGGAACAGGTTTGTATGGACTTAAATCAAGTTGGGATCGAATTCTGGAAATTCTGGGAAAAACGAATTACTGTTGAATTCTTCAGGTCGCGTGACTCGCTACGCAGGAAGGCAAGTCACGTCACGTGACCTTCGGTCACGGCGTGACCTTCGGTCACGGCGTGACCTGCCTGCTGAGAAGCCAGTCGCGTGACCAGCTGAAGAGGAAGCAAGTCACGCGACGTGATCTTCGGTCACATCGTGTGACCTGCGAAGAGGAGGCAGATCACGCAGCGTGATCTGCGAGGGAGAGCAGCGTCACGTCGCGTGACCCTCGGTCACGCCGTGACCTGCATAAGCATTGCGTGATCCGCGAGGATCACGCAACGCGTTAGGCGGGAAGCAAGCAGGTCACGAGACGTGACCCTCGGTCACGCCGTGACCTGCCTGTTGAGTCGCCAGTTTCTCCGTTCAGCCCGTTTTTCCGAAATTTCCTGGTTTTTAACTCAGAACTGAATTTGTTATTTTCTTCAGAATGGACTTTACTGCTGTATGATGCATGTCTTACTGTTTGATACCTCGATATACGTGATGGCATGATTTTCTGATGAATTATACGCTTTATCCTGAAATGTGATCAGTGTGACGCATAACCTGCTAGAGTCAAGTAAGTGGATAGTTAGGCATGCCTAATAGAGTCTTTAGCTGCAGCCCTCAGTTCAGTTTGGACCCCGATCAGGTCCCCGTTTGGTTCCTCGCGAACCCTTCAGTATAGAATCTTGTTTAAGATTCCCTCAGTATATAAATAACATGTTTTGATAAATGATATAATATTTGACTTGTACCTGTGAGGTACCCTCAGTATTCGATTCGTACCCGTAAGGTACCCTCAGTACACTCGTTATCCACTGTCTAGAGTCAGCAGGTATTCTTTAAATGTTAATGGAAATGTTTTGATCTGATATGGCTTTGAATGGAATATCTGAATGAGTTTAATGATGAAATACATGTTGGTTTATTCTGTAATGCATATGATGATGAGATTCTGAAAGTATGGTATTTGAATACGGGCATGTTTATATGAATTATGCAACAGCTCCTGCATTTTGACATTGTGAATGAGTTTTGCCTTGACGACCACTGTGAGTGGCCGTCCATGTTTTACGTGTGTTTCCCCACTAAGCGTTTTATCGCTTAGCACGGTGTGTTTACCCGTGCAGGTGCGGAAGACGTTTTGATTTGAGAGAGTCGCCATCATCAAGCCAACACAGAAGGGATTAGTGTAGGGCTCAGTTTTGTATCAGTCATTGATTCTTTTTGTATAGAACTCTCTGTATCAGCTTCCGCTCTTGTATTTATATTTTGTATATGTAATATTATTTTGTTCAGCTAGTTGATCAGATCATTATTGTAATAGTTTAATTATAGTAATACATGATCAGCTTTTGCTTTCTGCATGTAAAGTTTTTAATTATTCTGTATTTCTGAATGTATGTTATGAATGGATGTATATTTTGCTTTGCTTTTGTTTGGTGACACCTTGTCTCATACGGCATCTCACTCCTTATCGGATGGGATCGCCTATGTATGGGAAGGGGGTGTTACACCTGGCTTCTGGCGGGCTTAGCAGGTAGTGGCTGTAACATTCCCCTTTTCACCAACTTCTCAAAAACCCATGACAAGGATCTACCCAAATTAGAATAGCGCCTTTGATTCATTTTCGGGGGTGGGTACTCCCATCTTCTTAACATTGCCCTTATCGTCGTTGCAGATACCTAGGCTCTCATTTTTCAGGGCATGCATCCTCACTGGATTACGCCCTTTAGGCGTGATGTTATGCTCCAGAATGGGCCTCTTACCTCCTCTTTGTCGAACTGGTGACTCAAGTGGCGCATTGCCTCTGGACTGGGAAGTGCGAGGAAATGCTGCGGTCGCCACCGTACAGGCCTTCTCGGCAGCGGCTGGCTCAGCCCGATTGAAGGTAGTTGCCATCAGTTGAGCTTGGAGAACTAGCGCCATGGCATCTATTATTTCCTTAATAATGGCCGACAACCTCCTTTCGAGCTCCTCGAATCTTCTATCCATCTTTTGGTCTATTAAGGTATGAGTCTCTTCGATCGGGCGCGAAAGGTCATCCACTCTTATCGCCTGTTTGGTTCCCTCTGGTTTTCCGTCCTCATCTTCCTCCCCACTCTCAATGGTGGACCAATAATCTATCACTGATACGGGAGCCCCTCCTTCATCTACCGTAGGGCGAGTAATGGCAATGTGTCCATTACCAAATAAGTCTTGTAGTACATACCATTCAGGCAAGCTTGGACCAATCATGGCATTATAGGTGGACTTCTTCTTACTTTCCCTCTTTTCAAGATCAGTGATCTGCTTGCTGTCGATCAAGTCCTGAATTTCATGCCTTAATCTTGCGCATCGGTCCGTCATATGCCCCGTATGTTGGTGAAAATCACAATACTCAGCATCTTTATGACCCGGCTGTCCTTGGGTTTTGGCTGGCTTAGGTGGCAGGGGTTGCAGCTTTCCCTCCTTTTCTAGTCTCTTTAACACCCAGGATAAAGGTCGGCCCAAGTTCGAGAAGTGCCGCCTTTGGTTCACCCCTACAGTCGATATCTCAGTCACCTTTTCAGTCCTATTGCCGCTGCTGGAGCCTGCCCACTTATTTGCCCCCTGACTGTTATAGCCCTTCTTAACAAACCCTTCACCACTCGCCTTCTGAGCCATGTGTTCTCTTTCTGCCTCTATAGCGATATCCTTTAAAGACTCTCAATCTTTTAACCCTTTCATCTTGAGCCCTTCCCTTAAGTACGGGCTTGCATTTCTAATGAATAGCCTGATCTAATCTGCCATATCAGGCTTTCTCCTCATCTCCATCACCCGATTCCTCCACCGAGTGAGATAGTCATGGAAGGACTCGCCGGGCTTCTGGTACAGTAGCTCTAGGTCTTTCAGAGTGACTTCCATTCTGGTACTACAGTCATATTGCCTAAGGAATTCTTCTGTCAGTCATATTGGATCATTTTTATATTGATGATACTTAAAATTGAATAATGAAAAATAAGTGACAAAATTTTCTGAATTCCTTAATGCATGAAGAAATTTAAGCAGCATTTCCCTTATGTGACTATTCTAAAATCTTTAACCCATCTAAAAACATTCTATACTCTCTAGCGGTTTGTTTAATATCATGTCTATTTTTACCTTAGTTGTTTAGATAAACTACCATTGTCTATTTTCACCTGAGTTGTTTAGACAAACTAACCTCAAAAAACTAAGTGAGTATATAAAGAGAATAGAAATCTTACGCTTTCCACCGTAACAGTTCCTTTATATATTAATAATAAAAGCATTAATAATTAAATTATTTTCTATTTTATATATACAAAAATCATAAAAAAGAATCCATATTAATAAAAATAATTTATATTTATAAATTAGGTAATTAAAACACATCATATATTAAAGTATATGTATAAACAGGTATATTCCATAAAATGATTCAATGTATTATCATATGCTTTTCAAATGTATCATATTCATATAATAACTTTGACACAGTTAAATAAAATTAGGTCCAATGCAGGAAATGTAATAATGAAATGAACTATAAGAGATAAAATTCCAAAAATTCTATGGTGGCATAGCCACAAATATCAAGTAGGTAGTAAACTATAGAGGGGCCCCTATAATTGTAACTGTAAGGAGCTATGCTCTAATAAACTATGGAGAGCCAATGCTCAAATGTTTGTAACCGTGGTTTCATGCTCACATATCATATAATTAAACACATCAATCTTGTATAACCTCTTTCATAAATACCAAAAATAATTTATTTGTGCAACCCATTAAAATTTCTTAAACTTTCATACACCTATTATATGCAAAATCTCCCCTTAAATTTATCAAAAGCTCATCCCATCATTTTCAACACGTATATCCTCATAATATTTTGAGTTAAGTTACAATTAGCATGTATAATTAAAGTGATTACACATAGCATAATACTCAACATATCAAATTAATTCCCAAAACACTTAAAATGATAAATTGAGAGGTTACCTAAGTTAAAATTGATGAACGTTAAGTTTTGAACTTTTTAGGTGCAAGAGGTGATCACCGGTCGATCACTAGAGCATCGCTGGAGTTTCGCCAAAGAAGAATGAAGAACACCGGCCTATAGTTCTTATCGAGAGAAGTTTATCGATACTGACCACATGCTAATCAAAATTCTGTAGTGGCCAGAATGTCACAGAAAAGTCTTGGAAGCCATATTTTCAATCTACTCTTTTAACACATTAAATGACTCAAAATTGGTGTCTATGTGCTCATCGCAGTGTTATGAGTCATTGGGAAGTGAAACACACCAAAAAAAAGGTGGCCAAACGGTGCTGAAAAAAGAGAAGGAAGATGATGGTGGTGTATGAAGGAGAGAAAAAAGGAAAAAAAAATGGAAAGTTGGCTACTGCTAACTTAAAAAAGAAAAATGTCTTTTAAATTTTTTTTCCAAATTTTTAAGGGACTATTGTCCCATTTTTCAACTTCTTTTTTTTATTTATATTTTATTTTTTTATAATGTGAAATTAATTTTATTTTACGGTACTTTTCTTCCTATAGATAAATATATACATATATATATTACAAGGTTTTCTCTAACATAATTAAAACTTCATTTTAAATCATTTATTAAATTAAACTATTGTTTACCCAATTAAAATATTCATATTTGTTTTCTATTCAAAAATAAAGATATTTAATATTATCAAGTCGATTTCTTTCTTATCCATCTTACAAAATCTTTCAAAGACTAGAGTTTATTCTTTTTCTATTAGTTTCAACCTTGTGAGATGTGTAAATGACACATTTTTAAAACCTTTTAGATGGAATTTAATCAATTTAAAACTTGGCTTTTCATTAAAATGCATGTAATACAATGTTTAAAATTTTGGGATGTTACAACTCTCTCCTAGTTAAGTGAATTCCATCCCAAAATTTACAATCATGGAGATAAAAAGAGATGGGGCTATTGCATTTTCATATTCTCTTCACGCTCTCAAGTTGTTTCTTCTCCAAAGTGATTCTACCAAAGGACTTTGACCAAAAGGATTTGCTTGTTTCTCAGCTCTTTTACTTCTAAATCTATGGTTCAGATTAGTTCCTTATTATAAGTTAGATTACGATGAAACTTGATATCTTCTACTATATCAAGTGAGTGGGAACTGATCTATACTTTTCTAGCATCGATACATGAATCACATTGAGTATCTTAGCTAAGTTTGTTGGTAAAGCAAATTTATATGCAATTGGTCCTACTCTCTCCAATATTTCATAAAGGCTAATGAATTTTCGACTTAACTAGCCTTTCTATTCAAATCTTATGATTTTCATCCAAAAAGAAACCTTTAAGAATACTTTATCACCCACATTATATTCAATTCCTCTCCTCTTCAAGTCCAATATGACTTTTGTCGAAAGCTTGCAGCTTTTAGTCTATCTTTAATGATCTTGATCTTTACTTTTGTTTGCTATAATATCTCAAGTTCAAGCAATTTCCTCTCTCTTATATCATCCAAACAAATAGGAGTTTTACACCTTCTACCATATAAGGCCTCATATAAAGCCATCATACCACTGGTTTGGAAATTATTATTACAAGCGAACTCCATAAGAGCTAAGTATTAATTGATAGCTTCTTAGTTGATCTATTATTTAGTGCATATTTTCTGTAAGATTAGGAAGTTAAGTATGTAAATATATTTATCTTTCATGTGTTTTTGTCTAGTTTATGTACTTATATGCTTTGTAGGTGTTTTGGGTGAAAATAAGGAAGAAGAGATGCTAGACTTGTGCAAAGGAGCACGATTCGTGAAGGAATGAAACAAAGGAGCACGAGTCGTGAAGACATGTACAACTCGTGAAGATGTGCCGTTTCAAAGTCTAAAATGCATGACTCATGAAGAAGAGCACGAGTAGTGAAGAAGTGCAGAATAGAAGAAAGTTATGCACGAGTCGTGAAGCAAAGCATGACTCAGTCTCAAGAGCACGACTCGGACAAGTAGCACGAGTCGGTCACCAGAGGAAAAGCAAAAGAAGAAGAGGAAAGCAAGCAAGGGAAATCGCATTCTGTCGCGAGCGCGACAGAAAGAGTCGTTGGACAATTACTTTCAAAAAGTCACTTAAAGGGGTATATTTTTCCACTAACCTTTGCAATCTTTTGAAGAAAGGGACACAACCTTTAGAACATTATAAATATGTAATTCAACTGTAATTTAAAGGGGGGATTTTTAACTAATTTATTTTCTGTAAGTTTGAAGAACAGCTTTTTATAGCTAAAGTTTAAAGTTAGATTTTATGTTTTGATGAAGAAGACCAAGGAGGAGAAAATTTATTACAAGGGTTTTAGAAAAGGGTTGAGAGATCTCTTTCTACTTACTCTTATCTATTTCTTTCTTCTCTGTAATTTAAATGAATGTTATTTAATGAATTTTATTAGTTTCTTCCATTTCCATCTATGTTAGTAATCTTTGAATGCAGAATTTTCTATTAGTATATAATTGCATGATCATTATAAGTTAAGGTAGAATTGAGAGGTTCATTTTAACTTACACTAATAAGAATTCATTATTTGAACATAACTAGAGAGATCAATATGTTGAGATAATTGCTATAGGTTGCTGAATAATCTTAGAATAAGTAATTGAAATTAACTAGTTCATTAATGAGAGTTAGGGATTAGCATTCTAATTGCATATTTTAGGCATTCTAATTCATGGTCGAGAGAGTGAATTAGAACAACATTCCAGCTTGGCTTGCTTATAAGACTAAAATTATAATTAAATGATGGAATCAAGTTTCATAATTATTAAATCTTCATTATATACTTTGTCTTCTTTGATTATCATTAACTAGGCTTAATTAAGTTACATGATAATAATAGTTTAGAGTTAACTTTCAAATTAATGAATATTGTAAACAAGATTAAAATTAAGTAGTAATAGTGTGTAATATTAATCTACATTTTTCGTGGGATCGACATGTTTTGTACTATAATCGGTACACCGTATACTTACGGAATTAGCGTGTAGAGATACGCCTAACAAGTTTTTGGTGCCGTTGTCGAGGAATGTTATTATTAAATTTATTGCCATTATGAATCTTGATTTATGATTTTGGATTACAATACTTAATTAGTTTTGTGTTTGTTTTGTTTTGTTTTATAGGATTGGATAGTTCAAGTCTATGCCTAGTACAAGGAGTTCTCAAGAAGAACTTGAACCATTGAATCCAGAAATAGAGAGGTTTATTTCAAGTAACTGTAAATCCAATAAGAAGAAGAATAGAACTAGGAGACTAATCATGGCTAAAGAAGAGAATCCACCAAGGATAATGGATTTTGCTACGCCGGCGTTGAGCGGGGCTCAACAAGGGGTGGTAAGACCTACGGTAAATGCTAATCAATTCGAAATTAAGCCATCTATTTTACAAATGATTCAAAATAATATTCAATTTTATGGTTTGGCAAATGAGGATCCAAATGCTCATTTGGCAAATTTCTTAGAAATTTGTGATACTTTTAAAATTAATAGAGTTTCGGCAGATGCAATTAAGCTTAGTTTTTTTCCTTTTACTTTGAACGATAAGGCAAAGGCTTGGTTGAATTCACTTACTAGAGGGTCTATAACAATTTGGGACCAATTGACCCAAGCATTTTTATCTAAATATTTTTCTTTAGCCAAAATTGCAAAAATTATAAAGGATATCACTACTTTTATTTAACATAATAATGAATCTTTGTATGAAGCTTGGGAAAGGTTTAAAGAACTGCAGAGAAGTTGTCCACATCACAACCTTCCAAGGGAGTTATCAATGCAAATATTTTACAATGGAGTAAACCCCACTACTAGAGGTACAATAGATGCTGCAGCCGGTGGTTCACTTTTGAGAAAAATAACGGAAGCTGCATTTGAGTTATTAGAAGAAATGTCTATGAATAATTGCATGTGGCCAACCGATAGAGTAAGGGAATCAAATTCTTCTAATGATAGGGGGGTACATTTAATTGATTCTGTAGTAGCATTGCAAGCCCAAGTTGAGGCTTTAACTTATAAGGTTAATAGCCTAGGTATGGGAGGAAATTCACAAAATGCATGCAATATTTGTGGTAAAAAAGGTCATAAAAGTGAAATTTGCAATTTGGGAATGGCTAGTAAGGAGGAACAAGTAAATTTTATTCAAGGCCAAGGGTGTGGTAACCCTTATTCTAATACCTATAATCCTGGTTGGCGGAATCATCCAAATTTTTCATGGGAAAATAGCAACAATAACCAAAATAGAGGAGTAGGAGGATATCAACAATCACAAGATAGGTTTGGAGTTTTAGAAGTAAAAATTGATAAGTTTATTGAGGATATCAACTTTAAGATTGGCTCTCAAGATGAGAATCAAAAGAGGCTTGAAGCAAAAGTTGACCAAATTACCAAAAATCATGCTTCATCCATCCATAATCTTGAGGTTCAATTGGGACAAATTGCCAATTCATTACCATCTCGAAGTTTAGGGTGTTTTCCAAGCAATACAGAAGATAATCCAAGAGAGCACATAAAATCATAGTATTTTATAGTCTCTTATTTCAGTTGCTAAATTAAATTTTCTTTCTATATGTACTTTATGTTGTTTTAAGTTATTTTATGTTAATTTGTTAATTAATTTTTATATTGTGGATTTTAATATTACTAACACAGTTTGTTTTTGTTCTACAGGTAAATAGTAAAATTATGTGTTGTTTTATGTGTTTTGTGAAAATAGGATAAAGTGGAGAAAATAATAGAATAAGGAGCAAAATTTGGCAAGAAGGGATGATTCTGTCGCGAGCGTGACAGAATGAGCCAAGCTGAAGCTAGCCCGACTCGTGCTTATCTTCACGAGTGGAACATATAGGTCACGAGTCGTGCACTTTTTTCTAACTCGTGTCCCTTTGCTTAAGTAGCGGTGTTCCATCCGACTAGTGTTGGTCTTCACGAGTTATGCAGAATTGGTCTTCACGAGTCGTACAGCGTGAGGTCTTCTTCATGAGTCGTGCTGATATTCACGACTCATGCAGTATGAAAAGGGACAAGCCGAGTCATGAAATCTTGATCAAGTTGAATCCACTGTAAGTATTTTTTTTCTAATTCATTTTATTTCCTTTTAATGTTTTTACTAAATTGATTAAGTTTCTTTCTCCTCAGTTTAGTGGGTGTCTCAATTTAATCTAATTTAAATTAAGAAAAGGAAAAAACAAAAAAGGGAAAATAAAACAAGGAGTATTTCTCTAAACCCTAACTTTTTCTAAACATTGGGACCATTTGTTGCAATTGACGTTTCATTTTTCCCTCTTCTTTTTATTCTTTCATTTATCGCATCATTCTGCACGACTCGAGCAAGTGACCTTCACCTCTGCTCTTCTCTTTCATTTTTCTTCTTCTTCCATTTTAAGTTTTACATATATGTTCCTTTATACTTCTTCATTTAACACAATGGTGAGAACAAAAAGCCCCTCATCTTCATGAGTTGATCAAGCGAGACAGGACCTAGGTGACCTTTCAGACACGTTTGGTGTTAGCTTCCCAATTTCATCTGTGGAAGAAGGTAACCGTTTTCTTTCTCTTTAGGAGAGAGCAATACTGCAATGTAAGTTTTTTCCTATTTCCCTTCATGAGCAAGTAGGTATGTTGGATATCGTTAATGAAATGCTATCACAGTGTGGATTGTTGAGATTTGTGAACATGCATGAGCACTGTTATCCTGATTTAATGCTAGAATTTTATACTAATTTGAAAACTAATGAGGAAAACGATAGGATGTTAGACTTTAGATTAGCAGGTAGGGATCACACTCTTACTTATTTCATGGTGCATAGATTCTTTGGTTTTAAGTAATCTGGATTGTGTGTGTAATACCCCGATACCCCGGGAAGGAATATCGGGTTGCTACACACACCAAACACACACACACACACTCATACATCATTCATACTCAAAAGTGGAAGCAATAACAAGAAATAATTAGAATAACTTGGGCCAAACATACTACTCTTATAATATATAAACTGTACATATTACAAAAATTTCATACTTAATACATATTCGTCTTTTGTACATATATAATACAATTAACATTTACACTTCATTACTAAACTTTTATATATATATAATGATGTTACTCAAAACATAAGAAACTCTATCTTATACAAAAAGATCATATACAAGCTCCTAGTGGCCATGACCTGCAGATGCACTCTCCGATACAATCCTGCAAACCTACACGGAAACGAACGTTCGTGCTAAGCGATAATGCTTAGTGGGGATAAATAGAAGCAATAGACTTCGAACGAAGTCACAAATATATCAAATGCATATCAATACTCATGTCACTTACAAATAACCATATACACAGCCTTGTAACAAATAACATCACACTATAACCTGTTCTATGTGCAAAAATCCAAATATGGCAAACTATATTGATATCATGTCATACTATGTTCATATACATACACAAGTCTCTACTACACCTCTTGTACACTACAAACCATACAATAGCCTGAATTCTCAACAATGGTGGATACGGGTACGTTACTTCAAATACTGATAAATAGTATCAAACTTTAGAGACCTAACTCAAATTAAATACACCAGGTATTCGTTAGTAGACACAATTAAAGTCACTATAGTAGCCGCACTCTATCCCTTTATAAGCATGCTTATCTATCCACTACTATGACACTTCAAGCTCTACTCACTCACTCAAAACATAGCACTTGGCACTACTGGAAACGCAAATCGAAATGTTAACACGTCTAAAATTATCAATACTAAAACACTGATTATAATATAAACAAGGTATAAGCAAACATAAACCATGCTCTAGGGAGAAAATAGGCATAACAAGATAAGAAGAAATCATTTTTGGAAGTAGAGCAGGGCAGAGAAGAGGTTTACTATCGTGATTATTACAGAAGGTCGCGCTCGCGACAGAAGCCAAAATTTGCTCTGCAGGAAAAGGAAGATGCACGTCTCGTGCTCATGCACAAGACTCGTGCTCATGCGCATGACTCGTGCTCCGGAGCACGACTCGTGCATCTTGAACACGGTTTGTGCACAGCAGCACATCTTCCTCCGATTCGTGCTGGCCCATCTTCACGACTCGTGAAGAGCTTCTTGACTCGTGAAGAGGTTCACGTATCATGCAAAATACCAAACAACTTACCGAAAAAAAATGAAAGACCTGATTCTATCGCGCTCGTGATAGAATCGTGATTTCTAATTCTCAGGAAAACGCAAAAAAACAGAGCTTTCCAAAATCAAACCAAACTTTACCCAATATCATATCTTACACTCAAAAACTATATGGCAATCATCTAACATCCTTAACACACATGCAAATGATCAAATTACATAATCATAAACATATATCATAGGAACATCGCAAGCAATCAAAATGAACATATAAACAAGTATACAACTAAAAGAGCTATTGAACTCATCAAAGTTCACCATGCATCACTATTCATACATATCTCTATTCAAGCATAAATTATTCAATCACAAACACATGCAAAATAACTGAAATCACACTCGATCCCAACCTCTAGGTAGCTCAATCACTGCTCTCTACTCAATCCCGACCTTCTCCTTGCCTTTGTCCAACCTCTTCTCAATAGCTTTAACAAAATCATTCAAATAACACTTGAATCAATCCTCTAATACTTTAAATCAAATACACAAAACCAAGTAGAAGAAGAAGACCAATACCTGGAAATCTATTACTTACCTCTACACAAGAACCAACTCAAGCCTCACAACACTCTCTTCAAACCAATCCAAGTAACCCACTTAAGGAGCAAACCAAAAGAGAAGAAGAAGCACGACATAAACCAAGAACAAAGGAAAAAGAAATGGAAAAGCAAAAGGGAGCACGACAGAAACTCAAGAAACAAGAAAGGAAAGGAAAAGTAAGCCAAAAGCAGAAAATGGAGAGAGGGACAAGAAGGGTGGCCGGTCAACCCAAATCCAAAGCCAACAACTCACATAATTGCCCACCAAACTCAATTAATGCCAACCACTTCAATTAATTCTCTACTAAAATCATGCACTAGTCCACGTGTCACTCTCCCAAGCTGCCACATGTCCATTACATAACCAAATTCCACACATTCAACTGCCAAAAAGAATTCCTGCTGGAGTGTTCTGTCGTGCCTGCGATAGGACCCTCACTCAAGCCACACACTCTTTTTTTTTTTAAAACCACACTAGTATAACCAAAACTTTATAATTCTAACAACTTGTGAACTCACATATTTACATCTAGATTCGCTCTTCAACTTATCAAAATCTGACAAAACATAGCCAAAACTTCTAGGGTCCAAATCGGGTTGTTACAGTGTGACCCTCCTAAATCTTTTCATCCTAATGAATTTTGGCCTTTTCTCTTTTTTAAGCATGTTTAGTTTTGAGACTCCATAAAAATACCATGAGATTTGATTAAGGGTATGTGTGCTTACAAATTTTCCTAAAAAGGCAACTAGAAACCTTAGACTCTTAAAGTTTATGATCAATGTTCTCTTTTTCAAGCATGTTTAGTTTTGAGACTCCATATTCTTAATGTTGGAATTAGTAAACTTAGGTGACTTGTTAAATTTAGAATACATGCTCTAAGAATTGATTCACTGATATTTTGAGTTTTTAAGGTTTTTGATTTCTTTTCATTCCTATCACATATATATAATGAACAATGCTGTATAATAAAATTTACTTAGTGTATTTTGGTATTAAATTTTCTCATTCTTTTCTCTTGCTTGAGGGCAAGCAAGGTTTAAGTGTGGGGGAATTTGATAGCTGCTTAGTTGATCTATTATTTAGTGCATATTTTCTGCAAGATTAGGAAGTTAAGTATGTAAATATATTTATCTTTCATGTGTTTTTGTCTAGTTTATGTGTTTATATGCTTTGTAGGTATTTTGGGTGAAAACAAGGAAGAAGAGATGCCAGACTCATGCAAAGGAGCACGATTCGTGAAAGAATGAAACAGAGGAGCACGAGTCGTAAATTGTGAAGACATGCACGACTCGTGAAGATGTTTCATTTCAAAGTCTGAAATGCATGACTCGTGAAGAAGAGCACGAGTAGTGAAGAAGTGCAGAATAGAAGAAAGTTATGCACGAGTCGTGAAGCAAAGCACGACTCGGTCTCAAGAGCATGACTTGGACAAGTAGCATGAGTCGGTCACCAGAGGAAAAGCAAAAGAAGAAGAGGAGAGCAAGCAAGGGAAATCTCATTCTGTCGCGAGTGCGACAGAAAGAGCCATTGGACAGTTACTTTCAAAAAGTCACTTAAAGGGGCATATTTTTCCACTAACATTTGCAATCTTTTGAAGAAAGGGACATAACCTTTAGAACATTATAAATATGTAATTCAATTGTAATTTAAAGGGGGGATTTTTAACTAATTTATTTTCTGTAAGTTTAAAGAACAATTTTCTATAGTTAAAGTTTAAAGTTAGATTTTATGTTTTGAAAAAGAAGACCAAGGAGGAGAAAATTTATTACAAGGGTTTGAGAAAAGGGTTGAGAGATTTCTTTCTACTTACTCTTATCTATTTCTTTCTTCTCTGTAATTTAAATGAATGTTATTTAATGAACTTGAATTATATTAATTTCTTCCATTTCCATCTATGTTAGTAATCTTTGAATGCAGAATTTTATATTAGTATATAATTGCATGATCATTATAAGTTAAGGTAGAATTGAGAGGTTCATTTTAACTTACACTAATAGGTGTTAAGTGCCTAATGTTGCATGTTTTCACCTATTTTTCCTCACTTTCATGCACTTAATTTTAGCTTATATTAGTACTTTTTTACTTATTTTGTGATTTTAGCCATTGTAGGATCAAAGTGGTAAAAAGGAAGCAAATTGGGGCTAAATGGAGTGAATTTGGAGCAAACATGAAAGTTTAAGAAAATTGGAAGCAAAGAGCTGATTTTGGGCTTAGCCTTGCCCAAGGCTAAAGGGCAAGGGTAAGGAGCTGCCTTGCCCAAGGCTAATGGCCAAGACGCGACAGCACATATCAGTTTTTATATTTTTAGGCCTGAAGTTGCCCTAGCAACCAGCTGTGCTTCATCAGATTTTTGGGGATAATTAGACCATAATTTAGGAGATATTAGGCACTGTTTTTAGGAAGATAATATTACATTTAATATTTGTAATTTATTTTCCAAGTTTGGATAGGAATTAATGACATTCCTAACTTATCTAGGTTTTATTCCTATTTAGCTAAAGAAAAACGTGAATAAGGGCATCTCTTCTACTTCTTCTTCATCTGAGTTTTTCTCAAGGCTGTAATAGAAAGTTTAATTTCTCAATTTAATTTAATTTTGTTTTACTTTAATGATGTGTGGCTAATACTTTTGTTTTAGTTAAAGATTAATTCAAAGCCAGGTTTTAATTCATTGTGAGATTATTGTACTTATTTATTATTCTTTATTTCATATAATGTTCATATTAGTTACTGAAGTTTAGAGAAACCATATTTCGATTATTATTTATTTTATGTTCAATGAGGCGCTGTTATTCATTTAAATAAATAAAATACTGCTATTTGAGTTTGCTAAATCCATAATTATTTGGTAAAGTTAACAGCAAGTGGCAATCATTGTAGCTTCCTCACAAGGGCTATTACATTGAGTAGATGCATGATTTGGTCTAAATTGGTCTCGCGTGAGGTCGGTTGGCTTAGGTTAGGTCTTTCTATTCCCTAATGCTGTCAATAAATTAAATTCTTGCGCGTGCTAAGCGTTATTTGTTGGCTAGGAACTAATTATAGTCTTACTTGATTGATTCATTAACACGGAAAGATTAGGTCGGGAGCACGAAGCCGACGGCTATAACTGGCCCATTATTTGATTTTTAGATTTATTCTCTCATCAATGATCGGTTGAATTAATCCTGTGCTGCGAATATATTTAACTGGAATTTATCATATATTGAATTTCTTTCGATCAATTTACTGCTTATTTGTTTATTCCTTTTAATTCAGCATTTTTAAATTTTTGGTATATAAAAATTCCCCCTTTTTATTTTATTGTTAAAAATCTGGTTATTTAAAATCAATTCGGTGCTAGTCTCTGTGGATTCGACCCTTTCTTGCCCTATTACAATTTATTTAATAGGATAATTGAGGTATTTATTTTTAGTGGCTTCAACACCCATCAATAGGAATTCATTATTTGAACATAACTAGAGAGATCAATATATTGAGATAATTGCTATAGGTTGCTGAATAATCTTAGAATAAGTTGTCACACCCCATAAGTGGCTTATTTGGAAATTAGAATTTTAATTGGACAATTAAGGGCAATTGGGTATTTATACAAGAGGAAAGAGGATTTAATTGCATGGAAATAAAAGTATTTTAAATGGCAGAGTTTATTTTGGTGAGTAGAGTGTAATTTGTCAAGGATTAATTGGTAAAATGGATTAAGTAAGTTGTGTAACTGTGCATGTGTGCCAAGTGGTGTGTGAGTGTGTGTACGTGGGTGAGAGAAAGCAATGGTCTGAATGTTTTAGTTTCTGGAAAAAAACAAAACACATGGGGTTTTTCTCTTGCTCTCTCTTTCTCACGAACACCACTCTTCCTCTCTTGTGTTTTCGGTTCTTTCCCATTTGCATGTGTGTCCATCTGCTGTGAGCTAGGGTTTTGGATGTGTTAGAAGCTTCAGAAGGTGAGTGGTTACTGGTTTTCGTGTGTTCTTCTTATTCTTAAGGTTTTAGAGATTCTGTTCTTGGGTTAATGAGTCGTGGTTTCATTTGTTGCAAGCAACTGAAGTTAAGAGGAAAGAGAAGGATAAAGGGAAGATTGTGGATTAGAATTCAGTGGACGTTTTGAGCTTCAGTACAGGTTTGGGAGTGTCTGTCCTTACTTGTTCTGGGTCCTGTTTACAGTTCGGATATTAATGCAGTTATGTGTGTTTGTACATCTAAATGCATGTGAAATGTCCTGTGTTTATATGGTTTAGATAGACAAGAATGATGTGAGTTGCTAAATGAGATCAGTATACATGAGTTTGAATGTGAAATTCTAGTATGTCGATGTTCTGGTATTACCTCTGTTTGGTTAGTAAAAAGATGTTATTGGTATTATAATTGCTACAAATGTATTTTTGAAGACTAGAAAGTATATGTTAGCAAGAGTTTTGCATGGAAAATGGTTTTGGATAAAATGGGATTTGATCTTTGGTTATCCTCTGTTTTTCCCGTTTTTCTGGTTTTTGGTATTTTTCTGGAAATTCTGAGAAGTTGGATGAAGAAGAAGAAGAAATGTGAGAAGAGGGTCACGAGACGTGATGCTGCATCACGCCGTGACCCCCTTCTCTGTTGAAGGTCACGTGACGCGACGCAGCTTCACGCCGTGACCTCTTCTCTGAAGAGGGTCACGAGACGTGATGCTGCATCACGCCGTGACCTGCTTCCTCGCCTGCCCCTGTGTGTCACGAGATCGTGACTTCTTCCTCTCCTCTCACAGGCGTCACGAGACGTGACTGAAGGTCACGCCGTGACTGCCTTGCTTTTTTGCCTGGCTCTCGCGTGACGCCTGCGTCACGCGACGTGAAGAATGGTCACGCCGTGACCAGCCTTCCCCTGTTGCCCTGTTTTATTAAAACTGAAGTTTAACTTCTGATTTCGAGAATTTTTGCACTACATGACAAATATTTGATTTAAAATCTGTATTGTGTTTTAATAATTGCTTAATATTGGGTTTTGCATACATGATTAATAATTAGTATACATGATTTACATGTTTATAATTTAATTAACAGGGACCTTTGCAATATGAGCTATTTGTTCTTATTATTTCCGTTAGTAATATTTATATATTTAAATATTTCTGAATTTGATTATTATACAAGTATACATGATCTATAAGCTGGTATTTAATGAAATTCACATGATATGATACTGAATTATTAAGTCGTATACTTGATTAAATAGTTAATGTACATAACTTACTAGTTTATATTGTACATGAACATAAATGGTCTTGAATGTGAACTATTTGTATTTCGGCCTCTAATAACTGATACTGGATGTATTTAAAATGTTTTTAAAATTGAACTAGATATATGTATATGTGAAATATGTATTTGTATTTAGTGTATTTAATATTTATAGTAAATTGTTTTAAATGTGAACAGTATATATGTATACATAGATTATTTCTAGATGAATTATAGATTCTTATTACTTCCGGTAATAAATATTTGGATATATGTATATGTTGCTGATTTTGTTCAAAGTACATGAATACATGAATTGTTGAGTTGTGTTATTTAAGCCTGAATAAGTCATAGTAGTGGATAAGTAAGCGCTTACTTAGGTCAGTGTGTGTGTGCAGCTGCTATGTGATAAAATGATATATGCGGGTCCGTTTGGATCCTTGTTTTCGACCATGTTTGGTCTATATGAAAATAAAGCGAGACTTCGGTCTCTATATGGAAAATACATGTTTGAGACTCATGTCTCTATATGCTTGGGATACTGTGTTCAATCAGTATCCAAATGACCGTATCCACTTCTAGAGAGTATTTCAGACTAATCAGGCTACATGTTTATGTGTGATATGTATACATATATGTTGAAATGTGTATTGACAAGATTAAAGGTATATGTTGTATATAAAATATAGTATAACTTGTGTTTATACACCTTGAGTGTATATGTATTTGTAATGGTGAGAGATATGTAGATTTTAATTATGTTTTAATAGTTGATTACTTGTAATATATGTTTATGGATGAGATGAGATTATAGTATTGTTGTAAATATTGTATATGCATGTTGTTAGTTTGTTTTGTTTCTCCCCACTAAGCGTTATCGCTTAGCACGGGCTTCTTTTCCCGTGCAGGTGGCGAGTTCGGGTTGAAGTCTGATATCTGCAGGTCGGCCACTAGGAGTCTTTTGATGAAATTGTTTTTGGAGTCTTCCGCTGTTATACTTTTGTCCATGGCTTGTGTATAGCAAAGTAATCTCTTGTAAAGGAACAAATGTAACTCTTGTATATGTATTTGCTTACGAGTCTATTTTTGTAAAACGATATGGATATATATGTTACATGTAAAAAGGTTTTATTATTATATGATTAAAAGATGTAAGCATTATCATTTATTTTATTTATTTGAATGTCTTTGGAATTGTTTATATGTGTTCGCCCGCGTGGCACTCCGGTATCCTTCCAACGGGGATGGCGGGGTGTTACATAAGTAATTAAAATTAAATAGTTCATTTATGAGAGTTAGGGATTAGCATTTCAATTGCATATTTTAGGCATTCTAATTCATGATCGAGAGAGTGAATTAGAACAACATTCCAACTTAGCTTGCTTATAAGATTAAAATTATAATTAAATGATGGAATCAAGTTTCATAATTATTAAATCTTCATTATATACTTTGTCTTCTTTGATTATCATTAACTAGACTTAATTAAGTTACATGATAATAATAGTTTAGAGTTAACTTTCAAATTAATGAATATTGTAAACAAGATTAAAATTGAGTAGTAATAGTGTGTAATATTAATCTACATTCCTCGTGGGATCGACATCTTTTGTATTATAATCGGTACACCGTATACTTGCAGAATTAGCGTGTAGAGATCCATCTAACATTAATCCCATGATCCTTCAAATTCAATCACACAAGCTCTCATCATATCCTCCAAAATATGTATAACCTTTCCAGTTGTCTATTTGTCCGAGGATGAAAAGCTATACTGAGTTTCAATCTCGTACCCAAAGCTTTTTGAAGACTACTCCAATATCTGGAAGTAAATCTCGGGTCATGATTAGAAATGATAGATATTGGTACTCCGTGCAACCTCATAATCTCTTAAACATACATTTAACAAATCTATCCAAAGAGTAGTCCATTCTAACCGAAAGAAAGTGGGTGGACTTGGTCAATTTATAAATAAAGAGCCAAACCGCGTCTTGATTTTTTTGTGTACAACAGTCTAGTCATAAATTCCATGGTTATCCTTTTCCACTTCCACTCGGGAATGGATAATGGTTATAAGGTACTTGTAGGGCATTGGTGCTCTGGCACAGTAATCATTATTAAATACAAACTCAGCTATGTCTTTTTTCATCCGCAAAATTCTCTCTAACACATATGATGACTCTAACTATACAAAATATTATGCAAAAACATTAATTCTATCAAACATAACAATCACTCTAAACAATATTTGCATTATGGCCACACTCTAAACATACTCTAATCAATTCTATTCACTATAGCTCCTATAGTCTAGAACCGCCTAAACCCATGCTCTGATACCACAACTTGTAACACCCAAATGCCCCTCAGAAGGACAAGGGAGTGCTACGCGACAAACATGCTATAACTAAGTCCAATTAACATCATTATATCCACTTATTATTACTTAACCAATATTATTATCATTATGACCAATAATTATCTCTATTCACTAACACTATATGTTCACTATTGGTTACTGTTTAGGTTATAGATTACATATTACAATACAAAATTACGTATACATTTATATACTTGTCTTATACAAATATTGAAACCTTTTCTATACAATATCATTACACTATTAACCTAGAGTGACAACTTTAAGCTCTTATAGTGGCCTGTAGAAAACTCCTTCCAAAATAACAAACTCTAAGATGTAAACTTACACGGGGACAAACACTCGTGCTAATCGATAACGCTTAGTAGGGATATCACAAATAATAGACTTCTAACGAAGTGACAAGCATTAAGTAATATGGCATATTCACAATAAGCATTTAACATATATTAGTAATCATTTCCGAACATAATTAATATAAGAATGCATTTATCATATCATAATAAGCATATATCATGTCCATATGTCATATGCTGTAGACTATATCATGTGCCTATTCCCTATCTTTAGCATAGTATATCATGATAAGCATACTAGACAAACATTTTGCAATCATATCTATGTCATTCATGCATCTTATAACATGTCCATGTTTTCTAACTTTAACTATTAGCACGTATAACATGTAATGTTATGTCACTATTTCTTATGTACGTTCGTATGCATGTAAACATAATGGTATAACTCTTGTATAATCATGTACAAATGATAACTTTACTTGTACTGTTGTAAACATATATTAACATCTCTAGTACGATAGTCATGTACATATATTAACATTTCCTATAAATCACTAACAAATAATAACATCTTATACACAATGTAAACATATAATAGCCTGACTTCATAATATAAGTGGATACGGGTACATATAGATACTGTTAAACAGTACCAAACATATAGAGACCGGAGTCTCAAATCATCTAGATACCAAACTGTACCAAATATATAGACATCCGTCGATGCTAAACATATAGACACTTGTCGGTGCCAAACAAATAGAAACTCGTCGGTGCCAACATATAGCAGCTGCAAATCATCTAACCCTTTATAGGCATGCCTATCTATCCACTTCTATGAACAACTCAGGCTTAATAATAAACTTCAAATACATTTCCATATACCATACTCTTTTACAATTATCATGTTATTCCATTCCCATACAACTCAATAAATACGTATATTAACTATACATAACTATAAACACATACATATAGTTTGATAACTTCAATTTAGTACTTAGTTTTGATAGTGTTTTTGTATGATTTTTGGGTGTTTAGTTGTGTTTATCGTCATGTTGTGATTACTTTAGGTTAATTTTGTCAATCTTAGTTAAATTAGAATTTTTATGCATTTTTGTTAGTTTTTTGATTGAGTTTGAATTGTGTTGCAGGTAATTTTTAGGTACCTCACGGTCACAACCAAACTGGTTGTGACCGTGACATTCAAAAGGTTCAAAAACAGAATTTGGGCATACATACCTCACGGTTACAACCAAACTGGTTGTGACCGTGACATAAATCTTCATTAGGCAGAATACAGGCAGGAAGCACCTCACGGTGGCAACCAATCTGGTTTTCACCATGACATAAGAAATTCCTAGGCAATAGCTAAAGTTGAGCATCTCACGGTGGCAACAAATCTGGTTGTCACCTTGACCCCCCTCCTGTGCATTCAGCAGAATCGCATCTTCGACAACATCATGGTGACAACCATTTGGTTGCCATCGTGACCTATGCTGCCTCACGGTGACAAGCACTTCATTGTCTCTGTGACCCCTCTGGATCTATAAATATAAATTTTATTTTTGGCTGCAAGAGATAGATATTTTTAGGAGTTTTTCAATTAGGGTTTTGAGATCTGGAATTTTTCTAAGTTTTTCTATTGTTCTTAATTAAGGATTCAATATTTTTTCTTTAGATTTAAATTACAAGTTGAGAGAATTACATAAAAATGCATAGATAAATTTCTTTACACAGCAATTTTATTCAGATTTTCATAGTCTTGAGCTATTTTCCATCGAAGATTCGAAGAAGAAGATCGGAGAACGTGGGATTCAATCGGGATTTCTTCCTCAATGAATTTCTGGGTTTATTATTTCCTTTTTCCTTTTAATTTTGTAATGGATTGTGAGTAGTCTCATAGTTGGTTGGAGGATCTTTGAATCCCCTACCCATGATGTGAATTCTGAACATTTTTTGGATTAATTTATATGAATGAAAGGTTTATCTCACTATTGCTTATTGATTAATTTATGGTGTTTATTTTCTCGAGTTGTTTTCCAGCTTTGATGTATGGTTTTCATCATGTATCTTTATTGGATGTTTAGCTTGTATGGATTGAAGGCTTTAAATGTTTTTACTCAATTTTTCTATTATGGATGCTGTATCATGTGGACGACTCCGGATAGGGAATCTATTTGTGCAGGATTTTATGATTTAAAATTAGAGGAGGGAGTGAGATAAATGAGTTTTGGGTTGTTTGGCTCCGGAATGGGAAAGCAAATCGAATTTAGGATTTTAGACCCGTGCTTAGGCTAATTGTATGGCTTGCTCCGGATTGGGATGTCGTGCAATTAGAGTAGCTGGCTCTGGATTGGGATGCTTGGCTTAAGAGGGTTATCCCGAATTCATTCATATATGTTTCTTAGATTAAATAAATTCACATTTGGGTACGATGTGGATAAGTGAACCCGAGCAACGTTTCTTTTATATCGATTTCTCTTGTTAATTCCTTTACTATTATTTCAATTTTTGCCAAAAATTACTGTCAGTTTCATTTATTAACTCTATTTGCATGTTTTGGATATTTAATTCTGTTATTTTTAATTAATATATAACTCATTCAAATTAACAAACTCATCTACCAAGTATACACTCCATCATGCTTATTCATAGGCTCAATACAATATGATTTAATCATGTATGATCAATTTCGTATACCATGTCATGTTCAATAATTAAAAAGCATGTATACATTTAATTCCATAATTAAACTATTATGCTATAGAATCATTTACATGTAATTTCATTTGTCAATCATTCATATACTCATTTCATAATGTTAGACATGAGTTGGACAAGTTATAGGAACTTGTAGTTAAGTTCGGGTGCATTTCAGGGAAGAAAAACACCCTAAATTCACAAAACAGGGAAGGGTCATGGTGGCAATGATTTTATTGTGACCGTGAGGTGCAATTACATGCAATTCAGCCTTGTCTTGACATTGGTCACTGTAGCAATCATTTGGTTGTGACCGTTACCGTGACATACTAAAATGAAGCAAAATAGAAGCAAAACTCAAGACTGCATCACTACCCTTTTTTGTTCAGCCTAAACCCACATCTAAAAAATATTTTTAGGCAAAACTCCCTCATTAACAATTATTTCCTAGGATGTTAAGTTTCAAATGGAACAAGATTCAGGTCATTTGGACTTCTACATAAATCGATATGAATTAAACAATATAGATTGTCCCAATGAACCTACCAATGTAGAGACGTGTCTAGTTTTTCCATTTTTAGGGGTCTTAGAGCATGAATTAGCTCATAGTTAATTATGTGACTTTTATAGGTATGGAAGTCGTGGTTCAAATGGAGCAACAATCATTCAATTTAGAGTTTTAAAACTCCAATTATGACCAAAACACTACACGGAGGTCTGGTAAAATATAAGTAGAATTTTCCCAAAACTAGGGTTCATACTTTGGTCACATACAATACTCATGGCAATTCAATTAACACTTCAACACACATCCATTTTACATTTACACTATATCAAACATCAATGAACATATAGAAACACATACAATTCTTCCAACTATACAACACATTACACATGCATCAATTCAAATACCATCCCAAACCTCTTGAAGCTCTATTTCAATCTCTAAATGAACTTCTCTTTTCCCTTTGCTTGTCTACTTGCCTCTTCAACTCACATAAACATACAACACATATGTACAATTCCATTAGAAATCACAATCAGAAAAAGAAGGAGGAGAAGAAGATAAACTCTATACTTAATCATACCTTTAAAGCTGAACACTTAATCTTCTCAACTATTACTACTTAAACCTTAAGAATTCATTGCAAATTGGAGATCAAGAGAGAGGGACGGATGAGGAGTTTAAAGAACAAAGAAAGAAGTATGAAGTGAAAGAGAAAACCAATTGACAGAATTTTCCACTTACTCTCTCTCTTCCTAACCTTTAAATGTGCATGTAATGAGGAGGTGTCACAATGTAAACTCTTCATTTGCTAGGTGGCATTTCCAGCACAAGCCACTTATCTAACCTCTATGCCATATGGAATTCCACTACCTTCTAATTAAGGTTAATTAATCCCCCACTTAGCTTAATTAAGCTTCCAATTACACAAATCACACACAATTACATTTTAGTCACTACATCATTTTTAATTCTTACAATCAAGTCCTTAAATGCACATTTTCAATTTAATCCAAATCAAAAACCCTAATTAACACTCATTCAATTACACTAATCACACTCAATACTACTAGGGTGATTTTTGGGATGTTACACACACGTTGATGAAAGAGCCATCATCTACCATCACACAGGATGTGTGCTTATGAATGACTTCCGATCTAATATATAAAGGCCTGTTGTGTTCTTACCCCTTAACAAGCAAATCTGCATTTGTGAAGCTAATCCTTTCTTGTAAGTCCCGTTACCATTTCCAATAGCTAGGAGAGGGAGATTATTGTTGTGACAGTGGATTCACATAAAGCTTCTATAACTTTTGAGGATGAGAGGGTGATTGCCTTAAAAGCTCCCAAATTGAACTATGTGTTGGCATCATTTTCAGCTCTCAAACTGGATCTGGTCATTTTTGGCACCCTTTTTATATGCAGGGACTGCAGGTGCAAGCTATCTCTCTACTTTCAGTATTACTCTTCCACTTTACATTATGGCCTCAACCACCTGCTTCTTCCCTTCTATTTCCTATTTTTCTGATCCACACAAGTCCCTCAACTATTCTTCATCACTATCTTCACCCTTAACTGACTCTACCTCATTGTTTATGGCCTAGATGTCTACCAGACTAACTGGTGCCACTGTCCTATTCTCAGTGATTGGTGCATTTGGGCTTTCATCCGAACCATACAAGTCTCGCAAAACATACCACTTAGGCAATTCTGACCTGACCATGAAGACTAGCAGTGGCACAACATTATAATCCCCTTGCTTATTTCCCCTTTTTTGTGTCACTCACTCGCTCACTTAATGTCAATTACATCCTCAATGCAATCTCTCAAGGTCTGACAGTAGTTTGTTTCATGCCTTGTGTGTTCATGAAAGGCACAATACTAATCTGCTCAGTGTTCAGGCTATCCCTGGTTCCAAGTCAGCCTTATTAGTAGTGGCTATAACTTCTCTATCTTAATGAAACGATCTAGGCACAAAGATAATAGTTTACCCAGGATAGAGTAATGTCGTGAAGTAGTCTCTATCGCTAATGCTTTGATTATTCTTTCGCCACTACCCCCATTATTCTTGCTACTATCGATATTTTTGTTAAAACTTTAATTGTTATACCCTTTGTGGTTGCTACCGTAAACCCTACTGCTTAAACCTATAGAGCTTACCTTTTTGGCTGGGTACTCACCTTCTGCTTTTATGGATATCTCTTTGGGGATTTCCAATCCTTTAACCCTTCATTTTAAGTCCTTCCCTCAGATAAGGGCTGGCATTGCGTATAAATAGTCAGATATAGTCTTGGGTTTTTGGCTTCCTTTTCATCTCCAGTACCCTGTTCCTCCAACGAATGAGGTACTGGTGGAAGGATTCATTTGGATTTTATTGCAATAACTCAAGGTCATTCAACATCACCATCATTTGGTTGTTGCAGTTGTATTATCTCAAAAACTCTTTAGTCAACATTCCCCAATGTTCTTTTGTTCTTCTATCCTAGCCATGGTACTAGTCAATAGGTGGCCTAATGAGACTAAGGCTGAAGTGGTCATCATTTTATCTTTTAGTGAAGGTGGTCCCCTTCATTACTATAGCATACTATTTAACATGTACAGTCAGGTCAGATGCGCCATTAAACTTGGGTAGTTCGGATATTGTGAATAGGTGAGGCAGAATATCTTCACTATCCAAATTCATATCCTCAAGGTTGATCCTCTTCCTTGTTGATAGTACTCTGGCCATGGACTCTAATTTCTCTATTATTTTCCTGTTGGTAGGATCCTCCATCCTTAGGACCCTGTTTCTCACTACTTGGGAACCATGGGGCTCATCATCATTACTGATTATGAAATCATACTCAGTATTACCATGCATAAAATCCCCATCTCTCCCATGCTCAGTCGGTAGGACCCATGCTGCCATATTTCTCAGATCAGCGGCCGATAAAGTTGCAATAGTGACTATCATAGAAGTCCCTCAATAGTAGTTGGTTTAACTTGTACAGAAATCAGTGCTACTGGCTAAGTGCAAGAATCAGAATCCAGGCTAGCTGAAAGGCAAGCGAATATAGAGATGATCTTTCTTTTAAAATCTTTCATTATCTTGTCTAGGTCTTGGGAGTTGGAGGTACTAGTTAGCAGTGTAGGATCAAGCATATCCACCCCTTCTAATTGTTCTGAATACTGTCTCAAAAACCCTTCTAATGTGTCGGCTGAACCCCAAATCTAAACCTAGCTCTGAGTTTTGATCTGATGCACTAGACACTGGTTGTTTTGGGAAGAGTTTCTTTACAAAGCGACCTTTCGGACCCCTAAACCACTTAGGCAATGAGTGATCTATAATGGCTACAAAGCAAAAGGTGTTAACATGATGCATGCATAGAATATAATGCATGATCGTGAGATGAAGCATCGATAATCATATAAAAATCCTTCCAACCTTGTTACTCGCGCACATGAGGTTAAGTAGTTTCTCTCCTAGGTGGGCTTAGTACAAAAGCCAACAAGGGACATAATGAACGTGTATGATACATGGTGGAAATCCAGCAGCATAACACCTTTTTATTTAAAGTGCATGCAAAAAAGGGGTTTGGCCTTTGTGTACTTAAACAATATAAACAAACTAAAATGGGCTCGCCAAGGCATGAAAGCCTTTGATAAATGGACACTTAGACTTGTTCGGGTTTGCTCAATACACAAAGGCCCACATCACAAACAATGAAAAATTATTACGAGGCTTATTAACTATCCTGGTGGAAGTATTTATGCCATTACATGGGCTTCGATCCAGATGTATAGCTTTATGGCTATCCAAGGATGGTCCGTACTAACGGGTCTACCTCATTACGAACATAACGACCAATTATGTCACCATTTAATATACCAAAAGGTATAAGGTTTGGACTGGTGATCATCCTTAACACTTCTCCCATATTGAATGAACACGGGGCTTTGGAAATGCACCGGGGCAAAAAAAAAGGGATGCCTAACATAATCTAAGGCTCTAGTATGATTCTAATGCAATTTTAAAAAATAGATAAAATTTCTTAATCTTAAACCCACTTGTGTCACATTAACCAAAAAGTACTTTCAGAGCAAAGTCTCATGGTCCCTAATGGAGTCACCATTGTGATGTGTACGACCTTTTGAGAAATCATTTTGCCCCCTGTCGGGTACCACTTTTTTAGGGACGGCTGGTTGAAGCTCTCCCACCCGATGGGATCGATCGCTTCACAATGGTCAAGCGACTCAACCTAATTCATCGAGTCTCGAACATCAAAAATGCATAAGGCAGCATTTCGGGGTACCCCTATTCCATTATTGGCAATCGCCTTTAGGATGCATCTGTTTGGGCATCATAAGGTATGTATAAAAGAGTCACCATCTAATAGAACATTGAAAAATGGTGTTCCGATCTTATAAGGCCAAAATTGTGAGAGGGTTCAAAACCTTACTCTTATTTATACCTTTATTTAATGTGGCACCATTAGGCTTTTTATATTAATTATTTTATCCCTCTTCTTACGCGTATCATCATGGCAAAGAAAATAAAGGCGCACTTAATCAAGCTAGAAAATTATAAAATCATGGCATAAACATTTGCAAGATATTAAATAAGCATCCATAAAGTGGGTCATTAATTAAGTTCCTTTTAGTAGGGACATTTTCCCCGCATGCAATTGTGAAGAGCCATTTATTGTGAATTTATTGGTTGAAAATAGGGACAATTAGTCCAGATATAATAAAGAGAAATTTCCAAATTGTTTAATTATATACAAAATCTTTTAACTTATTTAAAGCTTGTTATTTACATGCAATTTTTAGGCATGAAATAGGACATTGATCCTATTTAAGAATCTCGATTATTTAATATAAATATTTTTGCATGACATTTTCTATTATGTGGTCGAAAACCTTTTATTACATTAAATAGGTTACACATGATAAATAAGTACATGGAAGTAAAACTACTCCACTATATCGTCCACATTGCACACACGAATGCAGATTCTTTACAAATCAAATTTGATAAAACAAATAAAATAAAGAAAAAGTAAAAAAAGTTTTAAAATAAAATATGGGTTGTGACTGGTGAGTCACACCCCATAAATTAACTCACACCTGCGACTTTAAGTCACGAGCGTGACTTGACTCACACCCATGACTAGTGAGTCATGGGACCAAACAAGTACGCTCATAATTAATATGAAGGAAGGAACAAGCCTAGGTCGTGACTCAGTGAGTCACTTCAAAGCAATGACTTTCTTCTTCCTTCTCTATATCGTTCCTTATCTCAAAAATGGGTTAAAAACTTAAAAAAGTATATATGCAAAAAGAAAGGGTGAAGTCCTTAAAACTCTTAAAAGTCAACTTTTGAACAAGTTTTAAGATGAAAACAAGTCAAAATGAGTAAAAATAAAGCTTGTAACACTAAAAACCTACAATGTTCCTATCATATGGCAAATACCCTAAGAAGATTTCAAAATCTAAATTTAGCCAAATTGATATAAAATGTTGAAAAAGCAACTAAGGGTCAAGTTCACTACATTCAAGAATGAATGTATAAACCCAAACCGCGAGAAACTTAGCCAAGAGGAAAAAAAGCTTTATAACATTGCTTCTAGTGTATTTTCTCAAGCAAACAATGAAACTTCAAGTTGCAAGATCTCTCCTTCATTAGAAACTTGAATCAAATCTTGAAAATGGAAGCTTGGAGCTTAAAGTCTTAAAATGCAGAGAATGGAAGTTGAAAGGTCACTCAAATGGAGCAGAAGAAGAATCACCAAAAAGCCCCATTTTCCATTCTCCTCCCTTTACTTTTATAGAATTTCCCAAGCCCCATTTTCAATCTTATATCTATTATTTATGTTCATTTTTACTTAGATAATTTTTGGATCTTTGTTTGGATTGAATCGGTGAAGTTTAACATTCTTTTTGTAGGAAAATTAAATTTCACTCGGCGGTCAAGAATTCTTTGTCACACCCCAAAATAGCCCTGGTCGGATTGTGTATGCTAAGTCGGGATCGGAAAGGGTATTTCAGTAATTTGTGATTGAGAAATTTGGAGTGTTAAGGACCCAATTGAAAAGATAATTAAGTTTGTAAGCAAAGAAATGTGTAAGTGAGTGAAGTGTAATTTGTCTAAGGACTAAAGAGCATTAAGGCAGATATTTATTAAGGAAATGTTTGGGTATGACTCAAGTACTGTGCCATGGTTGGAAATGTCTTAGTGGAGTTTGGGGTCCAATTGGGAGCTGCCGTGTGTGTGTTAGGTGGGCATTGAATGGGGAAAAGAAGAAAAGAAAGAGAGAGAGGGGAAAATACAGATTGCTTCCCGTCCCCTCCTCTCACGTTCCTTCTTCTTCTTCTCTTCTCCTTTCTCTGCTTTTCCCTTCATTCACGTTTGGCTTAGAGTTGAGTTGGCTTGGATTGTTCTTTGTTTGAAGAGGTGAGTTGGTTTAAGATTTGTTACGTCCTGTTCTTCTTCATCTACTGGTTTTATTTTCAGATAGGGTTTTGAAGAGTAATTGTGGGTTTTGTTGTGCAAGTTTTGGATTGCATGAAGAAGCAAAGTAAAGGCAAGGAAAGGATTGAGGATTGTTTCTGAAGCTTGATTTTTGGATCTTCATTCCAGGTTTGGGAGTGTTTGATTGCATGCAATGTTTGGAAGCTCTCTGTTCTTCAATCCCAGTTTGTGTATTTGATGCATGTCTCTGCCCTATTCTCACGTAGGATGTAAATATATGTTTTGTTTAGTTTATGGAATTTGGTGTGTTTTAGCATGAGAATACATATGACTTATGTGATTAGATGTGTTAATAATGCATGTATAGAATTGAATTGGAAGTTCTGAGTTTGGGTTCTTATCTTACTGTAACTTTTAGGATTCATGTTCTTGAAAGGAATTAAATGTGTCTATGCATGATTTTGGTTGATTTAATTGTTGAATTAAGTTGCAATGATCTTGTTTATGCTGTTTGGGACATCAATTGAAAAGTAAGATGAGTTCTGGAGGTGTCTGAATTAGATTGAAAATGAATTTATCGAGTTCTTGGAGTTCTGGGTAACTGGGAATAGAAAAATCGCGTCTCTGTTCTGTGTGAGGCGAGTCACGTCGCGTGACTTAGAGTCACGGCGTGACTCGTGTGAAGGGCAGCGTGACTCCCAGTTGCGAAGCGTGACTCTTCTCTTTGTGAGAGGAAAGTCACGTCTCGTGACTTAGGGTCACGACGTGACCCTTGTGTATGGCAAAGCGTGATTCCTGTCGCGAAGCGTGACTCCTCTCTCTGTGAGAGGGAAGTCACGTCTCGTGACTTAGAGTCACGGCGTGACTCTGGTAAGGGCAAGGCGTGACTCCTCTCTCTGTGAGAGGGAAGTCACGTCACGTGACATAGAGTCACGGCGTGACCCTTGTGAGGCCAGGTGTGACAAAGAGTCACGTCCCGTGATTCTCTATGAGAGTCACGAGACGTGACACCAGGTCACGCCGTGACCCTCCTGTGAGGTCAGTCACAAGTCGTGACACGACTTGTGACCGACTCCTCTTCAGCTCTTTTTTTCCGATTTCGCCCATTTTTAACCAAAATGGATTTCTTATTTCTTCTGTATGGGTCTTTACTTCTGTATAATTTATGTCAGACTGTTATACGCTCCTGTATGGCTTTTCTGTTTTACTTTGTTTCCCCACATGACTAGTTTTCTTGAAATGACTTTCAAATGCTTTTATAGCTCTTTCCTCTATCGAGTGCTATCTTATTTTGCTCATCGGATTGGTTAGCCTATTTCAGTTATGATTAGCGATATGTTATGCATATCTTTGATTGAATTCTGCTCTGAGAGTAATCTGTCATGCTTAGAAATATATAGTATCATTTTATGATTCAGATTACGCGTTTTTGGATTATTGGCATGATATGATTCCACGTGTATTCCAGATATGCTTTAGTAACTTGAATAGTGCTAAAATGCAATTGATTGACCTATTGCATGCTTCAGAATATGACTTGAATGAGGTATGATTGATATTATGCTATGCTATATTTAGTTGAATATTATGATTAATGTCTGAATGCATGATTATGCTTTAGCCTGGGAATTGAAAGTGTTATGTTTTTAATGTAATTTGGACTATGCATGGTTTATGCTTAGTATCTTCACCTAATGCATGATTAGGATTCTGTATTGCTAATCATTGGCATGGTAGTGCTTTTATACCTGATTCTTGATATGTTTTAGAATATTGTTTAATGTTAAATGCAATTTGGACTATAATATGTTTTGCAATGCGAATTGTATGATTTGTGACCAACTTATTGAGAATATTTAAATGTCATTCGTTCTCTGTTTATGCATGCTGATTATATATGTATTGTGCGATTCGAAATGTAAATTGGGTTACGCATAACCTGCTAGAGTCAAGTAAGTGGATAGTTAGGCATGCCTAATAGAGTCTTCTGTAGCTGCAGCGCCCTTTGAATGATTTGGACCCTGATCAGGTCCCCGTTTGGTTCCTCGCGAACCCTTTTCTGTATTGGATCTTGTTTAAGGTCCCTTGTGAAAATATCTGTGAAAGTTAAAGTATAATGGTTTAATCGGTTCGTACCCGTAACGTACTGTCTGTAATCGGCTCGTACCCGGAAAGTACTGTCTGTACACCCGTTATCCACTACCTAGAGTCAGCAGGTGTTCTTTGAATGTTTATCTGAACTGCTCTGATCTGATTTGGCTATAAATGGATTATCTGAATGAGTATATTAATGTAATTTATATCGGATTTTTCTGAATGAATATGATTATGAAATACTGATTGTATGGCTTTATTATATGAGCATGCTTATATGGATTATGTTTTAGCCTTCGAATGTGATATCCGTTTGAGCTTGATAAGGATTTCAGGAATCAGTTTATATGCATATGAATGTGACTATGGGCTTCAGAATGCATGTCTGTTTTAAGTAAGCATGACTGTATATTTAATATGATTATCCGTACTTGTCATGTGATTTGTATAAGTTTCTGATTGCTTTGAATATGATTCGACTAGAATATTTATGTATGTGACTTAAGCATGTTTTGTTATATCTTAGCATGTGGACCAAAGCAGTTGTGATGGTAAGTATGTGATGTGTCACTGTATTTTCTGCATGATGATAATATAAATGTAATGTTATGTGGTTAGGCTTTCAGTCTCCACTATCAGAGTGTTTTTGCATGATGCTATATATATATTAGAGTTGCGCAGCGGTATTGTGAGGCTCTAAATGTTATCTCTTGGGTATTTGACTAGTGTATATGTTTGACATGTTTAAGTATGTTGGTTAACTAGCATGCTTAACATGATGGTTTGATTGTCAGTTCATGCATGGGTACTTAGTTATATCTATTGCACGTGTATAGCTTTTGTGACTCCGCATGGTAAAATGCTATCATTCGATACCCGTGTAGGTCTATGCATGAGTTATAGTATGTAGTTCGGCATGATGACATTTGTATCGTATATTGTATGTTGTCTATTTTGGTATATCCCGGACATGAGTTTATGGTCTGTTTACGAGTTATCGATTGAGTGCCTTTATTGTGCAGCCTGATTATTGATATGCTATGAATTTCTGCGATTGTCATCTGAATGTGTTTTGCCTTGACGACCATTGTGAATGGCCGTCCATATTCTTGTGTGTTCTCCCCACTAAGCGTTATCGCTTAGCACGGATTTCCTTTCCGTGCAGGTGGCAGGTTTGGTTCTGTTCGAGTCGCGCTTCTGCAGGGTCGGCCACGTAGGAGTTAGAAGTTCTGTATTTTTGTTCAGCTTCTGTATTTCAGCTTTTGTAATTCTGTAGTATTGTATATGTATTTAACTATGTTTCGATCTTGAGTTTTCTTTTGGGCATGTAATAGTTAGTATGTCTTTATGTTTAGTTATTCATTTGTTTTATTATTACGATTATGCTTCTGTGAATGGTCATCTGTATGCCTTCGTGTATGCTTCAGCTTAGTGCCTGCGTGTGCGTGAGTTATTGCATGTTCAATCTGTATCACAAGGTAAGTCAATGTAAGTTTTTAATTAACCCATATTTCTGTATACATGTTTAGTATGAATGTATGCTTCCGCATTGTGCATGTGTATATCTGTATTTGTGAGTGTCGTGTAGCGCGTCCGTCGGCGTCCTTCCAACGGGGACGGCGATGGGGGTGTTACAGTTAGTGGTATCAGAGCCCAGGTTTGATGGTTCTGGGTATGTTGTTTGTTTTGTGTTGAGTCTTTGCATGAGAGTCGGTTTTGTGTCGTGGCCTACTGCAGATGCGTCTTGTTTTGTGTCATGTATTGATGGAGTCTGACCCTAGTGAGAATGTGGGCGAGACAATGGAAAGTGTGAATTGAATTAGTGCTGATTTGGATGTTTCCGAGCGTCTTCCAGTTGAAGATTCTGGTCGGGTTTCTGAGGATAGAGCATTAGTACAAGGATTGATTCGGATTTTGGATAGATTGACTGCTCCTCGTGTTTCTCAAGATTTTGTTCAGCATGTTCCTCAGAAGAGAAAAGGATCAGTTAGTGAAGTGTCAGCAAGGAAAAGGGTTCGAGAACCTTCAGTGTATCAACAATGTCAGAAGCAACATGGGATTAAGTGTAGGAAGTGGGTATCGCTTTTATGTCAGCATTGCCAGAAGCGACATCGTGGTCCATGTTGGAAGCTTTTAGGTGCTTGTTTCAGGTGTGGCAGTATGGAACACCGGATTCCAGATTGTCCTAAGAAGAGGAATGAGAGTCTAGCTGGGCAAGCTAGAAAGGATGTGGAGGATTTGCTCAAATCTTCTCGAGTGTCTTCAGAGTTTGTAGCATCTAGCAAGGATTCGAAGGAGACCGCAAGTTCTTCTGGTAAGTTACTTTGCAAGTTTTTGTCTAAGTAAGTTTTGTTTGCTTGGGTTATTTGGATGTAAGTGTTTCACTGTGAATTTCGAGGACGAAATTCTTTTAGGAGGGAAGAGTTGTCACACCCCAAAATAGCCCTGGTCGGATTGTGTATGCTAAGTCGGGATCGAAAAGGGTATTTCAGTAATTTGTGATTGAGAAATTTGGAGTGTTAAGGACCCAATTGAAAAGATAATTAAGTTTGTAAGCAAAGAAATGTGTAAGTGAGTGAAGTGTAATTTGTCTAAGGACTAAAGAGCATTAAGGCAGATATTTATTAAGGAAATGTTTGGGTATGACTCAAGTACTGTGCCATGGTTGGAAATGTCTTAGTGGAGTTTGGGGTCCAATTGGGAGCTGCCGTGTGTGTGTTAGGTGGGCATTGAATGGGGAAAAGAAGAAAAGAAAGAGAGAGAGGGGAAAATACAGATTGCTTCCCGTCCCCTCCTCTCACGTTCCTTCTTCTTCTTCTCTTCTCCTTTCTCTGCTTTTCCCTTCATTCACGTTTGGCTTAGAGTTGAGTTGGCTTGGATTGTTCTTTGTTTGAAGAGGTGAGTTGGTTTAAGATTTGTTACGTCCTGTTCTTCTTCATCTACTGGTTTTATTTTCAGATAGGGTTTTGAAGAGTAATTGTGGGTTTTGTTGTGCAAGTTTTGGATTGCATGAAGAAGCAAAGTAAAGGCAAGGAAAGGATTGAGGATTGTTTCTGAAGCTTGATTTTTGGATCTTCATTCCAGGTTTGGGAGTGTTTGATTGCATGCAATGTTTGGAAGCTCTCTGTTCTTCAATCCCAGTTTGTGTATTTGATGCATGTCTCTGCCCTATTCTCACGTAGGATGTAAATATATGTTTTGTTTAGTTTATGGAATTTGGTGTGTTTTAGCATGAGAATACATATGACTTATGTGATTAGATGTGTTAATAATGCATGTATAGAATTGAATTGGAAGTTCTGAGTTTGGGTTCTTATCTTACTGTAACTTTTAGGGTTCATGTTCTTGAAAGGAATTAAATGTGTCTATGCATGATTTTGGTTGATTTAATTGTTGAATTAAGTTGCAATGATCTTGTTTATGCTGTTTGGGACATCAATTGAAAAGTAAGATGAGTTCTGGAGGTGTCTGAATTAGATTGAAAATGAATTTATCGAGTTCTTGGAGTTCTGGGTAACTGGGAATAGAAAAATCGCGTCTCTGTTCTGTGTGAGGCGAGTCACGTCGCGTGACTTAGAGTCACGGCGTGACTCGTGTGAAGGGCAGCGTGACTCCCAGTTGCGAAGCGTGACTCTTCTCTTTGTGAGAGGAAAGTCACGTCTCGTGACTTACGGTCACGACGTGACCCTTGTGTATGGCAAAGCGTGATTCCTGTCGCGAAGCGTGACTCCTCTCTCTGTGAGAGGGAAGTCACGTCTCGTGACTTAGAGTCACGGCGTGACTCTGGTAAGGGCAAGGCGTGACTCCTCTCTCTGTGAGAGGGAAGTCACGTCACGTGACATAGAGTCACGGCGTGACCCTTGTGAGGCCAGGTGTGACAAAGAGTCACGTCCCGTGATTCTCTATGAGAGTCACGAGACGTGACACCAGGTCACGCCGTGACCCTCCTGTGAGGTCAGTCACAAGTCGTGACACGACTTGTGACCGACTCCTCTTCAGCTCTTTTTTTCCGATTTCGCCCATTTTTAACCAAAATGGATTTCTTATTTCTTCTGTATGGGTCTTTACTTCTGTATAATTTATGTCAGACTGTTATACGCTCCTGTATGGCTTTTCTGTTTTACTTTGTTTCCCCACATGACTAGTTTTCTTGAAATGACTTTCAAATGCTTTTATAGCTCTTTCCTCTATCGAGTGCTATCTTATTTTGCTCATCGGATTGGTTAGCCTATTTCAGTTATGATTAGCGATATGTTATGCATATCTTTGATTGAATTCTGCTCTGAGAGTAATCTGTCATGCTTAGAAATATATAGTATCATTTTATGATTCAGATTACGCGTTTTTGGATTATTGGCATGATATGATTCCACGTGTATTCCAGATATGCTTTAGTAACTTGAATAGTGCTAAAATGCAATTGATTGACCTATTGCATGCTTCAGAATATGACTTGAATGAGGTATGATTGATATTATGCTATGCTATATTTAGTTGAATATTATGATTAATGTCTGAATGCATGATTATGCTTTAGCCTGGGAATTGAAAGTGTTATGTTTTTAATGTAATTTGGACTATGCATGGTTTATGCTTAGTATCTTCACCTAATGCATGATTAGGATTCTGTATTGCTAATCATTGGCATGGTAGTGCTTTTATAGCTGATTCTTGATATGTTTTAGAATATTGTTTAATGTTAAATGCAATTTGGACTATAATATGTTTTGCAATGCGAATTGTATGATTTGTGACCAACTTATTGAGAATATTTAAATGTCATTCGTTCTCTGTTTATGCATGCTGATTATATATGTATTGTGCGATTCGAAATGTAAATTGGGTTACGCATAACCTGCTAGAGTCAAGTAAGTGGATAGTTAGGCATGCCTAATAGAGTCTTCTGTAGCTGCAGCGCCCTTTGAATGATTTGGACCCTGATCAGGTCCCCGTTTGGTTCCTCGCGAACCCTTTTCTGTATTGGATCTTGTTTAAGGTCCCTTGTGAAAATATCTGTGAAAGTTAAAGTATAATGGTTTAATCGGTTCGTACCCGTAACGTACTGTCTGTAATCGGCTCGTACCCGGAAAGTACTGTCTGTACACTCGTTATCCACTACCTAGAGTCAGCAGGTGTTCTTTGAATGTTTATCTGAACTGCTCTGATCTGATTTGGCTATAAATGGATTATCTGAATGAGTATATTAATGTAATTTATATCGGATTTTTCTGAATGAATATGATTATGAAATACTGATTGTATGGCTTTATTATATGAGCATGCTTATATGGATTATGTTTTAGCCTTCGAATGTGATATCCGTTTGAGCTTGATAAGGATTTCAGGAATCAGTTTATATGCATATGAATGTGACTATGGGCTTCAGAATGCATGTCTGTTTTAAGTAAGCATGACTGTATATTTAATATGATTATCCGTACTTGTCATGTGATTTGTATAAGTTTCTGATTGCTTTGAATATGATTCGACTAGAATATTTATGTATGTGACTTAAGCATGTTTTGTTATATCTTAGCATGTGGACCAAAGCAGTTGTGATGGTAAGTATGTGATGTGTCACTGTATTTTCTGCATGATGATAATATAAATGTAATGTTATGTGGTTAGGCTTTCAGTCTCCACTATCAGAGTGTTTTTGCATGATGCTATATATATATTAGAGTTGCGCAGCGGTATTGTGAGGCTCTAAATGTTATCTCTTGGGTATTTGACTAGTGTATATGTTTGACATGTTTAAGTATGTTGGTTAACTAGCATGCTTAACATGATGGTTTGATTGTCAGTTCATGCATGGGTACTTAGTTATATCTATTGCACGTGTATAGCTTTTGTGACTCCGCATGGTAAAATGCTATCATTCGATACCCGTGTAGGTCTATGCATGAGTTATAGTATGTAGTTCGGCATGATGACATTTGTATCGTATATTGTATGTTGTCTATTTTGGTATATCCCGGACATGAGTTTATGGTCTGTTTACGAGTTATCGATTGAGTGCCTTTATTGTGCAGCCTGATTATTGATATGCTATGAATTTCTGCGATTGTCATCTGAATGTGTTTTGCCTTGACGACCATTGTGAATGGCCGTCCATATTCTTGTGTGTTCTCCCCACTAAGCGTTATCGCTTAGCACGGATTTCCTTTCCGTGCAGGTGGCAGGTTTGGTTCTGTTCGAGTCGCGCTTCTGCAGGGTCGGCCACGTAGGAGTTAGAAGTTCTGTATTTTTGTTCAGCTTCTGTATTTCAGCTTTTGTAATTCTGTAGTATTGTATATGTATTTAACTATGTTTCGATCTTGAGTTTTCTTTTGGGCATGTAATAGTTAGTATGTCTTTATGTTTAGTTATTCATTTGTTTTATTATTACGATTATGCTTCCGTGAATGGTCATCTGTATGCCTTCGTGTATGCTTCAGCTTAGTGCCTGCGTGTGCGTAAGTTATTGCATGTTCAATCTGTATCACAAGGTAAGTCAATGTAAGTTTTTAATTAACCCATATTTCTGTATACATGTTTAGTATGAATGTATGCTTCCGCATTGTGCATGTGTATATCTGTATTTGTGAGTGTCGTGTAGCGCGTCCGTCGGCGTCCTTCCAACGGGGACGGCGATGGGGGTGTTACATTCTTGACATCCGTGTGATTGACCTGATGGATTTGGCACGTGTTCAGAATATTCTACACAGCTATCAGGATTTTTTGACAGCCATGTAGTTGAAAAAACCCAAATTTTCAAGATGATTTACACGGTGGTCAGTATTCCTTGACAGCTGTATAGATTGTCCAAAAATTATAAATTCAGTCCAAAATCATTTTACACGGTGGTCAAAAATTTCACACAGCTGTTAGAAATTTTTGATAGCCATATAATAAAGGAAAGTATAGTTTTAACAAACACTTTACGGCTACAAGGAATTCCTGACAGCCGTGTAACTTATCTAGTATTTAATCTTGCAGTTCAGTTTTTATAGGGATCCAAATTCTTTTTCATTCTAGAATTTATTTTTAGTCAATTTCTCTCCGTAATTTAGATTTGCATTAGTTTTTCTTCATATATGTTATTAGTTTTTAATTAATATAGATCTAGAATTTACTTTTGTCAATATAAATTTAGGAATTTCTTTAGAATAGTTGGGTTTCACTCTTGAAGAATAGCTGGAAGTTAAAGATTTGAAGATCCATCATGAGTATCCCAAAACTTTCTTCATTTATTTTATTGAATTTACCAATGAGTAGTGAGTAGTTCTTTATCTTGCTAAGAGGTCTTTGTATCCCCATATTGTATGTAATTAAACTCTATTATTCATTTCTAAAAGCTTTTTCTGCAGTTTTATTTCTCTTAGGTTTCTCTACATGTATGTTATTTGAATGGTTTACTTTTGATTTTAATCAGAATGATAATTTAAGTGAATCTATTTGATGAGTGTATATTGTACATGCTCTATTCTTCTAAAATCTTCATTTATTTGTTTTGTGATTCCGGAATGGATGCTAGGTGTTAATTTTATTAGGTTTAGATTTGTGGCGCTTAAACTAATTAGTAGATGTGCTCGGAGTGGGACGTTTTTTGATTAGAATAGTTTTTTTTGGAATGGAACTTGGGTTTAGATAGGTTGTCTACTATATGAATTTGCTATGTTTAGAAGGAGTTTAATGCATGAGGGTATGGAGAGGATAGATTTTCCCTTAGCAACCTTTATCTAATTTGGAATTTTTAATCAGTTGTTTTTTATCAATTCTATCATTTTTCTTTCGACTTGCAGTTTTTGTTTTCTATATGAAATTTATTAGCTGAATCTTTAATTATGAATTTTTATTTTAAGTGTTAATTATTTAGTAAGATAAAAACTCAACAAACTTTTGGAAATTTTTTAGCATAATTATAACATTTTTAATCTCAAATTCCTAATCCTTTAGGTACGATAATCTGTGGGCTTAATTTACACCCTTATATTATTTATCGATTCAGTGCACTTGTTGAATATCGATCATCTATAATGACTCCAAGACCTCTACCACCATCTAGTGCAGCTTATAAAGTGAGCCTGTAAATGCCTCTGTTCAATTGGTATCATAGCAGATGGCTCAGATGCTCAACCATATGGAGACAATATTTACTAGGACTTTAGAGAGTAAGGCACGTGTTGAGTTGATGTTTCAGCAAATTGAGCAAGTATAGCGAGAGCTTGAGGTGATTTTTCAAAGGCTAGATGCAATTGATGGGAAAGATGTTACATTATTAGCTAAGCTGAATAAGTTCGAGAATTCTATTGCTTTAGTAAAAGAGGTGGTTGCGCATTATCATTCTAGTATTTTAGCATGCTTTCCCGCACCATTGCCCCTACCTCCTTAGTAACCCCCTAGAGAAGGGAGTTTCCAATCACAAAAGTGTTATTGCGCTTTCATTATTGATAGCATGATGAGAAATCTCTAGTTTTAGTGCTAAGGATAGCACATGGATCAAGTTTTGGGTGGCCTATGCACATATATTTTGGGATTACCTTTTGTAAATGGAGAACTATGTCAATGATTAAAATCTTATGATGACTTGAAAGATTGCTTGAGCTACTGGTTTTTGTTGTTTTGAACATTTTTAATGTTGTTGTTTTATTTTAGTAATGGTAGTTTATTTCTTTTTATTTTTAGTTACTTTTCAATTTTTAATAATTTATTTTTCTTGTGTAGTCTTGCTTGAATGATAGATGTTGTTAGATTTTTAATGATCCCATGCTTAGCTGAGTTTGACCCTCTATTTTATTCTCAGGAATAATTCTAAATTTTGAGCTAAAACTTTTTGTTGACGGGCATTTAAGTTGGAAAGAGAGTGGATTATTTGTTTGAATTATTTCTTGATGTTTGTGTGAAAACCTAGGTAACATACTTAAGTTTCCAAAAGAAAAATTGTACATTTTGGGCCTATTTTTAAAGATTGAGTAAAAAGCCAGTGCATATAGAGAGTTGGGAAAAAATGATAAGACTTATAAAACCTTTCTTATTACCCTTTAAAGTGACCCCAACAATTAAAGTGAGTTTAGGAAGTGATTTATGCAACCTTTTCTTAGATCATTACTGAAATGACTTTCCCTATCCAATTTTTTAGTCTTTTGTTAGCCATTTGAGCCTTCACAGTTTTAGTATGCTAAATATGTACTTTGAATTTTTATTGGTACACTCATTACAACTTACCACTTAGTCTAAAATATTTTGCCTCCCTTATAGAAGAGTGACCATTCTAGTTAGGGTCAGGTTTTTCATTAAAGGTTAGTTGTTAAGCATACCTGGTTAATCCTTTATGTTACAACTATTTGTGGAGTTGATTAGTATATTTGATAAGAGGTATTAAAGTCCATTGTTGTGGGTTTCTAGTGAATGTGTCTTAATGAGTAAAATTGTGATTTTATTTGGTCTTTCGAAAATAAGCTCACCTTAGTTCAAGTTTAAAAGGAAAACAATTCAAAAGATTAAGTACTTCAGTGATTCTTGTTGACTAGTTGGCATATTGCAAAGAAAAGAAATGATGTTTAGAAAGTTTTTCATAGTCAACTGTGCAAAAATGCAAGTTTGGGGTATGAGTGGGTAAAGCATGAACTTGTACTTTGTGATTTATGTGACAAAATTGATGTTGGCATAAATGATTGAATAATTTATAATGAAGTCAGGTTGGATTTTATCTTTTATTTAGCCTAGATTGGGTAGTTGTTATGTGTTTAGATAGTGGTTGTTCTTCTCTAGTAGACTTGGTCTTTCTTTGGTAGCCAATCACTAAAGCCTAACATCACAACCAAAAGTAACACCTCTTAATCCTTATTCTTGCCTTGCCTTGTTCGTTCAGCAACGAATATTTCCCAGATATTGAAGAGATCTTGATCTTACAATGATGGAAAGTACCAAGAATCACTCAACAAATCTTCACAAATCGGGAATCAAGCATCAATCAAGAGATGTGGCCGTGCTAAGGGGCAGTCAGAAAGCGGCTCGGGAGACTTATGTTAGCATGTTAAAGGAAGCAGATCAGGCATTACCCTTAGACACACTAGATATTCCAACGGCTAGGAATGCGGAGCCCATGGACTCACTCCAGGAAATCGAGCTTTCGCCAGGAAAGGCTGTCAAGATTGCTGCTAGTAAAGAGGGGAAAGAGAAAGAAGCATTGGTAGCGGTACTATCAGAATTTAGTGATGTGTTTGCCTGGCAACCCTCAGACATCAAGGGAATCTCTTCCGAGGTAATGTGTCATGCTCTCAATGTGCAACCGAGTTGCAAGCCTGTCAAGCAGAAGAAGAGGAACCATGCTCCCGAGCGACAGCTGGCAATGTCGGAAGAAGTCGATACACTGCTGCAAAACGGGTTCATTAGAGAAGTGTTATACCCGGACTGGCTGTCAAACATGGTTCTGGTGAAGAAGGCCAATGGAAAGTGGCGTATGTGTGTTGATTTCACTGATTTAAACAAGGCCTGCCCGAAAGATTGCTACCCATTGCCAAATATTGACCTCCTGGTCGACTCAACTTCAGGGTTCAAGGAATATGCTTTCGTGGACACCTCTACCGGGTATCACCAAATCCCTATGAAGAAGAGCGATGAGGAAAAGACTGCTTTTGTCACACATCGGGCTACCTACTGTTACCGGGTCATGCCATTCGGGTTGAAAAATACCGGGGCCACTTACCAGAGGTTAATGAATAAGATGTTTGCGGGGCAATTAGGAAGGAATGTAGAGGTGTATGTTGATGACATGATCGTCAAAGGCAAGACTGCTGCAGACTTACCTAGGGAACTAGCGGAAACATTCGGGGTCCTCAGGGAGTTCGGTCTGAAGTTAAATCCAGAGAAGTGCGCCTTCGGAGTTCAATCTGGAAAATTCTTGGGGTACATGATTTCAAAGAAGGGAATAGAGGCTAACCCAGAAAAGATTCGCGCCATTCTGGAAATGGAGCCACCAAGATCGGTAAGGGATGTTCAGAAACTCAATGGAAGGGTGACGGCTCTAGGTAGATTCATTTCTTGTTCGGCTAAGAGATGCCTTCCTTTTTACAGCACCCTTAAGAAAGTAAAGTGTTTCGAATGGACACAGGAGTGTCAAAAAGCATTTGACGAACTGAAGAACTTTCTCAGTACTCCACCTCTTTTAAGTCGGCCATCACCGGGGGAAGCACTGTATATGTACCTGGCGGTCTCGTCGGGAGCCTTGGGGTCGGTCTTGATAAGGGAAGAAGGTAGTCAGCAGTTTTCGATCTATTATACTAGCAAGGTTCTAAGAGGGGCCGAGTTGCGGTATCCTATTCTCGAGCAGCCTGCTTTAGCATTGGTGATTTCCGCTGTCAAGTTACGCCCATACTTCCAGGCCCATACGGTGATAGTAAGGATGAACTCAAACCTCATAAAGATTTTGCAGGAACCCGAGGCCTCTGGGAGAATAACGGAATGGGCAGCTCGGTTGGGAGAGTTTGATGTCCGGTATGAGGCTCGGCCATCTATGAAGGGTCAAGTTTTGGCAGACTTTGTGGCAGAATTGCATGCACCCCCGCGGGAGCCTAGTCCTTGCTCATGGAAATTGTACATAGATGGTGCATCCTCGTCCGTGGGTGCTGGAGCCGGGGTGATTTTGATTGGGCCAGGGAAGATTATGATCAGGGCGATCGCTCACATAGCATTCCATGCAACCAACAATGTAGCTGAATATGAAGCTCTCAGTTTTGGCTTACAGCTCGCCTTAGAGGTAAGACCGGATTCCTTGAATATCTTCTCTGACTCACAGCTTGTCGTTAGCCAGGTACTCGACAAATTTAAAGCCAAAGACAATGCGATGATCAGATAGAAGGAATTAACTGCTGTACTCTTCGCCCAACTTGAGAGCCGGGGTTGTGTATGGTCCATTGATCAGGTGCCGAGGGAGGAGAATGCCGAGGCCAATGTGTTGGCCAAACATGCTTGCCTTCAAGATCAACCAGCCGTATCAAACATCATTTGGTCCATCATATCTGCCCCTACACACGAGACGTACAAGGTACACTTGCATGAGCTGATGGATGGGTGGAGGCTTCCCATCTACACATATCTGAGTAGCGGAGCTCTACCTGAAGATCAAGTACAAGCTCGCAAGATAGTTCGGCGATCCAGTCGGTATGCGATCCTGGATGATCAGTTATACAAGAGATCGTTTTCGGCTCCCTGGGCAAAGTGTTTGAGTACTGAGGAAGGGGAATATGTGTTAAGAGAAATTCATGAAGGTATTTGTGGGGCCCATGAAGGAGCACAGGCAATAGCTCGAAAGGTGCTATTGCAAGGGTACTATTGGCCTAGTATGAAGGGCGATGCGAAAGAGCTGATTAAGAAGTGCGATAAGTGTCAGCGGTTCGGCAATCTGAGCCATCAAAAAGCTGCTTCCCAGATTTCAATACATAGTCCCTGGCCATTTGCCCAGTGGGGGATTGATATAGTGGGCCCATTCCCCTTAGCAACCGGACAACGAAAGTTCTTAGTGGTAGCAGTGGATCATTTCACAAAATGGGTAGAGGCGGAGCCTTTGGCAACCATAACTCCGGCAAATATTATCAAGTTCGTTCAGAAGTCCATTATCACGAGGTTTGGTATCCCACATTCCATTGTTACAGACAATGGCAAACAGTTTGATTGTGCAGCTTTCAAGGGATACTGCTCGAACTTGAAGATCCAGCTTTGCTTCACCTCGGTATACCATTCGCAGGCTAACGGCATGACTGAGGCAACTAACCGGACTATTCTTGCAGGTCTGAAGAAACAACTCGACTCAGCGAAGGGTCTTTGGGTGGATGAACTATACAACGTCCTCTGGGCTTACCGAACATCGCCAAGATCAGCAACGGGAGAGACCCCCTTCTCACTCACATATGGGACAGAGGCGGTTATCCCCTATGAGATCGGTATGCCAAATGCCCGGACTTCTAGTTTTGATGAAGCGGCCAATGACTCGCACCTGTTGTGTCAGTTGGATAGATTGGAAGAGCAAAGAGAACATTCTCAGCTGCGATCTGCTGCATACAAGCAAAGGATGTCATCTTACCATGATCGGAATATAAAGCCGAGGACATTCAGGATCGGGCAGCTAGTCCTTAAAAAGGTTGTCGCTTCACAAACATCGGCCGGAGTGTGCAAGCTGAATCCCAACTGGGAAGGCCCTTACGTAGTTCATGATGTCAAGGGGGGAGCATATCGGTTAAAAGATTCTTCTGGGAAAATACTTCCCCACTCATGGAACATTTCAAATCTGAAAGTCTATTATCAATAGCTCGGCACTGTGTTCTAATGGCTCTCTCGGCTAGTAAGTCATCTGTCAATTTTCAGAATAACTGTACTTTAAACAGTTCGGCTTTTTGCCTAAATCAATTGTACTTGCAACAAATTCAATAAACGAGGTATATTCATGAAAATACAGTGTCTCCTATTATGATTATCTGTATCAGAATCGCTATAACTCGGTTCAATACAACCGCCGACAGGGCGTATATTCAAAACCACCGCCGACAGGGCGTATATTCAAAACCACCGCCGACAGGGCGTACACTCTCATATTCAACAATGAAATCGATTAAGCTCACTCGGCTATTATGCCATCGAGCATTTTATAACCTGAGTGTTTAAATCGATTAAGCTCGGTTATAACTCCCAAGAACTTTTTATTTTGAAGAGGTCGTTCAGTCGAACCACAGATAACTACCATAGAACACTGCTGACAGGGCGTGCATCTAATACTACCGCCGATAGGGCGCACATTCAATAATATCGCCGACAAGGCATACATCCTCATGCTCAGCAGGGAGCACATTTTTAACACTGACTCGGCTGTAATGCCATTAAGCACTCTGTGACCAAAGCGTCTATTTTCACTAAGCTCAGACATAGTTCCCGAACACATTTTATTTTCATTATTAACTAAAGAGCTCGGCTATATTCATTAAGATAAACGAAATACAAACACAGCATAAAGAGCTTGTTCGGGAGCAGCGCCATGATAACATCCGGTAATTCAATTACAACTCCTCAAAAAAGTATATCAGGTTGGACATCACATTCAAAATGTCATTCAAATTATGCCAAATGATGATTTAAAGAATTCGATAACGCGAGCAAAAACAAATTCAGATTTCATTCAAGCTAAAAGAAAAGTACAAAGATCATTCATCCGGATACACTTCTTCCAGCCAGGACCAGTCCATATCCGGATGGCACTGTTTAACAGCATCAGAAAGCTTCTGACTAAATGCGAGGCATTTATCGACGGCCAACTCCACGGACTTGTACTCGAGATCGGCGAGTTTCTCCTCTAGGTCGGCTTGACCATGCTTTATTTCACCGAGCTCCATCCGAAGACTCGATAGCTCGGTCTCCATTTCCTCCTTCCTCCTACCACTTTCCGCTGCTTTTTTCCAGTGCCTCAGAAATATTATTCCTGGCCTCTTACTCTCTGATCTCGACATCCAGAGCTCTCTTTTCAGCCTCTTTTAACTTGGCTTCCGCGGTATTAGCTCTAAAGCGCTGCCCGGCGACAGATCGGGCTTCCCGATTGTAAGCCATGATCAGGTGGTTCATCTTCCCTATAACGGCACCGCTCAGCATTGAAGCCTACACAAGTATAGAAAACGGTGAAAAGAGCATGGCATTTTATAAGAAATCAACTAGAGGAAGGATATCAAAGAATGGTTAACCTCAACTTGGTGTCTCTTGATGGCAAGGCTCAAGTCCTCGGCTTTCCAGCGTGACATAGGGGCAACCTTGTGAGGGATACAGGCAAGCTGATGTACAAAGTCACAAAAGCCCGGATTTTGTTCGGAATACGCATCTCCTTCCTCTTTCAATTGAGTGCATATTTCATTGGCAAAGGTCCACAAATCTCTTCTCTGAGAATGGGGATCCGAGGTGCCAGCGGCGGCGTCTCCTTCCGGGGAATGAGGCCCAGGTGGGGTCTGCGGGTCAACCGACGGCATCCGAGCAGTTGGAATGGGGGGTGAAGTGTCTTCTAGCACAACAGTTGGTATTGCGCTGCCAGCTTGAGTAGGATCGGTTGGAATTGAACCTGCGGCGGCAGCAGTGGCTCCCATGCTGGACTCCCCTGGCGCTGACCCGACAGTTTTCTTTTGATGTTTTGCCTTCATCATCTCAACCATGCTCGATCTCTCTGCTCGCTTCATTTTTGCAAAAAACCGAACAATGAGAGAGTATTAGAACTGAAGAATCGATAAGAGAAAGTACCTCTTCTTTGGCGACGAGAAGAGGTTGTTCGGTCCAAACCAAACATAAGCTGATCTCTAATATCGATCTTATCCGACGCTAAAGCTCTCCATCGGGCTAGAGTTTGTTCTTCCGCCTCAGAGAGAAGGATGGGGTTGTCGTTCTTATTCACATATCGACCCCACGTCGTTCGGAAAGGAAAGTCATTGTCGCTCTCAACGACAAAGAATCGATTCTTCCAATTCTTCAGAGATTCGGGATTTCCCCTTAACACCCCGTAACCAGCTCGGGCTTGGACATAGTTGTGATCTTCAGTAGTGATTCGGAGCCCCACCACATGGGTAGCCTGAAAGAGCCGAACTGTTAGTTCGATGCCGTTGTCTGCTGCCCACATTTGCAAGGCGGATATGGTTCGCCAAGCATTGGGATGAATCTGGCCCATGGTTAAACCATAGTGATTCATCAGCTCGACCTCAAATGTAGTAGGAGGAAGGCTCATCCCTGCTTCGAAATCAGCCTCATACACAGTTATGGTCTTCTTGCCTGAGAACTTTGCATTAGCTCGGAGACTGGCTCCAGGCACTCGGATCTTATAGCTTTCAGGAATCCCTAATCTTGCATGAAGCTCGACCATTTCACTGGTTCTCACAATCGAGCCAATACTACCTACTCGAGGATTCCTTTTTGGCTCTTTCCCTCTAGGCTGATTTGGCTGGCTGGTACTGGGAGACTCTAGAATATCTTCGTGTAAGAGCCCCTCTTCGACTCTTTGGCTCTCAGTTGAACCCTCAGAAGCACTCATGGTGAAAAGGAGGAAAAAAGATGAAGTACTAACCTGAGATAGGAAGGAGAGATGTAGAAGACAAAAAATGCCAAGGGATGCTTGAGGTAGTAAAGACTGAACAAGAGAGAACTAGAGCTAAAAATGCTGAAATCCAATCTGAAATCCCTAAGAAAATTGAAAGTGGAAGAAAGGAGAAGAAGCCACAATTTATATGAGAACGGAACCACTCAGATGAGGACAGATGGCAAGCGTTGATTGAGTGAACTGACAATAATTACTCCTTGCGCGGTTATCGAAGAGGCGCCATCATATCAGGGCCTGGCACAGCCGTTGGATCACAGTTCATGAAGCGACTGCGCACAGTGAACGACGCGCCTGTCCACGTTTTTCGAAGGTCACGCGCACAGCTGTCAACACGGCAGTTTGAGTGGGCCTACGCGCGCTCTCTGGGAATGTTAGGTCAACGCTCCTATAACATGAATGTTATCATCTGAGGGGGGGGGGGGGACTTATGATAACCGGACTCTTCGAGTCATAGCCCGGTATGTGCTTAACCGGACATGAATCATATGTCGAACTTGTGTGACATGAGTCTGGCAACCAGACACTCAGACAATTGCTATAATAGTTGCTCGGTTCCGGTAACAGTTCGGTAATAAATTATAGAAAGTCATCAGCAACGAATATTTCCCAGATATTGAAGAGATCCTGATCTTACAATGATGGAAAGTACCAAGAATCACTCAACAAATCTTCACAAATCGGGAATCAAGCATCAATCAAGAGATTAAGGTGATTTTCTCCTATTCAAGATATTATTTCCTATTTCGCACAGCTCTATATAAAGGAAACCATCAGGTACATTGTTCTCTCTCTGAATTCTGACATAAGAAAACCCTTGCTTTGCCAATTAACTGACTTGATCGTCGGAGTCTCCCGTGTCGAAACGCCCGACGGTTTTGTGATTCTTTTCAGGTAACTCAAGCGAGGAACAACCAGAAGATTTTACTTTGTTATCAGTTTCGATACCAAAGGAGGGGCTTCTAGCATTTATTGAGTTTCAAACACGAAACCAATAATACATTTATGTATTAAATTTCTCTCTATCTTTTGAGTTGTGCTGGTCTATTGATTTCGCAAATTTGAATTACTTGTTTTGGCCTAGCACACACACATGGAAACTAATTTATATGCTTTTATTTGGAGGTCAACTGTGTGGGGATCTTTTCAAGTGAAATTTGTTCGTTGCTGCTTAAAAATTGATTTCATTTCTAGTTGCTCGAAGGCAAGCAAAAGTTAAGTTTGGGGTTGTTGCTAATTAAGTCATAAACATTCTATCATTTAAGCATGGTTTTCTTATAGTTTTTAGTTTATTTACTGTAAGTTTGAGTCTAATTCAGCTTTTATTTAGTTAAATATATTTTCAATGTGTTTAGAGCTTATTTGTGTCAATTTTCTTTGCTTTTACATGTTTCTCATAGCTCACAAGCATGAAGGAATAGCTCATGGGCTTGAAGAATGTGTAGATGAAGTCCATAGAAGTGGCCATTTAATCCATGAGCATGAGTGGAGTGATTGTTTCAAACAGAGAAAGGATGTATTTATCCACGGCCATGAACGCAAGACTCAAGGGCGTGAGTCTCACCAGTTAATCAAACAAAAAAAAGCCGAATTTATCCATTGAGGCATTCAATCACAGGCATGACCTTTAACCAAACAAGAAATTTTCCAAGAAGGATTATGCAAGACTTACAGGCATGACCCCATATTGACGGCCGTAAGTGCTTCTCAGAGTATACATACCGAAGATTTTGTAAAATGAGGGATCTTTTTCTCTTTCGTTTTATTTTATTTTTTTTCTCTATAATTTCTATTTTTGACTTGTAATCCTTAGTTTTACAGACAAATACTCTTTTCTTTGATTTTCTTCTTCTTAGGAATAGTTGTTTTGGGTTTATCAAGGGAAGAGGAATTAAAGAAGGGGAGACTTAAAGGAGATTTGAGTTACAACCATCCTTTAACATGGATTCTCATGAACTCAATCTTTTTCTATTTCTTTCTTTCTAAATCCATGGGTGAGTAATCTACCTTTTGCTATAAATCCCTAGTTTTTCTTTTTGCTGTATATGGGTTTCTAGATCAATACAAGTTTATGCTCTAAACTCATTTTAGATTTGTGGATGAATTTATGTTATTTTGAATATTGTTGTCCATTTCCGAAATGGTATGATTAATGATATTCGGATTTCATGGGTTTATGCTATGCTTGGGGTTGATTTCACTAACGGTCACTCAACTTATCACTTATCGCGAAAAAATAACCGACTTTTTTTTTTTACTTAAATGTCACTGAACTTTTAAAATTTTTGCAAAAAAGTCATGTTAACCGGAATCCGGTGAGAACTATCGCTGGATTGATGACATGACATACCATGTTAGAAACTACATGTCGTTTAACAATATTTCCAACAAATGCTACATCTAAATTAATTTCACTCACGGTCACTAAACTTATCATTTATCGCGCAAAAGTAACTAATTTTCTTTTTTTTTTCCAACTTAAATGTTACTGAATTTCTAATATTTTTTCAAAAAAATCATATATTTACTATTCGTTGCCACGTGTCATATGCCATGTCATCAATCCGACAAGAGTTCTCGCCGGATTCCGGTCAACATGACTTTTTTGAAAAAATGTTAGAAGTTCAGTGACATTTAAGATAGAAAGAAAAAGTCGGTTACTTTTGTGCGATAAGTGATAAGTTGAGTGACAATGAGTGAAATTGACCCGCTATACTTGGGTTAGTTTTTCAATACATGTATGTATGGTTGATTTCCGAAATGGTAGATTATATATATGTATTTGGATTGCTAATTTTTGAATGGATGTATGAGTTGAGTAGACCTAATAGTTTGGGTTTTGTCCGAAATGGAGGCTTAGCAAGATCTAGTGTGTGGGAGCCTTGCTCTTAGTTGTTCAAGTTTATTCTCTAAACTTTACCTAGATTTAGGAGTTTAGTGGATAAAATGCAATTTTTTTACCAGAATGAGGTGCTTGGTTAAAATACCTAGCTAGTATCTTCTTGTTTGAACCCATAAATAGTGATTTGGCGGAGCTAGTGGGGAGTAGGACATATCATTACCAATTTTCTCTTCTTGATTATCTTTTGTTATTCGTTAATTGCATGTATTAATTGATTTGTTAATTGTTGATTAAATTCATGCTTTTTACTTGCATTTTTAAAACACAATAGCTTAAAACTCAACCCAATTTTAAATTCATTCTTTTGCTCAATTAACGCTCACGCATTACTATCCTTCCAAAACTGATCTATTGGATACGATATTTGTGGATTTCAATCTTTACTCTGTCTATAACTTGCTTAATTGGTGCACTTGCTAGCCATGCAACAACCGGACAGCAGCAAATAGAAAATGAGAATCTACTAAGGCCCATCTAAGAAATTTCAGACCCATATATAAAAGTTAGAATGGAATTTTCCCAAAATCAAGCTCAGTTTACAATTTTTTTCCCCTATTTGAATACTATATATATGATATTATATTAATAAATAATAACATTGAAAAAACTAAGGAGTGAGAACAGATTTTCAGAACTAACGTTCTTTTCTTACGGTACAAGACAATGTGGATGCCTTTCAATGACAAAATGATGAGTTTTGAGACCCTTTTTTCCACTTTTTCCGGAATTTCTTTTCCCACATTTGTTTCCTTTCTTAAGTTTTTTTTCTATCTTTGCTTTCGGTAAAATAAAAAATACTATACAATATATGATAAATAATTAGAAATTAATGTTAGGGCTTAAGAATATGATACTATCTTGCTTACAGAAGCAACTTAAAGTTAATGTAAAAATGATATAAAATAATATCATCTTTATGTTAGTTTTTTTTGGATAAACTCATAAGCAGACATCTGAATTTGTCAATCAAAATCGTTTGAGCACTTAAATTTTTAATATGACCATATAAGTACATGAATTTATCTATTATGAAATAAATAAACACACAATCTGAAGTGGCAAAACGCATGAAATGCAAATCATGACCAGCGCATTAACACAAAATTATTGGTTGATAACTCTAAAAAAAATACATTTTAAATTCTAAAAATCTTCTTCAACCTTCAGACTCACTCACTCACTCTGGTCTTCGCTGTTTCTAATTCCTCGCAGGAGAAACCTTGCGTCTTCTTGAAGGGAGCGGAGGTAGATGGAAGCGGAAGCCCAATCTCGAGTATAATCGTGTTATATCCAAAATCTATGCCTCTCCTTACAATAAATGAAGAAGAAGATGAACAAGAGGAAAGAAACTAGTCCCTCGTCATCATCAACTGAACAAGATGTGCTTCAAAATCAACAAAGCTCTCGAAATTGCAAGAGAAGAAATTCAAAACAAGTTTCAAGTCTAATAGTTATTTCTCTCCCACAAATCTTTGTGATGCTCAATGAAATTCCTGTTTGCTTCCCCGATTTGTATCAAATTAAATGAGTGGCTAGTAGTTCATGGAATTCGAGGGCAACTTGGGGATCAACCAATCTGTGTTTGCTTCCCCGATTTGTATCATATTCATAATATAATATGTCCATTTGCCACGTCAGCGCGTCTGTATCTCATGCACATTTCACATTTCAATTAATTGCGTTTTTGTGTTTATTTGTTGCATAAAAATCAAGTTTAGGTGCTTATATAGTCATTTTTAGAGTTTAGAAGCTCAAATAATTTTTGTTAACAAGTTTAGGGGTTGTATATAGGCTTACTTTTTTTTTTTCAAAATTGATGTTAGGTTTTTGGAGGGTAGATTTTTTTATATTTATTTTTATAAGAGAATTATTAATTATAATTATAAGTGTTACTAAATAAATTGAATTTAAAAGATTATTCAATTTTATTTGAGTGTCGTCCACCGGACAAATTCTTATTAACTATTGGCAAATGCATCGAGTTATGAAAAATTGTATCATAAATGGATCAAAATTTTGCTGGTCATAAACAGGTTGAATCGATCGATTTTGGTCAATTTTTTTACCTTTTTAAAATTTTGTCATTGAAAATAAAAAAATTATGGATGTATAAAGTATAAAAAAAAATTATATTTACATTAAAAAATATAAAAATATAAAGGATCGGATTGGGTCATACTTCAAATAAATCATACCAAGTGGATCACATTATAGATCGGTCCAATTACATCACTTTATGAGTCATTAACACAATCAGATCGGTTTTGAATTTTAAAAAAAAAAATGTGCATCATATGGGTTTAATTTTGATATGTCCGTTGGTTTTGTAGTAGAGATTTTTTTTTTTTTTTTTAATTGTGTATGATATTATTATTGTGATTAGCTTTTTGGAGAATGTGGTACGCCACATTTACCCTCCTTAGCTATTCATTGCTTTTGCTGAATAATGCTCTAACTTCCACGCAAAAAGTGATCATATCCACTTGGAAATATGCTCTAAAGGCCATGTGCTTAATAATTTAAATATTCTTCCTGTTCCAATATGTTCATATTCAATAAATAAATATATATTGTCTTTTTACTTATCATATTTTTGTTTTTTTTTTAAATCGAGAAACGCATTTTGAAATATTTGAATTTTAATATTTTTTATATTTTAAAAAATTGATATTGAATAACTATATTTTTTTTATTTACTCTAGGTCCAACTTAAATGGAATTAAAAGTTAGCCTTAGGTGAAATTAACAAATTGCACAATATAAGTAATCTAAAAAGTATAAAGATCAAATGTCAACTTTTTAAAATATAAACAACTAATGAAAAAAAAAATAGGTTAAAATTCAACAACTCAATGATGTGTTTTCGTTCTAAATTCTACTATTATATGAGCTCTAACTCAAAAAATTTATAGCTCTAAAATAAAACTAAAATCATTTAGTTAAAGTTTAAAATTAACTTAGACTTGGTTATAAGCTTCCAATAGTGGGCAGGGATGAATTCGAGACTTAATTTTAAATGGAGCAAATTTATTTATATTATATTTCATTCTATATAACACATGAACAAAATAAATAGATGAATATAGTAGAGACAAAATAAATATTTTAATGAGGGCAAATATAAACAATATAAGAATTTAGTAGAAATTTTGAGAGTTCCTGATAATGGGGCTTCCATGTGATCGTAAGATATATTCGAATCTTCGCCTAGCCCTCTTTTATCTTCTTATTCATATACGAACATACAAGAAAAACCTACGGGTTTTCGACAAGAGAGATTCCGACGATCAAGTTAGCAAATTGATTAAAGTGTGTTTTTCTGTTGAGAGATTTCAGAGAACCGAAAACATACTTGCTTCTTTCCTTTATATAGAGCTCTTTCCATAGACAGAATAGGAAACAGGATCCTAAATAGGAGGGAATTACTCTGACTCCTTGATTGGTGCTCGATTCCATATTTACAAGGATTTATTGAGTGATTCTAGATAACTTCCATGATTATGAGATTAGAATCTGCTGAATATCTGGAAGATTTTCGCGAATGATGACTTTCCATATACTGATTTCGAGATATTTTAGTAACCGAACTACTGACATGGTGGATGTCCGAAGAGCCCGGTTATCGAACTCTTGGATAGAGAGTCCGGTTATCATAAGTCCCCCCCTAGTAGATGACATTTATGTCATTAGGCCAGCGAACTAACATTTGAAGAGGACATCTGTCAGGCGTGTTAATATCAATTTATGGTGCATTGAAAGCAGATGGGCGCATGGCGCCTTAAAAGGTGGGTAATGGCGCGTCGTCCTGCGTGATTCGACGACTATGCTAGTTATTGATATAATGGCATCGCTTCAGGAGTTGCATGGGGGGCAATTATTGCAGGATTCCCCAACCAATGCCTGCCACCTATCCGAATCTCAGTGGCCCACTCTGCCTATATATGTCGCTCCTTTCTTCCTTCCCCAATTTTTATTTTTGCTCAGAGATTTATTTTTCGCTGCTTTGCTCTCCTGCCTCCTGTTTTCATTGATTTCGGCTTCATCTGACCTTCGTTCTCCCTGCTTTTGTGCCTTCTGAAGTTTTTGATATCTCCTTCCGATTTCAGGTTAGTGTCTTGCCTCTCTTCTTTTTCTTACAATGAGTGCTTCTGAGAGTTCATCTGAGAGGGTGAGAGTGGACAAGGGCCTTTTGTGCGACGATATCCCGGAATCTCCTAGTACCAGTCAGTCAGTCAATCGAGCAAGAAGGAGCCTAGGAGACTTCCCCAGGTAGGAAGCATTAGCTTGGCTGTAAAGAGTAGTGAAATGGTAGAACTGCATGAGCGTTTGGGCATTCCTGAAAGCTATAGGATCCGAGCTCCCGGGGCTAATGTCCGAGCTAATGCCAAGTTTTCAGGTAGGAAGACCATAATTGTCTACGAGGCCGATTTTCAGGCTGGAATGAGCCTTCCCCCAATGCCTTTTGAGGTCGAGGTGATGAATTACTATGGTTTAACCATGGGCCAAATTCATCCAAATGCCTGGCGAACTATTTGGCCTTGCAGATGTGGGCAGCTGACAATGACATCGACCTGACCCTCCGGTTCTTCCAAGCTACCCACCTGATTGGGCTCCGGGTAACTACTGAGAACCACAACTACATCCAGCCCCGAGCTGGCTATGGCATCTTTACAGGGAACCCGGAGTCCTTAAAGAATTGGAAGAACCGCTTCTTTATTGTGGATAGTGACTATGAGTTTAGTTTTCAAACAACCTGGGGTCAGTATGTCAACAAAAATGACAACCCCCTATACCTTTCTAATGAGGAGGAATGAACTCTAGTCCGGTGGAGGGCTCTGGCCAAGAACAAAATAGACATCAGGGAGCAGCTTATGTTCGGCCTAACCCCGAAAGAATCATCTCGGTGTCCTAAAAAAGGTATTCTCTTTTAGCAATTCTTCTGTTTTAATACTATCTCATTATTTGGTTTTTTGCAGCGATGAAGAGGACTGAAAGGCCGAGCATGGCTGAGATGATGAGGGCCAAGAGGCAGAAAACACAAACAAGTCCATTGCTTGCTCAGATTCCGCAGGAGACCACCACTGTGGCTTCCTCTCACAGTCCAATCACACCAGCCCTGGCCACTAGCTCAGTGCCAATTGAGGTGCCGGGCGACACTCTTCCCCAGAACCAAATGATAGAAACTCCCTCAACCGAACGACAGACCACTCCCGGGCCTCTATCTCCCCGAGGACACTGCTAGAGCAAGGACCTCAAATCCCAAGTCTGAAAAAAGAGATATGAGAGCTCTTACTGACAAGGTATGCGACCTCTGGAGGGAGGAGGGGGATGATTATTCCCAAGACAACCCTGTCTTTTGCGACTTTGTGCATCAGTTGGCCTGTGTTCCGAAAGGGGTCGCCCCTCTAATGCGCTGTAATGTTGAGGAATTAAGTTCTGCCATCAAGAGGCATCAGATAGAGGTGAGTTCCCTTGCTCTATTTTCACTTTACCCTATTCTGATTAATATTCTTTTTATTCTGAATCCTCGTTTATTCCTTTATAGGGGTCAATACTAGCGGAGCTGCCATTGCGAAAATGAATAGGTTAATTATGGCCTGGAAGAGGGAGATACAATCAGTGGCCGGGCAGTGCTTTCGAGTTACTACCGCTGAGGGCAAGCTGAAGGACAACCGATGCACTAAAAAAGGTTGCCAAAGCCGAGGAAAGAGCGGCTGCTAATGAGAGGAGAAATGCTGAAGCGGAGGCCGAGCTGAATAAGCTTAAAACTGAGCTCCAAGAGGCTAAAAAGGAGAAAACTGACCTGGAGAAGAAATATTCCGATCTGGAGTATAAGTCCTTAGAGTTGGCCGTTGACAAGTGTCTAGCTTACACTCATAAGCTTTCTGACACAGTCAAAGGGCAATACCCAAATATAGATTGGTCGTGGTTGGATAAAGTGTATCTAGATGAATAAGCCTCTTGGTATTATTTTGCATATCTGTAAAAATTTCTTGACTTAGTAAAATCAAAATTTATTTGATTACCGAGCGCTTTGAATTGTTATCTTAAATAACTGCACTGTCCGAGCACTTTAATTTCCATGCATGAATGAGATAATAATTTGAGTGTTTATCTGAACGATAACGCATAATGAATGGTGATCAAGCTGAGCGGTATAAAGTACTTAGTTTTGATAGGAGTTTTCCTTTAATAATATAATTGATAACGCTGTTGCTTAAATGGTGATATAGCCGAATTGATTGGTAAGCTATAGAATAAATGCTTGAATGGCTATGTAGCCGAACTGAGTGATAATCAATAGAATAAATACTCTGATGGTGATATTACCGAGCGAGCTGGACAATAAATAATAGAACAAATGCTCTAATGGCGATATAGCCGAGCTGAGCGATAAATAATAGAAACAAGTGCTCTGATGGCGATATAGCTGTGCTGAGCGATGAATAATAGAATAAATGCCCTGATGGCGATATAGCTGAGCTGTGCCATTTTTATACTACTCAGTCGCTCAATGGCAAAACTGCCGAGTTAGAGCGACGTTTTACTGATAATATACTTAATAGAAAACATCATTTTTTCCGTGAATATACCTCTTTATTGATAATTTAGCTAGTACAATTGCTTGTATGGCAATATAGCTGAGCTAAACGAAATAAAATACTAGCTAAAAATGCTCGAATGGCAATACAGCTGAGTGAGTGATAAGAGTGAAAAATCGAACTATAAATGAATAGTAGAGCTTATGACAAACTACTGAGCTGTAGATGTAAGACAACTGATAATAGATCTTCAAGTTGGAGATGTTCCATGAATGAGGAAATATCTTTCCAAAGAAATCCTTTAACCTATAAGCTCCACCTCTGACTTCATGTATTGTGTAAGGACCTTCACAGTTAGGATTTAACTTTCCAACTCCTGCAAATGACTGGGATGCAACCACCTACTTAAGAATAAACTGTCTGATTCTGAATGACCTCGATTTTATATTTCGATCGTGGTAGAATAACATTTTTTGCTTGTATGCGGCAGATTGTATTTGAGCAAACTCTCTCTGTTCCTCCAGTCTGTCTAGTTGACACAATAGGCTTGCATCATTCTTCTCAGCATCAAAACTCGAGGTTCGGATATTTGGCATACCGATCTCATAGGGAATAACCGCTTTTGTCGCATATGTGAGGGAGAAAGGCGTGACCCCAGTTATCGATCTTGGTGAGGTTCAGTAGGCCCATAGGACGTTGTTCAGTTCATCTACCTAGAGGTCTTTGGTTGAATCAAGTCTTTTCTTTAGTCCTGTAAGTATGGTTCGATTAGTTACCTCGGTCATGCCATTTGACTGCGGGTGGTACACAGAGGTAAAGCAAAGCTGGATTTTCAACTCCGACCAGTAGTCCCTGAATGCCGCACAATCAAACTATTTACCATTGTCAGTAATAATAGCGTGTGGGATCCCGAACCTTGTGATGATGGACTTCTGAACAAACTTGACAATATTTGCCGGTGTGATTGTAGCTAAGGGTTTTGCTTCCACCCACTTGGTAAAATGATTAACTGCCACAACCGAGAACTTCCACTGTCCGGTAGCTAAGGGAAAAGGTCCTAGAATGTCAATACCTCACTGAACAATTAGCCAAGGACTATGGATTGGAACTTGAGAAGTAGGCTTCTGATGCTTCAAATTACCGAACCTTTGGCCTTTATCGCACTTTTGAATGAGCTCCTTAGCATCTTTCTCCATGCTTGGCCAATAATACCCCTGTAGCAAGGCCTTCCGAGCTATAGCTTGTGCTCCTTCATGTGCCCCACAGATGCCTTCATGGATTTCTCTCAGCACATAGTCACCCTCTTCCGTACTCAAGCATCTTGCCCAAGGGGCTGAAAAAGATCGCCTGTACAATTGATCATCTAGAATTACGTAGCGACTCGATCGCTGAACTACTTTTCGAGCTTGAACCTGATCCTCAGGAAGAACTCCAGTGCTCAAGTATTGATAAATCGATAGTCACCATCCCTCCATCGATTTCTGCAAGTGAACCTTATAGGTCTCGTAAGTTGGAGCCGATAGGACTGACTAAATGATGTCTGAGGTAGATATTTGGCTCTGGAGGCAAGCCTACTTGGCCAAGGTGTCTGCGCCCTCATTCTCTGCTCGGGCTATTTGCTCAATGGACCATGCACATCCCAATTTCTCCAGTTGAGAGAGGAGTGCAACTATTAATTCTTTATATCTGAGCATCGTCTGATCCTTGGCTTCAAACTTCCCGAGCATCTGGCTAACAACCAACTGTGAGTCAGAGAAAATAGCCAATGAGTCTGATTTTACCTCGATGGCGAGCTGTAAACCAAAGTTGAGAGCTTCATACTCCGCAACATTGTTGGAAGCTTGAAATGCTATGTGAGCCATTTCTCAGATTGTTATCTTTCCAGGTTCGATAAGGATCACCCCGGCCTCAGCACCCGTGGATGAAGATGCTCCATCTACATATAGCTTCCAAGAACATGGGTTGGCTCTGGTGGAGGGGCATGTAACTCTGCTACAAAATCAGCTAGGACCTGAGCCTTCTTTGATGGGCGTGCCTCATACCAAACATTGAACTCACCCAACCGAGCTGCCCATTCAGTAACTCTCCCCAATGCTTCTAGCTTCTGAAGTACCTTACTAAGATTTGAGTTTATACGAACCACCACAGTGTGCCCTTGGAAATATGGCCGAACCTTGATGGCTAATGTAACCGGCATGAAGGCAAGCTGGTCCAGTATAACCTCAGCTCGACACCCTTCATGACCTTACTGGTGTAGTAGATGGGGAACTGCTGACTACCTTCCTCTCTGATTAGAATCGAACCAACAACTGTAGATAAAACCACCAGATATATGTACAGAGTTTCGTCTGACAGAGGCTGACTTAATAATGACGACATGCTGAGAAACAACTTTAATTCTTTAAATGTTTTCTGAAAGTCCCGAGTCCACTAGAAATTTTTACCCTCTTCAGAGCACTGTAAAAGGGGAGACAGCGTTTAGCCGAATAAGAAATAAATCTGCCAAGGGCTGTTACCTTTCCATTGAGTTTTTGTACTTCCCTAACTGACTTTGGGGGTTTAATCTCCAGAATGGATTGCATTTTCACCGAGTTGGCCTCTATTCCCCTCTTTAAGATCATAAATCCTAAGAATTTACCGGACTGTACCCCGAAAGCACACTTCTTTGGGTTGAGCTTGAGACTGAACTTTCTTAAGATTGTGAAAGTCTCCACCAGCTCGGTTGGTAAGCTATCCGCTGTCTTGCTTTTGACAATCATGTCATCTACGTAGACTTCCACATTTCTCCCGAACTGATCGGCGAACATCCTTTTCATTAGTTTCTGATAAGTGGCACCGGTATGTTTGAGCCCAAATGGCATAACTCAGCAACAATATGTAGCTCGATGTGTGCCAAATGCAGTTTTTTCCTCATCAGCTTCATCCATAGGGATCTAGTGATATCCCATAGAGGCATCCAAAAAGGCATATTCTTTGAATCCCGAAGTGGAGTCAACCAGAAGATCTATGTTGGGCAATAGGTAGCTATCCTTTGGGCAAACCTTGTTAAGATCCGAGAAGTCAGCACACATCCTCTACTTTTCGTTGGATTTCCTAACCAGTACCACATTTGATAGCCAGTTTGGATATAACACTTCCCTAATAAACCCATTCTTCAATAGCGTGTCGGTCTCCTCCGCCATTGCTCACTACCGCTCGGGAGCATGGTTCCTCTTCTTCTATTTAACGAGCTTGCAGTTAGGTTGCACGTTAAGTGAGTGGCACATTACCTCAGAAGATATACCCTTAATATCTGAAGGTTACCAAGCGAACACATCCATGACTCAGAAAGTACCACTACCAGTACCTCTTTTTCCTTTCCCTTTTTGTTAGCAGTGATTTTGACCACTTTTCCTGGTGAGAGCTCCACCTACTGAAGTGAGTTTAAGGGCTTGGCATTCCGAACTGTTGGGATATCCATTGCATCCAATAGCAAAGCCTGATCAGCCTCTTTTAGCATCGTGACATATGTTTCCCGTTCTGTTTTCTAGTTTCCCTGGAGTACTGCATCACCACCTAAGACAGGGATCTTCATCAGCAGCTTGCGAATGGAAATGTACGCATCCACCCCCACCAAAAGAGGTTGCCCGAATATCACATTATATACAAGCGGTATATCCACAACCATAAAACAGCTCTTGTAGTGGCAAACAGTCTCATCATCTCTGAGTTGTAGTGCTAGCGTAACCGATCCCTCTACCTTGACCGGTTGTCCTGATACCCCGATAAGTGGGGCTGATGTAGCTTTTAACATATTGCTAGATATTCCCAATGCCCTGTATGCCTGGGGGGTGATGAGATTGATCGCGCTCCCCATATCTACTAAAATTCTCTGAACCAAGTAGTCCTGTATTAGAGCTTCTACTACCAGAGAATTCGTATGAGGTGTCCGGACATAGGCTCCATTAGCCTCAGAGAACTTTACTGCATGGCCTCCTGTTCTCGGACCAGCCCCCAAGGAAAATACTTCCTTTGCTTTTTGCTTTCTGGAGTCCTCGAAGACATTGTAATGTTTACCCCCTGCAATGACATAGATAACCCCAGCTGGAGCTTTCTTACTTAAACTAGCTCTGTTGTATTGTCTCAGAGGTGATGGGCACCGATCTCTTCCATTCCTATCTTTGCCCTTCACAAATAGACCGAGCTTACCTTTTCGAATTAAAAACTCAATTTCCCGCTTCAGCTATCGACAATCGTTTATCTGATGGCCTTTGTCTCTGTGAAAAGAGTAATAAAGGCTTTGGTCCCTGTTAAGATCCTCCCTCATGAGACACAGCCAATTAACCCGCTCATTTTTCTTCATCCATGCCAAAATTTGGGACCTCGAGGCCATCGAGGGTGTTAGTCATTTGTTCGATTTTTCACTAGAGCTTGGCTTTATGACTACATAAGCTCAGTTTGAGCTGCTTGATCCCCTATTTCTAGAATTATCTTGCCCTCCATTATTCTTGTCTCAGCCCGGTCGATAGCTTTTGTCTACTTCTTTAAGCTACAAGCTGTATCGAAGTCAATGAGCTTCATCCATTCCGATATACTTATGAGCCTGGGACATGAGATCGGTAGAGTCGTTCAGTGGCTTTTTGCTCAGGGAGTCGCTGAAGTCCTAACACCTCATGTTGTGAATAAGGGCATTGATTTTTACTTCCAAATTCAGGTTCTAAATATCCATGGCCACCACATTGAATCGCTCTACGTAGGCTCTAAGTGGCTCTCCCTTCTCCTGATGAACCAGAGTAAGATCGGCCGAAAGCTTTGCTAGGCGGATAGCTGCGACGAACTTAGCAATGAACATGTCGCTGAATTGCTCGAAGCTATAAATAGAGCACTCAGGTAGATTTCGAAACCAGATATGTGCAGACTCTATGAGGGTTTGGGGGAAAATTTTGCACAGGATAGCATCCTCAGTTGTATGTACTAGTATGGCATGATGAAATTCATTCAAATGAGCTCGGGAGTTAGTGCTGCCATTGTACTTAGGTAAGTGCGATAACCATATCTGATGGAAAGGTACAACCAAAATATCCCTGGAAAATGGGGATCGAAAGTTTCCCTGATACTGCAAGGTATTGCGGTTCTGGTACTTTTACATCCTCTCTTTAAATAACTTTTCAAATTGCTCGGTTGTCAGGGTTATGGTTATTCAAGGGGCAAGTGTATTTAGCAGGGGTGGAGGCATTTGTGTAGGGATTTGAGCAGTTACGGGTATCTGGACTGTGGGTGGTGCCAGTGGGATGGTTGTAGGTGTTGCAGGTGGTGCCTAAGCTGCCATAGTTGATAAGGCAGTTAGGAGTGTTTGAGCGATTTGAGGAGTTAGGCCTGGGATTATTGGGATAGTGATGGATTGAGGTGTTATTGGTGTATGGGTTTGTGTTTGCGGGAATAATTGTCGTGCTGGCAGTGGTGAGATATGTTCTTGTTGAGTTGGCTATAAGTGATGGAATGTCTGGCCAAAAAGATTGATCGAAGGTTGGGAGCAGCTTCTGCTTGGTTTGCTGGCGGGGTAGCGGAGACAGGCAAGTCGGGAAAAAGATCCATTCTTGACTGAAAAAATCTTTTGAGTGTCCCATGCTCACCGCACCAAATAATGAAAAATAGATTCTTCGGGATGGCTCCGTGAACAGGTCACCTGAAAGTATAAGAAAAACTGACGTGTTTCCAATAAGGGAGACTCCAACGATCAAGTCAGCAAATTGATTAAAGTGTATTTTTCTGTTGAGAGATTTTAGAGAACCGAAAACATACCTGCTTCTTTCCTTTACATAGAGCTCTTTCTATAGACAGAATAGAAAATAGGATCCTAAATAGGAGGAAATTACTCTAACTCGTTGATTGGTGCTTGATTCCATATTTACAAGGATTTATTGAGTGATTCTAGATAACTTCCATTATTATGAGATTAGGATCTGCTGAATATCAGGAGGATTTTCGCGAATGATGACATTTCATATGCTGATTTCAAGCTGGTTTGGTAACCGAACTACTGACATGGTGGGTGTCCGGAGGAGCCCGGTTACTGAACTCTTAGATAGAGAGTCCGGTTATCATATATATATATATATATATATTGATGAATTTATCGAGTTAGCTACATTCGTTAATGTGTGTGTGTGTGTGTGTGTATATATATATATATACATATATGTATATATATGTATATATATATATATATGTATATATATATATGTATGTATATATATACACTACAAGAATAATAGAAAATAGCGACTGAATTATAGCAACAAAAATCTCTTTTCGTCGCTATATAGTGATGAAAATCTATTTCCATTGCTATTTAGAGACGAAAAAAAAATCGTCTCTAATTTGGTAGCAAATATTTTGTTTTAGCGACGAAAAAAAATACCGTCGCTATAAATGGCAAGAGTGATTTTCCTCACTTTTGAGCAACAGCATTTAGAGACGGTAGTTACATACCATCGCTATATAGTGACGATTTTTGAATTCCCTCTCTAAATACAGTGACGCTAAAAAAAATGTCGCTAAAGAGTGACAGTAAGTGTAGACCGTCGCTAAATAGCAATGGTTACGTTTTACCGTCGCTAATTAGCGCCAGAATATGCTTTTTGTCGCTAAATGTGAGACGGCAGAGGTTTCTCCGGTATTAGCGACGAAAATATCGTGTCCGGCGCTAAATATTAGCGACGAAAAACATATGCCGTACCTAATTAGCGATGGCTTTTAATTTTCATTGCTAAAAATATCACATATAAAAACAAAAAACCCTGCCTTTTTTTTTCCTCTCTCCCTTTCTTTTTTTTCTCTTTCTCTCTCCCTCTTCCTCCCCTCCTTATAGACATCGGGTCCTGAAATAACCCAGAATAAGGTTACCCAGTGATGAAAATTATGCTTGTTCACAGGTAAAAAAGTTAGAAGGGATGATTTTCTTATCGAAATCCTTCTTTTTAAATAAAAAATTATAATTATTTGGTTTTTGGGGTTTTCGGTGGCCTGCCACCGTGCGGCCTGCGCGGTACCTGCTGGCAGTGCACGCAAGGTACCGCGCACAAGGGCTCGCCTCGTGCAGTGCATGGCCTGTGAGGTCGCACCTTGTGCATGCGAGGCGCGGCCTCCTGCGTGAGGCCACACCTCGCATACACGAGGCACGGCCTCCTGCGCTAGGTCGCACCTCGCGTAGCGCGGTGCACGGCCTCCAGCGCGGGGCACGGCCGCTATAGACACGGGGTCCCGAGTCGGTCCAAAATCAGAATTACCTGATGATGAAAGCATCGCCTATTTATAGGCAAAAATATCGAAAATGATGTTTTTCTTGTCGAGACGCTCATTATTTTTTAAATAAAAATAGACAAATAAATGTATGTAATAAAATTAAAAAAATATATTATAAAAAAATTAAATTAATTAGAATTAAAAAAATAAAACAGGAAGTCTTATTTTTATATATATCAAAATTTTGATTAAAAATATATATATTTAAAAAGGAAATTAAATTAATTAATTAAAAATAAAAAGATTTAATATTAAAAAAGAAAGAAAAAAGAATTTGATTTAAAAAAAAAAACAAAAGTAATCTTTACTTTTGTGTTGCGGCCTCAAGTGAGGCCGCATCTCATAAAATGAGTTGCGCGCAACTCATTTTATGAGCTGCAGCCTCAAGTGAGGCTGCAATTGATAGTTTTTTCACCCGATTTTTGCAGCACTGGGACTGTAAAAATCATGTCTTTTCACATTTTTTGCTAGATTTTAAAAAAATAAAATTAGAAAAGTGAATTTGGCTTTTTCTATTTCGAGAAGATGAAAAAGGAAAGGGAGCCAACAGTATACAATAACACTAAAAATGCTAGAAATAATTTATAAACATGTTAATCATAACAATAATAACAATATTAACAACAATAAATGGTAAACAAAATTAAATGAGGACAGATCCAAGAATATTTACTCTCAGATTTTATGAATCGGAAAAATAGTGTCTTGATTCCGTTGTCTTTGTCGAATTTTGTGGTAATAAATACAAAGAAAACTTGTGAAAACTTGTGAAAATTTGGCTTTTCCATCACTATCCACGCCTACATTTTCATCACCACTATTATTATTATTATTATCATGAGTGTTGAGTTCATTTTCCCTCCACCACCACTATTATTATTATTATTATTATTATTATTATTATTATTATTATTATTATTATTATTATTATGCTACTGCTGCTGCTATTATTATTATTATTATTATTATTATTTTGTGTTTATTTTGTGTTATCATTACTTATTATTACGATTTTTGTTATTACTATTATTATTATTATCATCATTATTATTTTTATTATTATTTTTGTTAGTGTTATTACTATGTTATTATCATGATTATATTATTATTATCACTGTTAATGCTCTTATCAGTGTGTCGTTACCTTTACTATTATTATTATTATTATTATTATTATTATTATTATTATTATTATTATTATTATTTCATGTTTATTTATATTATCATTATTATTGTTATTATTTTTGTTGTGTAATGTTATCATTATTATTATTATGTTACTATTATTACCATGTTGTTGTTGTTGTTATTATTATTATTATTATCATTGTCATTTATGTTATTATTATTATTATTACCAGCATTATTATTCTGTTATCATCATTTTATTACTATTGTTATTGTCATTGCTATTTACTTTGACATTTTTTTTATTGTTACTCTTAGGCTTTTGCATGACCCCCTTTTTATTTACTTTGCGCATAAACTATTTGCGTATTGGATTAGTATGTCTTATATTTATTTAGCATTCTTTTGATTAATTGCTTAGAACTATTACTAATATATTTTAATGTTATTTTTTTGTTTGGGAATTTAAATATGAATTTTCTTATGTGAACGTTCTCGTGACCACACGGATGGGTCACTACGCGTAGGAGACCACGTCGATTGGATGAGATCTTTCCTACCCTACCTTTTGTGTTTGTGCTTGTTTGCAAATAAAATGTTTTCATTTTGTGCACATGTGCGGTAAAAAATTACAAAAATATTTTAAAACTAAATCGAAATTTTTATTAATAAAATTGGGACCAATGTCCCTCATTTTAGCCAAGGAATGTAAAACGTCATAATAAAACGAAGAGTTGAATTTTCTCCAAAATGGGATCACTCATCTCGGTTTTTCAAACTAGCAATCGAACAACTTTTTGATCCCTTTTTAAATGAGCGTGAAGGAACCAATGTTCCTAAACCAAACGAATGTCTCAATTTTTGCATGTTTTTCTTATGTTTGATTTTATTTGTTTGTTTAAATTTATGTTCGTACATTTCGGGCCCTTATAATTAATTTTGGGGCAATATTATTTAGTTTTTATTTGGGATTGTATTCCGTCCCAATTTACATTTTTAATCTTCTTTTATTTGGGGTTGTATTTCGCCCCAATTTCTTTTGTAATTGTGTGCTTGATGTGTTTATTGTTTTTCTTTATCGCTTTCTTTACAGCTTTTTACTTATTGCTTTTGAATGCTTGCGATACCCTTTTAATTAAAAGTATTAATCGTGTGAAATAAGAGGTAGAATTTTAGGAAATTAAAAACTCATTTATAATTAACCAAAACATAAATAAGAGTGAAGTCCTGAACACCATCTCTGGTTTAGACCAATAGAGATTAGAGACTTTCCCAATTTCTCGTAAATTGGGTGGGGACTCCAAAATACCTCAAATGTAATGGCCCAAACAAGGCCTAGTCGAAATTCGCATGCTAAGTTGGAAAATGAAGAGTATTTCAGTAAATTATGCATGTGGAAATTTGAGTAATTAAGGACCTAATTGAAGAATTTATTAAATTTTTAAAGTGAGGAGTTCATTTAGTGGATTATGAGTATGGTACCAAGGATTAAATGTGTTAAGTGAAGAGTTTATCTAGTGAGTGGTATGTATGGTACCAAGGATAAAAAGAAAGTCAATGATGGATCATGGGTCCAATAGGAGCATGCCATGTGTCTTGGTAGGTAAGCATTTAATGAAAAAGGAAGAGAGAGGGAGGGAAGGGTAGAAAAAGAGGAAACTTCCCATGGAAGCTAAGTTTTTCCTCTTGCTTGCCCCATTCCCGTTCCCCTCTTCTCTCTTTCTTTTCATTTTGGATGCTTTTCATCTTTGCATGAGTTGGTTCTTCAAGTTTGAGTAGGATTTCTGAAGTTTTGAGCTGGGTTTTGAAGAGGTAAGTGCTTGGGTTTGATTTGGGTCGCTTCATCATCTTCTTCTTCTTTATTTTCTGGTTTTGAAAGAGTGAATGAATGGTTTTATTTAAGTGTTTGGTTGGCTGGGTTTTGTGCAAGAATCGGAGGAGAGAAGGAAGAGCAAAGGAAAAGAGAAAGTGGGATTTTGAAGGGACGGATTGAAGCTTCATTTTGAGGTTTAGGACTGTTTTGCCCTCTTCTCTTTTTCGATCATCTATGTGTTGTGCTTTAATTTTGTGGTGATTTTGAGTGTTAAATTATGTGTAAATACATGTATTTGATTGAGTTGGATTGTTGGTTTGGCATGATTCATGTTGTAGTGATGTGCATGAAAAGTTTTGTTAGTGAAATAACATGAGTTAGTGTAAACCCTGGTTTGCATGCTCTTGTGATTTAATTGTGATTTCTTATTTAAATTAGTATAAATTGAGTGTATATTGACGATAAGCATGTCTTGGTATGCATTTGAGTGATGAGGTAAGTGTTAGTGCATGATTGAGTGGTTTTGAGGTTTGATGAGTTGGGAAGAAGTGCAGTGAAGTGCAATTCTGGGTAATTTTCATCTCCGTCGCGAGTGCGACAGAGTGCGGAATGGCCTTATTATTGCTGAGGAGCCCGTCGCGAGCGCAACAGAGAGCTCGATAGGCCGAGCTTCAGTAAGCTGAGCCCCAGCGCGAGGGTGCCTCCGAGCTCGATCGCGAAGGGGAAGTCCCCGATCTCTGTCGCGAGCACAACAGAGCTCAGTAAGGTGAGTGTTTACCTAGCCGTGCTTCATCGCGAGCGCACGACGGGTTACCCTGCTCTCTTTCGAGAGCGCAACGCACGTCGCGATCACGACAGAAGCCCTTCTTGCCTGCCCTATTTTTCTGAATCGTTTCTTTCTATCCCACTTTGTATGGTTTCTCACTATAGTATGGTTCATGTTTTACTAGTGCCTTGCTAAAATTATTGTCCTAGTGTTGCATTAGTGAACAATGATAATGATAGTGTTTTGATTCGTGTAATTGGATAATTAAAGTATTGAAATTGTGAGTGAGTAGTGGAGCCTAAAGTGTCATAGTGGTGGATAGATAAGCATACTTATAAAGGGATAGTGAGTGCAGCTGCCAGTATTGGCCCGACTTCGGGTCTAGTGATTTCGATTGACCTCCGTTATGGTCTTAGTGAAAAATATTTTGAGGCTTCGGTCTCCAGTGTAGTGTTCCCGTATCTACAACCACTGAAATTCAGGCTATGGGTTGAAGTGTTTGGCATTTTGCTTAGTGAAGTGTTTTGATTATTGAGTGATTCAAGTTAGTGTATTTGCTTTATGCATGCTATTTTTAAGTTCTACTTCCTTATGGTGATTATGACTTAGGTATCTTTGTTTTTCGCTACTTAGAGATTTCAATATGTAGTTGCATGACATTATGGTATAGTGTTCTGTTATCTTTGTTCCTCCCCACTAAGCATTATCGCTTAGCACGGGTTGTTTTCCCGTGTAGGTGGTAGGTTTTGGTTCGGATCGAGTTGCGCATCTGCAGGGTTGGCCACTAGGAGTAGAGTTTTATTTTATTTGGTACTCCTCATGTACTTCTTTTGTATATCATTTTGGTTATGTAATTAAGTAGTTTAATTTGGGTACAGTGATATATGTATTTGATGATGTATATAATATATTTCTGATTATATGTTAAGATTATAAGATTTATTATTGTTAGTGTATACTTCCGCTGAGATGTATGCATGTGTGTGAGTGAGTGTAGCGGTAGCGCTCCGGTATCCTTCCAATGGGGATATCGAGGTGTTACATTTGTAACACCCCGATACCCCTGTTGGAAGGATACCGGAGCGTTACCCGATGCTCACTCGGAAATATTCATGCATATCAACGGAAGCAGCAATAAAAATAATAAAATATACATCACTTATAAATTACATACCGTTCCTTAATTACATTTACTTTATAATTATACAAAATACAAAATAATATACAACCTTAAAACACAAACTACAGGAACTGAATAAAATAAAACTCCAACTCCTAGTGGCCGACACTATAGATGCGTGACGCGAACCGAACAAACCTGCCACCTATATGGGAAAACAACCCGTGCTAAGCGATAACACTTAGTGGGGAGGAACAAAGACACTAGAGAACAAGTACACTAAATAGGAATATGATAAATCATGCATATTCAAAATACGTACGCATACCAAAATACTTACCATGCCAACACGCGGGATGTCACATGCACAACATACCAGAATCAAATCAAACATAATCACTATACCAAGCCATTCATTTAACAGAAACGCTGCACTGAACATTTATAACACTACACTGAACATACACTAACATATCTCAAACATTAGCTTGAATCTCACTAGCTATGGATACGGGAGCACTACATGACACGGGATACTGCAAACAGTATCAATTATGAGAGACCGAAGCCTCGATCACACACTGCATGGGAGACTGAAGTCTCAAAAACATTTTAGCAAGGGAGACCGAAGTCTCAAAATATTTTATCACTGCACGAAAATGACCATCTCGGAGGTCGGCTGAATGACCCAAACAGGGCCAACATAGGCAGCTGCACTCATATATCCCTTTATAAGCATGCTTATTTATCCACTACCTTGACACTTCAGGCTTAACATAAAGACTCTACACACTATATACTCTATACATTATATCATATACATAGCAATTACCCAAGCATTTTATGATGATTCAATCACAAACAAATAATATCACATAACATGTCACATTCAACAACTAAAAGCATGTGCACACTTAGTTCCATTATCAAACTCTTATGTCAAAGCATCAATTACCCATAATTTCCATTGTCAAACATTTATTTATTCTTTTCTCAAAACTCTAAATAAGTAATGAAAAAATTTTAGACAGTTACAACAAAGTTCAAATGCATTTCGGAAGCAAAACGTACTAAAATACTCAACCTAAAGGAGGGTAAAGAAGGGCAAGGGTCCATGCCAACCGCGGGGTTCAAAATAAGAGAAAACACCTTGAACAACTAGGTTCTGTCATGCTCACGACATGGGTCGCGCTCGCGATAGAAGCCTCCCTCACATGCTCTACGAAAATTAGACTATCAGGACAGTTTCTCACCCCGACTTTGCATCTACTAAACCAGCCCCTAAAACTCATTTTTAGGCAAAACTTCCTCTTAACAATTGATCCTTAGGATGTTAAGAATCAAATGGGACAAATGTCAGGTCATTTGGACATCTATAACTTCAAATATGAGCTAAACAACATATACTGCTCAAGTAACCCGACCCAAACAAAGACACTACGGTTTTGGCAAATTTTTAGGATCTTAGAGCAAGAATTTACCCAAGATCCTTTCTGAGACATTTATAGGAATGGAATTCATCGTTCTAATAGAGCAAGAATTACTTAATATAGAGGTCTCAAACTCTACTTATGACAAAAAAATTACACAGAGGTCAGATAAAAACTGAACAGAATTTGCCAAAATCATGCCTTATCATCACAACTATATGACAACCCATCTAACATCATCATCACACATGCATTTACTAAAACAAATCACTTAAAAAATTTCCAAAATTTACAAGACACAAAACACATATACATTAAATCCAAAATGAGAACTAGAGCAAGAGACTTCCAACCGAACATAATAGAAGAATCTCCTAAACCTGGAAATGAGCTTTAAACCACTTTAAGAACCCACTTTCTCTATTCCTTTGCTCTTCCTTCTCTCCTCCGTTTCTTGCACAAAACCCAGCTAAAAACACTCACTTAATCAAACCGAGTTTTTCTCAACCAAAATCAAAAATAAGAAGGAGAAGAAGAACCCAAAGAGACTCAAGAAATCCAAGCTACTTACCTTACAAAACCCAGCTCAATCCCTCAAGAACCCACTCAAAACTCAGGAAACACAAGAGAGAAAAGGTTGAGAGTAGAAAAATGGAAGCAAGAGAGAGAGAGGGGATAGGAAAATGGAACCCAAGGGAGGAGGGGCAGCTTCCACGGGAAGCTTTAACTAAAAATCTACCCTCCTTTACCTCTCTCCTCCTTTTCCATTCAATGCTCACCTACCCTTGTCCACTTAGCATTATCCTATTGGCCCAAAACATCCAATTTGACTTCCATGTCCCAAGGCACCATACTTCTCTCACACCATACTAACTTTTATAAAACATTTTACATCCAAGTTACCATGCACCCACCTCACTAGATAAACCCTCATCAAAATATCCTACATCCATGGTACCAAACACACAAACCACTAGATTACTTCTTCCATCAACCTGGTTACCATACACCACACACACACTAGATGATTCCTCACTTAACACTTAATACTTAATTATCCAAATTCCCACATGCACAAATTACCGAAAATACCCCTTACTTTTCGACTTATCTTGCGAATTCTGACTAGGCCCTATGTGGGTCGGTACAACATCAAATGTGCCTAAAGGCGCCGTGAGACTAGATGATCCTTTCTAATGTTCTATTGGGAAGGAGGTATCCAAAATGTCTCATGGCACCCAAGATCAAAAAGACGCGAACCGATCGCACGAGCCCTAAAAGTGGGTCTCGCCTAAGAGGGCCTTTGCTAGGTTCGGCGCGTGTCATAGTGGCGACTCCACTGGGGAAGCTTCGTGACTTTGCTCTGAAAGTGTTTTAGTTAAAATATGTAATTGAGTTTTTAAAACTTATAATTCTATCACTTTTCAAAATTTGCATTGCATACATTAGAGCCCTAAAACTATATTAATTGGTCCCTTATTCTACTCCGGTGCATTTCCGAAGCACGATCCTACATTCACTCATTGTAGGAAAGTATTAAGGATAATCACCAGCCCAAGTCTCATACCATTAGTGGTATATCAAATGGAGATCCGATTGGTCGCTATGTTCGTGATGAGCTAGACCCGTTGGCAGGAACTATGCTAGGGTAGACCTAAAGTAACACCACCCTTGACCAAAGCTCATGTAATGGCAAATAGAAATTTCCATTAGGTGACATGCTCCTTAATACGATGCTTGTGATATGGGCCGTTGCGTATTAAATAAAGTCAAGCAAATTAAGTGGCTCCCTGTCAAAGGCTTCCATGCCCTAATAGGTTCGCCTTAATTTAATTGAAGTGTCCGAATACGTAATGGCCAAAACCCATACGCATGTACTTTAAGTTAAGAGTGTTATACTACCGGTTTTTCACCGTGCACTATGCATGTCCAATGGGTTCCCTGTTAACCCTTGAATAAAGCCCACCTAAGGAAGAGACCGCACGACCTCGTGTGTGGGAGTGATAAGGTTAGAATGATATATTTGCTTGCATGTGGTTGTGGATGCTGCATAGCATGCATGTCGAAAAAAAAATAAAATAAATATTATATATATATATAAAAATAAATAAATAATAATATATTTTCTCTCATGTTGTGTGTATATATATCCTTTCGTCTACATATTATTTTTCACATGTACATATCATCCTACATATAATTTCTTCCATGCATCCCATCGTATTGTGGTAATCTATTGATCTCGCACTCATCGAGGACCATTTGCATGGCACGATCATGCATTGCATGTCATTCATACATCATTCTAACCCCTTTGATTTTTTTTAGCCATTATAGACCATTTACCTGGGAGGTTTTGGGGTCCCCTAGTTGCCCGAGAAGTAAACGGAGTTCGAAGTGGTTAGCAGAGATCTAACGTCTTTATCAGAATATTCACAGGCATTAGAAATGGTTGATTCCTCACTACAGATTGAAGAGGCTCGTGCCTTGATGACCCAAGAGATGGATAGAAGGTTCGAGGAGTTTGAAAAGAGGTTGTTGGCTACAATTAAGGAAAGGATGGATGCCATGGCCCTAGCTCTTCAAGCTCAACTTATGGCGACTACCCTTAATCAGGTTGAGCTAGCCACGGTAAAAAAGGATTATGCAATGACGGCTGTAATATTTTCATCCACTCCTGAGCCTAGGGGCAAGGCATCACTCGACTCACCAATCAGGCAAGTGGGAAGAGCAAAAGGACTAGAGCCTTTACAGTCAATGGGCCTCCTCAATTCCTCAAACACCGAAAGGAAACTAACTGATATTGAAGAAGAGATTGTGAAGTCCAAGCTTGCAACTATTACTGGCCCCACAAGTCTAGGAGTTGGTTACTATAATAATAGCAGTGATACAGAAGGACAGAGAAAGTACCAATGGCTAAGACGGCTCAGCGGCGCTACTCTAATTTGGGCAGACCTTTATCTTGGGTCTTGGAAAGGTTGATGAAGAAGGGATGCTACAGCCAATGCCTCCCAAGCTGGCTAAGACCCAAGGGCAGCCTGGGCATAAGGAAAATGAGTACCGCGCATGCCACCAGCACACTGGCCATGTGACAGATAATTGTGCTAGGCTGAGGCATGAGATTCAGGATCTGATCAATAATAACCAGATCACAAATCCTGAATGCCGACGAGGTAGTCATGGGAGCTCAAGTCTCGTGGGTAGCAATGAAAAATTTTTTGGAGCCATAAGGGCTTTAACCTTCGGAATGACTCAAAGCTGCTATGCCGTACTAGAAAAGCCTTTGTCCAAGCACCTCGCTCATTTTGTTAGTAAGGGGAAATTGCAGCCGATGCCAGCCAAACCTGCCAGAAGCCAAGGACAACCCAATCACCAGGCAGATCAGTACTGCACATACCATCAGCATACTGGGCATAAGACTGATGACTGTCGAACTTTGAAAAAGCTCGTTCAAGACCTCATTGATGAGGAGTTGAGATGTGGGGAAGATGGTCCTTGAGGATGATGATAAGCCATCGGCCAAGACATCTGCATTGGTGGAAACAAGAGGGTGTTAGCTATTTAGATGTTCTTTTTATTTTTAAACTATTTGATCATGACATTTTTAATTCTAGTTTTCTATTAAATGAAATGAATGATTTGACTTATTTGTGTGATATTTGCTTGTGATTTCACTATACATGATCATGGCACATTTATGTTTGACATTGATTCAACTAATGTCATTCCATTTAATCTCGGAACTTTGGAGAACCCAAAGAAAATCTTGATAGCATCTGTTATGACTCTTGAAGAGAGATTAAAATTTGAGAGAATGAAAAAAAAATGAAATAAAAAAGTCTTTGCCTGGACCTATGAAGGCATGCCAGGAGATGATTATAAAGCTGCCGAACACGCTATGCTAGTGTATCCCGATCATGGACCAGTTAAGCAGAAGCTCAGAAGATTCGAGCCAGGAGGGATAGGAAAGGTTAAAAGGGGGGATCCACAAGCAGAACCAGAGCTAAATTTTTTACTGAAGCGCAATGCCCGACTAGGTGGATCAATAACATCCCCAATGGTTAAGAAGAGAAGTCTGTATATGTGTAAACTATCAGGATTTGGACAAAACTTATTGGGGAGCGAGAAAAAAAATGTATGAAAAGAAAAACAAAAACAAAAACAAAAAAAAACAAAAAAAAACAACAAAAAAAACAAAAAAAGAAAAAAAAAAGAAAAAATTGATCATCGACATAGGGCAAGGGACAATTATCTGGGGGCAAGTTCTTTTCAAATCCCGTTGATCTACACATACCCGTACTTTACCACTTTTTTTTTACTACTGAAAAGGACCGAAAGATTGATTCACAAGCTATCCACCCAGTTCATCAGTGTAGATGGTGTGCAGTGCAAGAAGTGAGCTGAGGACATGCAGTTAAGGTGCTTGGACGAGAAGAAGGCCAAGAAGGTTATATAGGAGACCTATGCTAGGGTCTGCAGTCGGAATCCCTACAAAAGTTACGCTTTATTCCCCGATACTTGGGGTGAAAGCACTACTGCCTGTCGAAGTATGTTAAATCTTTAGGGGCAGTCATGGAAGCAACGACTACAACAGCTAAGCATGTTGAACGGAAACAGGTTATGGGATTACTATTGCAATCAGATCTATCAGAAAATACCTTATTCGATCGTTTGGAAAGAGGGTCAAGAAACACTCACTGAAAGAGGGAGATTTAGTCTTCAGACAAATGAGACCTGATTTTCTAGACATGCGAAGAAAATTCGATCCGACATGGGAAGACCCGTTTACTCCTAAGAAAATTTTGTCCAAAGGGGCTGCGGTTCTAATAGATAGCAATGAAGATGAGCCCGAATAACATATCAACATCAACAGACCCAAGATGGTCCATGGCTAAAGACTAAAAATCAAAAGAAGAGAATAAATGCCCCACGGGTTAAAAATCGAAAAAAGGCGGCCTTGTTAAAATTGGCCATCTTGTCAGGGTGAAAACTGAAAAAAGGCACTCTGGGAAAAAATTAGAGATTTGAGAGAAAATGTCCAATCAAGAAAACCCGAGAGGGCTGATTGGAAATAAGAGTCTGATGCTTACAAGATTCACTTCGAGATTAGATGTAATTTTGCATTCTGAATCTATGTTAAATGGTGATCATGTATGGAGAAATCATAATGAAATGTACACAATTTTGCGCAAAAATATAAAACAAAAGCAGTTTAACTCATCATTTCCTAGTTCTTTTATAAAAGGAGAAACATCATTCATTACTGAAAGTGTGAAATCTAAATGGCTATACTTTACTTCTGCTCTCATCAACCAGATGCCTAAGCCGATGGGTCCTATTATCTATCCCGGGGCTAAGTGCCCTTCTCTTGCATGCACTTATGGAAGCGAGGGTGTAGTCTCTAACCTGCAGTATGATGATTTTTGGTAAGCAGCTGTGTCTAGGGGATATGGTACTCAGGGGTGAAGGCCGAGGATAAGATGCTGCCCTGGACAAATAGAGGATGCCTCACGACATCTTGAATCCCTCCGAACTATCAAACGCAATGGGCGATGATATCCAAAGTGGTCTCAGGAAATCGCCACAAGGGAACAAAAAAGAGAGCCAGGGGCATAGGGAGTTGACCCTTGTTAGCCACCTCACCCAATCGAACAACACCTTCGTCAGAGGGGGCGAGGGGATATAATCGTTGTTGAGGGGAAGATATCTCAGCGAATAATTGCCGATTGCTATAGAAGGAGGCTTTGATAGTAGCTTTAGTTTTTCTTATAGCCATGCCTCAAAAAAAAAAAAGGCCGTTAGAGATAAAAACCGTAATTGGCGCTCTAAGCAAAAGTTAGTCCAAAGGGCAAGGTGAAAACCTAGAAACAGGCAGTCTATCCTACAAAAAATGAAATGAATAAAAGCCGTTGGATTGGGTTAGGTCCATTCCAGGCAAAAAATAAGACACAGGGTTATGTGAAAATTCGAAAAGGATGCATTTCCTGCTAAGAAAAGCTAGTGTGAACCAACAAGGGGCGCACTACCTTTAAAATAATGACTTCTGATACCTGGAGCGATAAGGCGGCATTACTTCAGATAATCTCTTTTTGAGTGGATAATGCATAATTCAAGACACGAGCTAAGCCCTTGGGGGCAAAATACTCATTTGACAGGGGGCAAAGATGCGCACGGGTCGATTCTCTTTGGAAGGATTATGGGTCAGAATCCTTGAGCTAAAACGACACTCCTCTAAGTCTCTGGGAAGTATCAAACAATACAAGTAGCCAAGTTGTACCCTCAGCGGACCCCTAACCACCCAAGGCTCAGTCTATTCATTTTTGCATGCATTTCATGTCACGCACTTCATGTCACGCACTTCATTTGCAAACATTTGCATATAACATTTCATGTACACACATGCATTCCTATGCATAACTTCGTAGAAAAAGTTCAAATAAAGGTTACATGCACAAGAGTAAGTCAAGAACGACTTTAGCACAATGTAGGCATTCACCTATGCTAGGCAATCAGGCTAAGATGAAGTTTACCCAATGTCAATTCCCTAAGTCCTCCCCAGAAGCAAATCTTCAAGTCCTCTTAAGAGACAACCCTGTAGGTTAGAGTCCTACCCGACTAAGGCTAGACACCGCACAGGTTAGATGCCGAAACGACTGAGACTAGACACCGAACGGGTTAGATGCAAAAATGACAGAGGTTAGATACCTACCCGGCTAAAGCTAGACACCGCATGGGTTATATGCCGCAATGAGGGAGGCTAGACACCGCATAGGTTAGATGCCGCAACAAGGGAGGCTAGACACCACACAGGTTAGATGCCAAAATGACAGAGGCTAGACATCGCACAAGTTAGATGCCGAAGCGACAGAGGCTAGACACTGCACAGGTTAGATACCGAAACGACTGAGGCTAGACACCACACAGGTTAGATGCTGAAACGACAGATGTTAGATACCTACCCGGCTAAGACTAGACACCGCATAGGTTAGATGCCGCAATGAGGGAGGTTAGAAACCAAATTTCAGGTTAGATGCCGACCCGACTGAGGGTAGACACCGCACAGGTTAGATGCCGAAACGGCCAAGGCTAGATACCGCACAGGTTAGATGCCGATCCGACTGAGGCTGGACACCTCACAAGTTAGATGCCAAAACGACCAAGGCTAGACACCGCAGAGGTTAGATGCTGACCCGACTAAGGCTAAACACTGCACAAGTTAGATGCCGAAATGACATGGGTTAGATACCGAAACAACTGAGGCTACACACCGCACAGGTTAGATGCTGAAACGACAGAGGTTAGACACCGAATACAAGGCTAGACACCGCACAGGTTAGATGCCGAAGCGACTGAGGCTAGACACCGCATAGGTTAGATGCCGAAATGACATAGGTTAGATACCGACCTGGCTAAGGCTAGACACCGCACAGGTTAGATGCCACAAGGAGGGAGGTTAGACACCACACCTTTCAGGTTAGATACCAACCCGACTAAGGCTAGACACCGTACAGGTTAGATGCCGCAACGAGGGAGGTTAGACACCACACTAATAGGTTAGATATCAAACCGGCTAAGGCTAGACACCACACAGGTTAGATGTCGAAACAAGGCTAGACACCGCACAGGTTAGATGCCGCAACGAGGGAAGTTAGGCATCACACCAACAGGTTAAATACCGAACCGGCTGAGGCTAGAAACCGCACAGGTTACATGCCGAAACGACAGAGGTTAGACACCGAAATAAAAAGCTAGACACCGCACAGGTTAGATGCCAAGATGATGAGGGTTAACGTGTCAATAAATAGACAATAGCTACCCCGAATGGCAGCGCAGCAGGAAGGCAACTGCCTCAGGTACGCGCTTCTTTCCTTTTTTCTGAATTTTGGCTTACCCAGACACCCAAGTTCTAGGTTCTCCAAAATTGGGAACAACTGTAGACACCGGGTCCCGAGGCGGTCCAAGATCAGGATTACCCGATGATGAAAGCGTCGTCTATTCACAGGCAAAAATGTCGAAAATGATATTTTTGTTGTCGAGACCCTCATTATTTTTTAAATAAAAATAGACAAATAAATGTATGTAATAAAATTAAAAAATTTATTATAAAAAAATTAAATTAAAAAAAATTAAATTAATTAGAATTAAAAATAAAATAAAATACGAAGTACTATTTTTATATATATCAAAAATTTTGATTAAAAATATATATATTTAAAAAGGGAATTAAATTAATTAATTAAAAATAAAAAGATTTAATATTAAAAAATAAAAAAAATATTGATTTAAAAAAAAACAAAAGTAATCTTTACTTTTGTGTTGCGGCCTCAAGCTCATAAAATGAGCTGCGGCCCCAAGTGAGGCCGCAGCTCAAATGAGTTGCGGCCTCACACGAGGCCGCAATTAATAGTTTTTTTACCCAATTTTTGCAGTACTGGGACTGTAAAAATCAGGTTTTTTCACATTTTTGGCTAGATTTTAAAAAAATTAATTTAGAAAAGTGAATTTGGCTTTTTCTATTTCGGGAAGACAGTGAAATTAAAGAGTCTGTGTCTTCATTTTGTTTGGGGGAGCTGCATTTTCAAACAAAAATAAAAGGGTTTTTTCTCTCAAGTGGGCAGAGGGGAGTATTTTTGAAAGAAAGAAAATCTTAGACATTTTTCAAGATTCAATCTTCTTCTTCTCTAAAATATTTCATCCTTAGTTTGATTTGAGCAAGAAAATTAATTTTCTTTGCTTGATCATCCCACCTAAATTATTTTCTTAGGTTTTTTTATTTGTTAAAAACTTAGATTTTCACAAGTTTTCTTTGTATTTATTACCACAAAATTCGACAAAGAGAACGGAATCAAGACACTATTTTTCCGATCCATAAAATCTAAGGGTAAATATTCTTGGATTTGTCCTCATTTAATTTTGTTTACCATTTATTGCTGTCAATATTGTTATTATTGTTATTATTAACATGTTTATAAATTATTTCTAGCATTTTTAGTGTTATTGTTTACTGTTGGCTCCCTTTCCTTTTTATTGTCATTTTTACCATGATTCCATCACTGTCCATGCCTACATTTTCATTACCACTATTATTATTATTATTATCATGAGTGTTGAGTTCATTTTCCCTCCACCACTATTATTATTATTATTATTATTATTATTATTATTATTATTATTATTATTATGTTGTTGTTGTTGTTGTTGTTGTTGCTGCTATTATTATTATTATTATTTTGTGGTATTATTATTATTAGTATTACTATTTTATGTTTATTTTGTGTTATCATTAGTTATTATTACGATTTTTGTTATTATTATTATTATTATTATTATTATTATTATTATTATTAGTGTTATTACTATGTTATTATCATGATTATGTTATTATTATCACTATTAATGCTCTTATTAGTGTGTTGTTACCTTTAATATCACTATTATTATTATTATTATTATTATTATTATTATTATTATTATTATTATTATTATTATTATTATTACATGTTTATTTATATTATCATTATTATTGTTATTATTTTTGTTGTGTAATGTTATCATTATTATTATTATGTTACTATTATTACCATGTTGTTGTTGTTGTTGTTGTTGTTGTTGTTGTTGTTGTTCTTCTTCTTCTTCTTCTTCTTCTTCTTCTTCTTCTTCTTCTTCTTCTTCTTCTTCTTATTATTATTATTATTATTATTATTATTATTATTATTATTATTATTATTATTATTATTATTATTGTCATTTATGTTATTATTATTATTATTACCAACATTATTATTCTGTTATCATCATTTTATTACTATTGTTATTGTCATTGCTATTTACTTTGACATTTTTTTTATTGTTAGTTTTAGGCTTTTGCATGACCCGCTTTTTATTTACTTTGAGCATAAACTATTTGCATATTGGATTAGTATGTCTTATATTTATTTGGCATTCTTTCGATTAATTGTTTTGAATTATTACTAATATCTTTTAATGTTATTTTTTTGTTTGGGGATTTAAATGTGAATTTTCTTATGTGAGCGTTCTCGTGACCACACGGAGGGGTCACTACGAGTAGGAGACCACGTCGATTGGATGAGATCTTTCCTACCCTACCTTTTGTGTTTGTGCTTGTTTGCAAATAAAATGTTTTCATTTTGTGCACATGTGAGGTAAAAAATCACAAAAATATTTTATAACTAAATCGGGATTTTTATTAATAAAATTGGAACCAATGTCCCTCATTTTAGCCAATAAATATAAAACGTCAAAATAAAATGAATAGTTGAATTTTCTCAAAAATGGGATCACTCATCTCGGTTTTTCAAACTAGCAATCGAACAACTCTTCGATCCCCTTTTAAATGAGCGTGAAGGAACTAATGTTCCTAAACCAAACGAATGTCCCGATTTATGTATGTTTTTCTTATGTTTGATTTTGTTTGTTTGTTTAAATTTATGTCTGTACATTTCGGGCCCTTATAATTAATTTTGGGGCAATATTATTTAGTTTTTATTTGCGATTGTATTCCATCCCAAGTTACATTTTTAATCTTCTTTTATTTGTGGTTGTATTTCGCTAAAATTTTACCTCTTTTAATTGTGTGCTTGACGTGTTTATTGCTTTTCTTTATCGCTTTATTTACCGCTTTCTTTACAGCTTTTTACTTATTGCTTTTGAATACTTGCGATACGCTTTTAATTAAAAGTATTAATCATGTGAGATAAGAGGTAAAATTTTAGGAAATTAAAAGCTCATTTATAATTAACCAAAACATAAATAAGAGTGAAGTCTCGAACACCATCTCTGGTTTAGACTAATAGAGGTTAGAGACTGTAGACACCGGGTCCTGAAACAGCCCAGATCAGAGTTACCCAATAATGATAAGACGCCTTTTCACATGCAAAAAGGTTAAAAGTGATGATTTTCTTTTCAAATTTTCATTTTAGAGTGAAAAGATAAAAAATAATAAAATAATAAAAAAATATTTTAAAATTTAGTTTTGAAAAATGGGGGCTTAAAATTATAGTATTTTTAGTCAATTTAAAATTTAAAATTAAAAAAAAAAAAAAAAAAGTCGGATCGTGAATGTCGGGCGCGGCGGCGCGCAGCATTGCGCGACGCCCATCGCGCTGGCGCGCGCGCTTCGTGCGTCAGGCAGCTCCGCTCCGACGCCCCGTCCCCATATAGCGATGGGCGTCCCTACTCCTGAGTGTCGCCATAGGGTCTGATACCCCTTTTTCCGATTTTTGGACCTAAAAATCAGTTTTTTATCCCTTTTTTCAATGTTTTAAGGGATTTTTTCCATTTTTAAAAATTAAAATAGGTAATATCTGATTTAATTAAATTTTATCCCTTTAATTATTTTATTTTTTCCTATTTTTTTCATATAAAAGGAATGAGATGAAAACCTAAAAGGGAGATTTTTTGGCTTGGGTTTTTTCTCTTCATCTTTTCTTTTTTTCTTCCTCTCAAACTCTAAAAAATTCCAGATTTTTTCCTACCAAAGAAGAACAAAAAAATTGAATCCATCTTTCATTTTTTTTTTTCCAACATAATTTCTTCTAAATATATATATTTAGAAGGAATTTTTGTTGTTTGATTAATTTTTGGAGACAAACACAACAGATGTTTGTTCTCAATTTTTTTAACCTTTTATTTGTTTTCAATAAAATTTTTTACATTGATTTTGTTTTGAATCTCTTTTTGATGGAAAATTAATTTTGATACAAATAAAGTAATTGTTTGTTATCAAAATCTAATTTTTTCCATTTGATTTTTATTTTGATATAAACCAAATCATTTTTTTTTCTTTAATTATAATCAATAAAAAATCTTTTTTTAATCAAAATCATTTCTTTAGGCAAAGAAATCAATTCTTTGCTCTTAAAGAATTTTTTATCATTTTTTATCCTATTTTTTTCTTGGTATTACACTCTAATATTGCAAATCAAGAATAAAGAAATCGATCATCATTTTACCTTCATCGAATCCGAAACTCTGAGGGTAAACATTTCAGGCTTGTTCTTTTTATTATTTTTGTTCATGTTAATTTATTCATGTATATTTTTATTAACTTCATTTATTTATTTATTTATTTATTTTATTTCAGATTTGTTTTATTTAATTTGTTTATGTATGATTTTATTCTTATTCGTGTATACTATTATTATTTTTATTATTTTCATTTATTTATTCATTTATTCCATTGTTTTTATATTTGTTTTAATTTAATATGTTAATATATTATTTTGTTCATATAAATATTGATTTTCTTATCATTTCGAACATGTAAATATTGTTTTCTTTTAATTCTTAACATGTAATTAATTTATTTTATTTTAACTCATCATTATTTCTAACATGTAATTAATAAATTCATTTTAATTGATCTTTTTGCCATGTAAATGGTTTATATCATTTGTGAACATATTTAATTAATTATGTCATTTATTTAATCATTTTTTATTCTTTTCCATTGTCATTATCATATGTTTAATATTTTGTTCACTTGTTTATTTTCATTATTATCTTGTTCATATTTTTACACATTAATTAATTAACATGTTGTATTTTATTCCAATTACATCTTTTAATCCATTTGTTGTTCATAACACATTTTTTCTCATTTACTTTAAATTGATAACATTTTAATTCATTTATGATTTTGATATCATTTCATTTCATCTCATTTTATTTTATTTTATCATTTATTTTATGTTTAATTGATTTTAATTGATTCAATTACTAACATTATTCTATTTGTGTTTTATTTTCATTTCACATCTCATTTTCCTTCTTGGGCGTTTTTGCGAGCATACGGGAAGATTCAGAAGGCTCGTTTGGGATCAAGTGTTTATTTATTTCATTTACAATATTTATTTATTTTGGCTTTTTCATTTATTTTTGCCATGTAATTTTCTTGTAAAATTATTTATTTAGGCCCACTAGAAAGAAAGTCACTAAACGTTTTTTTATTAATTAACTTGGAATTTTTCCTAAATAAAAATGGGACCAATGTCTCAATTTTCTCCATCTGAAATAAAATCATCACATCAAAAGTGTTTTATAATAAATATGCATGCGAGGACCAATGTCCTCATCATTAATGAATACCCCGATTTATGCATGATTTGTATTTTATTTACAATGGGGGTTGTATTCCGCCCCTAGTTTTATTGTAATTTATTTTGAGAATGTTTATTTTAAATAATGCTTTACTTATCGCTTTTGACATGAATGATTGCGCTTTAATTAAATGCATCGTGTGGAAAGTTGGTGAAACAATGAATTCAAAACTTAATTATAATATTGATCAAGGTATAAATAAATGAGAAGCCCCGAACTCACTCTGGTCTTTGGGACTCAATGAGGCGAGGGGTCTAGGACTTCCAAGACACCTCTTGAGTCTCACCAAAAGACTTAAATATACAAATCCTAGGCTCCAGGGGATAGAGGCTGAGACCTCCAAGATCTCTCTGGCTAGCCCAAGATGGATATGTATGCGCCGTCTTAGGCTCGACAAGGCTAGACGACCCTTCCCAATGTTCTATTGGGTGGCGACTCCAAGAAACCTCATTGTTGCCCAAAATAGACGCACTTGTAAATACCTTACAAGTTTTATGAACCTTTTCTGATTGCCCTAAAGCGGGCTTTCGGGAGGCCACGGGGTTCGGCGCGCGTCACGGAGACCTTTTTCAATTTCTCGTAAATTGGGTGGCGACTCCAAAATACCTCAAAGATGCCTAAAGGCGCCGTGAGACTAGATGATCATTTCCAATGTTCTATTGGGAAGGAGGCATCCAAAATATCTCATGGCACCTAAGATTAAAAAGACGCGAACCAATCTCTCGAGCCCTAAAAGCGAGTCTCGCCTAAGAGGGCCTTTGCTAGGTTCGGCAAGCGTCACAGCCGCACCTCGCGGCACTTATTGGCAGCGCGGGCGAGGCACAACGCTTGCGTGCAGGCTCGCGAGGCGCCTTGCGCAAGGCCTTGCCTCGTGCAGCGGGCGGCCTGCAAGGCATCACCTTGTGCATGCGAGGCGCGGCTTCCTACGCGAGGCCACACCTTGCGCAATGCGAGGCACGGCCTCCCCGCGTGCGCCTGAACCTTGCGCCTGCGAGGCACGGCCTCCCCGCGCGCGTCCGCACTTAGCTCCTGCGAGGTATGACCTCCAGTGCGAGGGCCGCATTTTGTGCATCTCCTACCTCGCCGGGACTTCAGTTTTTACTGGATTTCAGTGGTTTTGAGTTAAAATTTGAATTAAACTTAAATTCTATTTTTTGATTTTCAAAAGGATAAAACTTGATTTTTAAAGGATAATTACGAATTTTTTAATGGGATTAAAAAACCCCTAAAACCTAATTTTTTGGAGGAAGATCACATAAAGAGAAAAAGTAAGAACACCACAGGGGGCATCATTGGAACGGCAAACAAAAATTCTGAAAAGGAAGATTTTTTACAGCTAATAAGGTTTTTTAAAAATTCTAAAAATTATTCTTGAGACAAAAAAATTAATTTTTTGTGTTTAATATTCAATTCTCATCATCCGATTTCTTTAAAAATAAGAGTTTTGAACTTCAGTTTTAGTGAGAGAAAGCTTTGATCCAAGCTTTCTTTATTCTTTTTTCAAGTAATCTACGAGAAAATCAATCCGTTCTTCTTTTGCAGCCAAAATCAAACCTCTAAGTGTAAATTTACAGGTTAGAGCCAATCCTTTCTCTTTCCTTACTTTGTGTTGTTCATTTGTTTTCTCCATTGTAATTGCTGCAAGCTACTATTAGTTTATTTGTTGCTGTTTGTTATAATCAACTTGAACTTAAATTAATCTAATCAATTTACTGATATGATGCGTGGAATGTAAGTTGAATCTGTGAAACATCTAGCATTAATTTTGTTTTTCAGTTGATTCTACTTTTGGTCATTAATCCACTTTGTTAATTTTCAGTGTTTATTATCAAACATTGTTTTCCTGTAGTAATCATAAATATTTTTCTCAATTAGAATTATTTGTTGTATTTACTTCATTTAATTGCTTATTTCTATTATATCATATTCTGTTTAATTTGCTAACATTGCTTTTTTATTCTTGTTTTTGTTGTCTGTCAAACTTATTTATTTCACTTTGAGTAATGTTACTGGGCAAGCTGAAGAATCAAGAGATTAATAGCCTTCAAAGTTTGATTTGCATTTTAATTTTTATATTTCCTTTATTTTATTGTTTTGTATGTTTTATACAAAATAGTATTTAGATACGTTTATTTTAGAGAAACTCATGCTTTTTTACAATAATAAAAATTGAGATTTTTATTAATAAAATAGGACTAATGTCCTGATTTTAGCCAATAAAATCTCATTTTCGAAAGGGAGTTAATTCTCATAAAATGGGATCTAATTATCCCTATTATTTTTATCGCCCAAAATAATTATCATATTTTTTAAGTTAAGACAAGGGAACCAATGTTACTAAAATCTAATAAATATCCCGATTTGTTTATTATATATTTTATTTTATTATTTTTTGTGTATTATTTATTTTGGGCCCTTGTAATTAATTTTGAGACAATTTTATTCATTTATTTATTTATACTTTTTTGTTTTGGGGAATTGTTCTGTCCCATTTTTCACTTGTAATTTATTTATCGCTTTTTTATTGCTTTTCTTTACTGCTTTCCAAAAATGCTTGAAATGCGCTTTAATTTGATTGCATGATCGCGTGATATGAGAAATGAAATTTTAATTGCTAAAAAATTCATTTATAACTTAACTTAAAGCATTAATAAGTGTGAAGTTCCGAACACCTTCTCTAGTTTAAGACCCTCGAGATTAGATGACTTTTTCCAATTTCTTGTAAATTGTGTGGCGACTCCAAAATACCTCAAATGTGCCTAAAAGTTTTATGGCATTAGTTGAACTTCCCAATGTTCTATTGGGTAAGAACTTCCAAAATATCTCATGTTACCAAAGATCAAAAAGACGCCGACTATCCCGGGCCCTAAAAGCAGGCATTCGGTGACCCCATTTTTCGGCCGGGTGCGGGAAGCACGCGTCACGGTGGCGACTCCACTGAAAATGATCGAAACTTTGCTTCGAAAGTGACTTAAGTTAAAATTATAATTGAGCTTTTAAGAATCAAAAATTCCATTTCTGTTTAAAAAATTGCATTGCTTCATTAGAGCCTTAGAACTATGCTAGTTGGTCCCTTATTTTACCTCGATGCATTCCTGAAACACAACCCTACTTTTATTCATTGTGGGGAAGTGCTCAGGATAATCACTAGCCCAAGCCTTGTACCATCAATGGTATATCAAATGGAGACCCGATCGGTTGTTATGCTCACAATGAGCTAGACCCATTGGCAGGGACTATGCTTGGGTAGACCTATAGTAACATCACCCTTGACCAAACCTCATACAATGGTAATAGAAACCTCCACTAGGTGATACGTACCCTAATAATATGCTTGCTATGTGGGCCCTTATATATTGAACAAATTCAAACATATTAATTGGACACTCATCAAAGGCTCTTATGCCCCGGTGGGCCCATTTTTAGTCTGTTTGCAAGGTCCAAATTCATAATAGCCAAAACCCATACGTATGTACTTTAAATTAAGAGTGTTATGCTGCTGGTTTCTCACCATGCACCATACGAGCCCATTGGGTTCCCCGCTGACATATGGGTCAAGCTCACCTTGGAAAGAGACTGCATGACCTCTTTTATAGGAGTAATAAGATTGGAAGGATCTACCTGCTTGTATGTGGTTGTCAATATTGCATCAACACGACCATGCATCTTTAATATCACTCATGCATCATGCTAATGACTTGAGGCTCACGGCCATCATGGGTAAGAATTAGTGGTCTAGGGGCCCTGACGGCCGATTGATAAGGAGAAACCCATTCTTTGAGTTACCAAAGCGACTGTCGGATTGGGATTCAAAGTCACTTTCAGATAGCACTGAAACCCTTTCTTCAGAATTATCACTAGACATGGCCAACTAAGACTCAAGTGCCACCCGGGCTATTGTTACTGGAGAGATGGACCGAAGGGCCCAAAAAATGGAGCACAGATTTGAGGAATTTGAACATAGAATGATGGCAATGATGGGCAACTTAGCTACCACTCTATCATCACTAACTGGACAATAACCTGCCGCTCCTGCCGTGGGACAGGCCGAACAGATTCAAAATAAGGAGGCACCCCCGGCAACAGTTATAGAACCACCTCCTGTTGCTGAGCCTAGAGCTCTTGCACATGTTGAGCCTAGAAAAGTTGGGGGACATAGACCTGAGGAGGATTTTATAGAAGATGAGTAGGAGGAACCCGGGGTAGTGAAAACTAAGCCTCCTAAAGAGGATGCCTCCTTGAAGAAGATAGAAGAAAGAGTTGAGGCGATGGCCCGCCTACTATCTGCCAGAAAGGGGATAAACCCCGAGGATAGGGATTTGGATGACGAGGAGATGCTTCCTTAGAGATTTAAAATGCCCGATATACCCAAGTTTGATGGCACCTCAGATCCGTCTACTCATATCAAGCAGTACACGCTTGTGATGAACGGGACTATGCTTATTAAAAGGCAAAAGATAGAATACTTCTATTTGAGTTTGACGGGCCCGCCAGTGGATTGGTACCACGAGCTAGATAGAAAGACCAAAGAAGATTGAGATCTATTGGCGGAGGAGTTGCTCCGACAGTATGACTGCAGCACACGGATGGAAGTGACCCTGAAAGACCTAGAACTATTACAACAAAATTCAGGGAAACCATTCCACGAGTACTTGACTAGGTAGAGGAACCGGGTGATAGAGATGAAGAGAAAGCCAGACACTCCAGATCAAATCAAATTATTCATTAGAAATGCTAGCCTATACTTGGGAGAACCATTAAAGATGAAGGGGCTGAAGGACTGGGAGTCCCTGAAAGACATAGCCATAGAAGCTGAACGAGAACACCTGGCAAGGAAGGCCAGTAATGACAATTATACCCGGAGAAATTACGGTAATCAAGGAGCAGAAAGGTCAGCAGGGCCCAATAATGGAAATCCAACTAGGAACATAGTAGATATAGCGGTTACCGGAATAAACCAAAGGCATTATTCTAACCTAGGCAGATCATTATCTTGGGTGCTTAAAAGGCTAATGAAAGAAGGTAAGTTACAGCTAATGCTTGCTCAACCCGCTAGAAGTCAGGGACGTCCTGATCATCGAGCGGATCAGTACTGTGCCTACTATCAGCATACGGGGCATGAGACTGATGAATATCGGACACTGAGAAGCCAAATCTAGGACCTCATTGATAGCAAATAGATTGTTGATCCGGAGAATCGAAAGAAGAAGGCGTAAAGGGATTCCAATACACTAATAAAGAGTCTTAGAAGGCGGCTACCGCACAGCAAGAAATAGGAGAGAAGACTTTCTATTAGATGTGCTTTTCATTTTATTATTGAACTTTTCAATCTTCATGTATGCAGTGTTGTTTACATTAATTAAATTAATGACTTTTTGCTTATTTTTCTCATGATTTCACTATACATGATTGCAAACACGAGTCATTTACATTTGATATTAACTTAATGAATACTGACTTATTTAATCTCAAGATCTCGTTGGCATCTGATATCACTCCTGAAGAGAAGAAAGTTCTGAGAAATAATAAAAAAAGGAAAAAAGAAATGGCCTTTGCATGGACCTGGAATGACATGTTAAAAATTGACAACGGCATTGTTGGATAGCGCTGCTTTAATATCCTAACATGACGACAAGCAAAATTTCAAAAGCCATTAATTTGCTTCCTCAAAGTCTAGGACGTATACGATGTAGCCCAACAAAGTAAAACTCCGATCATTAAAGGGTTTAGACAAATGAAACTCTGGGCCTTCACAAGAAATAGCACATTAGAACTAAGCCTTATAATTCCTTTCTCCCCAACCATATGAGAAATTTACTACAAAACCAATTAAGATTGACCTTTAACCATCTAGGACCAAGATGAGTAAGGCATGGACACTTATAGCCAAACTTAGAAGGAAAGCTCATTACCTTTACAAAAAAAAAATCCCATAGTTTTGTCCTAAACCATCTAAGACTAACGTACAAATCCATTTCAACCATTAAAGGCTACTTCAGAAATTGAGCCATTAAAGCCGATAAAAGCGAGGTGTGGCATTTCACATTCAAGTTCCAAATAAAGAATTCATCATCTCAGTCAGTTTGTACAAGGGTCAAGAAAAAGTTTTTGATGTTAAAAAAAAGAAATACTGTCAAAAGAAGCAGCCTTCCCAGCTAATGAGGATGAAAGAGAATTTAAAGAAACCAATCGATGCCGACGGACTGAGGGAGGTTCCATGGCAAAGGCTTAAAAAAAAGGAGAAATAAATAATAAGTGCCCCACGGGTTGAAAACCGAAAAAGGCGTCATTGCTAAAATTGGGCGCCCTGCCAGGGTAAAAAAAGAAAAGGGGGCATCCTAGGCAAAAATTAAGGGCTGAAAAAAAATCTTCAATCATGAAAACCCGAGAGGGTTGATTGATAACAAGAGTTTGATGCGCACAGGATCTAATCCGAGATTAGATGAGGTCTTGTATTTTTCGAGTTAATGCTAAATAATGATCATGTGTTATGAAATCAAATTGAAATATATGCATTCATACAATAATATATTGATGTGACCAGAGCAGTTCATTTTGCATACTCAAGGTCTAGTTCCAGTATAAAACTAGCGCATTGTTACTATCTACCATCTGTTATTCTTGCTACTCAGGTGCTGCAGCCGATTCATTTTGCTATCAACTGTGAAGCCAATCCTACACCACCTTCATGAGGACAATCAACATCATATAACTATGGTCTAGGGCATAAAGGCATATCGACTGCCCTTGAATAATCTCTAATAACAGCTTCAACCCTTTTATAATTTGTAAAAAAAAATAAAGAGAGAGAGAGAGAGAAAAAAAGGCCGTTAGAGATGAAAACCCTAATTGGCTCTCTAAGCAAAAGTTAGGAAAAACGATAGGGTGAAAACATGAAAAAAGGCAGTCTGTCCTTAAAGAAAAAAGAGTAAAAAAAAAATAAGCCGATGGATTGAGTTGGATCCATTCCAGGTAAAAGTAAAGCACAGGATTATGTGAAAATTCGAAAAGGAAGGGTTTCTCGCTAAGAAAAGCTAGTGTGAAAATTCACAAGGAACGCATTATCTTAAATAAAATGACTACAGGTATCAGATGAGAACCTCACAACCCCAAAGGCATGAAATCCAAAAGCAACTTCAAAGGGGATCGGTCCTACCGCAAATTGCGACCAAATCGGCTATCACCTCTAAGTTCACTTAAATGAATTCTTATCCTGCATTTCTGCATGACTCATGCATTTCACGGGCATGCTCACTATTTTTCTTGCATATTTGGTTTTTTAGTTTCACAGAAAGAGAGATTTGATGTGGACACCGATAAAAGGAGAGTGACAACATCAGTCAAAACACTAATCCAAAAATCAACCAATGACTTCTCAGGGTGCAATCAACGAAAGACTTTAGAAAGGTTAGATACTGACACGGCTGGAACTATACACCGCACATGTTAGATGCCGCAACGAAAGAGGTTAGACACTGTATAAATAGGTTAGATACCGACACGGCTGGGGCTATACACCTCACAGGTTAGATGCAATGAAGGAGGTTAGACACAACATAAATAGGTTAAATACTGACATGACTAGGGCTATGCACCACACAGGTTAGATGCCGCAACGAATGAGGTTAGACACTGTATAAATAGGTTAGATACCGACATGGCTGGGGCTATACACCTCATGGGTTAGATGCAATGAAGGAGGTTAGACATAGCATAAATAGGTTAAATACCGACATGACTGGGGCTATGCACCACACAGGTTAGATACCGCAATGAAGGAGGTTAGACACCGCATAAATAGGTTATATACCGACACGGCTGGGGCTATACACTGCACAGATTAGATGCCGCAACGACAGAGGTTAGACACCGCATCGAAGTTGCTTACAGACCACAATGGCAAGAGCTAGACACCGCACAGGTTCAACGCTAAAATGACAAGGGTTAACACGTTGACAAAATTGATGATAACTACCCCCAATAACTTCATTCAGACCGAAAAGACAGCTGCCTCACGTACGTATCTCTTCCTTCTTTCTTTGAGTTTTAGCTCACCTAAGCACCCATGCACTACGTTCCTCAAAACTGGAGGCAACTATAGACACCGAATCCAGAGGCAACCCAGACCAAGGTTACCCAGTGATGAAAATGATGCTTGTTCAAAGGCAAAAAAGTTAGAAGGGATGATTTCCTTATTGAAACCCTTCTTTTTAAATAAAAAATTATAACAATTTGGTTTTTGGGGTTTTCAGTGGCGGCGGGCATAAAGCGCAGCACCTGCTGGCAGTGCGCGCGAGGCACAGCTCCTGCATATAGGCTCGCGAGGTGCCACGCGCACGGCCTGCGAGGTCGCACCTCGTGCGTGAGAGGCACGGCCTCCTGCACGAGGCCACACCTCGCACAATGCGAGGCACGGCCTCCTGTACGAGGCCGCACCTCGCGTAGCATTAGGCACGGCCTCCAGCGCGAGTCCGCACCTCGTGGCGCCTGCTGGCAGCGTGCATCAGGCGCAGCGCCTGCATGCAGGCTCACGAGGTGCCGCGTGTAAGGCCTCGCCTCACGCAGCACATGGCCTGCGAGGCATCACCTCGTGCATGCAAGGCGTGGCCTCCTGCACGAGGCCACACCTCGCGCAATGCGAGGCGCGGCCTCCTGCATGAGGCACGGCTCTTTTGCGAGGCCGCACCTCGTGTAACGCGAGGCACAGCCTCCTTCGCGAGGTCACACCTCACACATGTGAGGTGCGCCCGCACCTCGTGCCTGCAAGGGATGGCCTCCCAGCGCACGCCCGCACCTCGCGCCTGCGAGGCACGGCCTCCAGCGCGAGGGCCGCACCTCGTGCGTCTCCTACCTCACTGGGACTTTGTTTTTTCCTGGATTTCAGTAGTTTTGAGTTAAATTTTGAATTTGAATTAAACTCAAATTCTTTTTTTTCAATTTTTAAAAGGATAAAACTCAATTTTTAAAGGATAATTACGGATGTTTTAATGGGATTAAAAAACTCCTAAAACCTAATTTTTTTGGAGGAAAATCATATAAAAAGAAAAAGTTAGAACACCATAGGGGGGAGCATTAGAACGGCAAACAAAAATTCTGAAAAGGAAGATTTTTGAGAGCTAAGAAGGTTTTTCGAAAATTCTAAAAATCGTTCTTAAGCCAAAAAAATTAATTTTTTGTGTTTATAATTCAATTCTCATCATCTGATTTCTTTAAAAATAAGAGCGTTGAACTTCAGTTTTAGTGAGAGAAAGCTTTGTTCCAAGCTTTCTTTATTCTTTTTTCAAGCAATCTACAAGGAAATCAATCCGTTCTTCTTTTGCAACCAAAATCAAACCTCTGAGTGTAAATTTACGGGTTAAAGCCAATCCTTTCTCTTTCCTTACTTTGTGTAGTTCATTTGTTTTCTCCATTGTAATTACTGTAAAATACTATTAGTTTATTTGTTGTTGTTTGTTATAATCAACATGAACTTAGATTAATCTAATCAATTTTCTGATATGATGCGTGGAATGTAAGTTGAATCTGTAGAACATCTAGCATTAATTTTGTTTTTCATTTGATTCTACTTTTGGTCATTAATCCACTTTGTTAATTTTCAATGTTTCTTATCAAACATTATTTTCCTGTAGTAATCATAAATATTTTTCTCAATTAGAATTATTTGTTGTATTTGCTTCATTTAATTGCTTATTTCTATTATATCATATTCTGTTTAATTTGCTAACATTGTTTTTTTTATTCTTGTTTTTGTTGTCTGCCAAATGTATTTATTTCATTTTGAGTAATGTTACTAGGCAAGCCGGAGAATCAAGAGATTAAGAGCCTTCAAAGTTTGGTTTGCATTTTAATTTTCGTATTTCCTTTATTTTATTGTTTTGTATGTTTTATACAAAATAGTATTTAGATACGTTTATTTTAGAGAAACTCATGCTTTTTTACAATAATAAGAATTTTTATTATTGTAAAAAAGCATGAGTTTCTCTAAAATAAAAATTAATAAAATAGGACTAATGTCCTGATTTTAGCCAATAAACTTTCATTTTCGAAAGGGAGTTAATTCTTATAAAATGGGATCCAATTATCCCTATAATTTTTATCGTCCAAAATAACTCTCAGATTTTTTAAGTTAAAACAAGGGAACCAATGTTTCTAAAATCTAATAAATGTCTGTATTTGTGTATTATGTATTTTATTTTATTCTTTTTTGTGTATTATTTATTTTGGGCTCTTATAATTAATTTTGGGGCAATTTTAATCATTTATTTATGCTTTTTTTTTTTAATTTTGGGGATTATTTTGTCCCATTTTTCACTTGTAATTTATTTATCACTTTCTTTATTACTTTCCAAAAATGCTTGAAATGCGATTTAATTTTATTGCATGATCGCGTGAGATAAGAAATGGAATTTCAATTGCTAAAAAATTCATTTATAACTTAACTTAAGACATTAATAAGAGTAAAATTCCAAACATTTTTTCTGGTTTAAGACCCCCAAGGTTAGATGACCTTTCCCAATTTCTTGTAAATTGGGTAGCGACTCCAAAATACCTTAAAGTTTCCTAAAGGTTTCATGAGATTAGAACTTCCCAATGTTTTATTGGGTAATGAATTTCAAAATATCTCGTGTTATCCAAGATCAAAAAGACGCCGACCATTTCGTGTTATGCAAGATTAAAGGTTTCATTAACTTTAATAGTTTGTTCTTAATTGAAGAGAAATAAAATAGAAAGAAAGTAATTGAAACTTATTAAAGTTAATGAGGCTTAAATTAGTTGACAAATTGCAGCCATGCACATATAAGTCTCTCCTATATGAAAAGCAAGAGAAAGAGAAGAGAAAAAATTCATTTTCTCCATTTCTTCATCTCTTTACCTTTCGGCTGAAATTTTCACCACCACCTAAAGGGAAACTTGCTTCAATAATATGGAAATTTAAGGATGAAAAGTGAAGACTTATGAGTATTGAAAGAATTAATGAAAAGAAGATTTAATGAGGTAAGTAAAACTAATAATTTGCTAGTGCATGATCACGTTTTCTTATCTATCTTTATATTTTTGAATTTGAATTAATAATTGTTGGGTTTTTAAATGGAATAATACAAATTATCGTGCAACGGAATAAAATAAAAGCCATATAGGATACATGCAATCCAATTGATTTAAAAGGAGGGATAAAGAATACCGACCTGTTAAATGTGCTTAATTGCGAACTAATACCTTAGTTCTATCAGATTGTGGGCACTGTTCCAATTACAAACACACTCTACTAGTATCCACACGTACGAACCGATGAACAGATAATTGAAGGGGTGCTAACTCCCTCTTTTTCGACTGAATTTTATGTGGTTTTTTCTACATTTTTCTTTCACAAAGAAAAATGGCGGCTAGGTATTTTGCAGCCCCTCTATTAAAACGTAAATTAGGGTTAGATTATCTTAAACATATATATCTATACATATATATGTATAAACTTCAACCCTAAAGATATAAATTAGGGATATTATCTCTTATTCAAAATAAGATATATATATATATATATATATATATATATATATATATTTCTTATTCAAAATAATAAGAAATATTACATTTATATATATATATAATTTCAAAATTAAATATAAATATCTATATTTATATAATTTCAAAATACCCTAATTAAAGTCCAGTATGTTCACCATCGTCTTGGTGTGTAACCTAATAGTTTTATATTAAGTTGCCAGTGAGCCCAATTTCATAATAGGCTCACAAGTCATAATTGGTCTCTAACAAGATATTATGACTATCCAAATAATATAAATATGGTTAGTCCGATTTTAACCTGACAACAGAACATGTTATTATTGTCACACCCCGTTTGCCCCCCTAGTAGAATGAGCCATCTGTGTGTGCATCCATTGTGTGTGTCTTGGCATGTGTTAAAGGACATTTTAGGTAAAAATATGTGTTTTAAGGGTTTTATTAGCATATGGATGCATGTATAGCATTAAAGTGTGAATTAGTTGGGATATATTTGTATGTGCATGAGTGTTCCATTGTAGGGTATGAGTAGTGGAGTTGGGTTTGTGTGCTTTACTCATATATTAGTAGGGTGTTTTAAGTTGAGAGTGCATTGTGTGTGAGTAATGTATGCTTGTTGAGTGTGAGTGGTCAAGTTCCACCAATCTTAGGATGACACGTGGCTAGGGTTTTTGGAAATAGGTGTAAAAAGAAAGAGAAAGAAGGGCAGCCACTCCTACTACCTCTTGCCCCATTCTCTCTTCTTCATTACTCCTTCTTCCTCTTTTCCCTTCCCATTGGTGTCCTGGTATTTGATTCAAGCGATTTGTGGTGGAATTTGATCGCTCTTCAACCTCCGCTAGGTAAAGTTTTCCACATTTTCATCATTTTCTTCACACTGTTCATTTTCTTCTTTGCATTTCTAGATTGAGTTTTAATTTAGGGTTTTTGTTTGTGTGTTCTTGGTGTGTCGGCTGTTAGTTGAGCCTCCCCGTGACCCGAAAGGCAAAGAGAAAGCTGGAAGTAGTGGAACCAAGTAATCGAAGTTAGGATTTTAGGTTTGGGAATTTATGCATTTTTGTGTTTATGTTGCGGCTGAATGATTTGTGGTAATTTGATGATTATTGTGATGCATGCTGGAAGTAATGTAACGTGTTTTAGTTGATTTAAGTTTCAAAATAAAAGAACCGATTAGTGTGTTTTGGATTTACTGTGACTTGCTGGGTTGCTGTTATTGAAATTTGCTTTTGTTCAAATGTGATTTAATTGTGTTAAGGGTGTTAAAAGTGTGTCTATACATTGCTGGTGGCGAGGAAAAATAGCGATCTGAGGTAAGTAATTTTTGAAGAAATGTGTTTTAAAGTTCTAGGCAAGTTTAGGAACTAGGGATTTCTGCAGAGTTCCTGTAGTTGCAAATTGCAGAAAATCAGTCAGTCCAAGTCTCGATCGGCCTACCATCTTCGGATCGGAAATGCCTTGAGTGCCCCACGCTCGGCTATCGATCAAAAGATGGGAAGTTCCGATCGGGAGAGTGGATCTCGGCACTCGTAACCCTAATTTTCTTCCCCGATCAACTATGTGGGGAGAGGCCAGTCACGAGTGGTGATGGCCAGTCACTACTCGTGACTTGGCTGGTCACGAGTCGTGACTGGCCATCACCACTCGTGACTGGCCTCTTGGCTAGTCACGAGTAGTGACTGGCCATCACCACTCGTGACTTGGCTGGTCACGAGTCGTGACTGGCCATCACTACTCGTGACTGGCCTCTTGGCGTGACCAGACAACAGGCCAGTCACGAGTGGTGATGGCCAGTCACGACTCGTGACCAGCCAAGAGGCCAGTCACGAGTGGTGCTGGCCAGTCACGACTCGTGACCAACCAAAGAGACCAGTCACGAGTCGTGATTGCCAGTCACGACTCGTGACCGGCCTGGTCACCTCTGTTCGGCCTATTTTCTGAAATTGCCCAGTGTTAACTAAAAATGAATTTCGTATCTCTTCTGAATGGACTTATACTATTGTATGATACATGTCATTCTTTTATATGCTTTTATATGAGTGATACCATGATTCTTCAGATGAATTGTATGCTGTACTTTGAAATATGATTTGTATTATATATGACCTGCGAGAGTCAATCTAGTGGATAGTTAGGCATGCCTAATAGAGTCTCTTAGCTGCAGCCCTCAGTTCTATCTGGATCCCGATCAGGTTTCCGTTTGGTTCCCCACGAACCCCTTATGCGTTTTGGATCTTGTTTAAGGTCCCCTCTATAAAATGTTTTGAATGCGATAAAAAAAATAAAATGGTTTTTGATTCGTACCCGTAAGGTACGCTATGCGTTCGACTCGTGCCCATAAGGTACGCTATGCGTTTACTCGTTATCAACTATTGTGAGTCAGCAGGTGCTCTTTTTGTTTTGTTCCACTTTGTTATGTTTATCAGAATATGGTATTCAGATGCGTATAATGATAAGTATGAGAAATCAACTGAAGTGTAAGTGAATGTGGATGTGAATTTCTAAATGCATGTCTTTATTATGCAAGTAAGATTATATAGCTGATATCATTATTTGCATTAGTCATATTGTATGTGTATGGCATAGACGACCATTGTGAATGGCCGTCCACTCTTTTGTTGTGTGTTTTCCCACTAAGCGTTTATCGCTTAGCACGGTGTTTTATCCGTGCGGGTGCGGAGGATGATGTTCTTTTGGGAGAGTCTTCGCCAGTCAAGCCAACACAGAGGGATTAGTGTTAGGGCTTTATTTTTGATAGCATGACTGATTCTTTTATATCGGAACTCTCTTTATACCATTATTTTGTAAAGCTTCCGCATTTATATAATTTTGGTTTATGTAATTATCTTATTCCGACTTTTAATCAGGACATTTTTGTAACGAATTTTGCTATTATAATGATGGAATATTCTGATGCTTAGGAATGTTTTAATTTACTCGTAATGATGTATGGCTATTATGTATGAATGTATGCTTTGTATCTTTGTATGCTTGGTGACACACCCGGCTCATACGGCTTCTCACTCCTAAAGGATGCGTACGCCTACGTATGGGTAGGGGGTGTTACAGTTTTTGGTATCAAAGCCTGGTTTAGGCGTTTCTGGGTGTTGTTGTTGTGTTGAGGTGCATAGATGTGTATATGTCTAGATCTGTGTTGGTTGACGCGATTTTTTTTTTAGATGGCTTCTAACTCTGTTCGTAGATCACTTGAGGAGTCCGCCGAGAGTGTGAACCCTCAAGCTATGGATCCTTCGGTTTCTGTGTCGGCTCAACATGCTAGGGTCCAGCCCGAGGCCGCTGCCATGCCTTTTGAAGCTATGTTCAAGCTATCACAGGACATGGCTAGGGTCTTGGAGAGAGTGGCTGCTCCTAGAGCCCCTATAGAGAACTTGAGAAGGGCTGGTGTTGAAGATTTCTATGGCACAGGGTTGGATGAGTCAGAGTTGGCTGAGAAATGGGTAGACAAAGTGAAGCGTGCTTTGAGAGAAGTCCGGTGTCCTCCTGACCAGCAGGCAGAGTGTGCAGTGGCTTTACTGCAAGGGTCCGCTTATGAATGATGGGAATTGGTTTGTAGGCATCCTCAGCCACCTGATCCGATTACTTGGGATTTCTTTAAGGGAGAGTTCACGAAGAAGTACATAACTCAGACCTATAAGGATGCTAGATGGGCACAGTTTCTGAGCTTGAAACAGAGGGCTTTATCGGTTTCAGAGTTTGAGAAAGAGTTCAACCGGTTGTCTAGGTATGCTCCAGTAGGTATCATGACTGATGAGTTCAGGTGCCGTCATTTTGAGGCAGGGTTGAATGAGTCTTTGAGGGTTATGCTGATTTCCCAGATGAGCACACCGGGGGTGAATTACTACCAGATAGTAGATGTTGCTATGAGGGCGAAGAGATCAGAATCTGTGCTAAGAGAGAGGGCTCAGAGGAGGAACCCTTCTCGTGGAGGATCTTCTTCTTCATCCTCGGGTAAGAGATCGAGGAACCCGCAGGATGAGTCATCATCTGGTCCAACCACTAGAGGCAGGAGACAGGGTTCTGCAATTGTGTCAGGTTCTGGTAGAGGTGGTAGACCTGAGACTACATCAATATGTCCTCATTGCAGTAAGACTCATCGGGGTGAGTACAGGTGGCTCACTGGTGGGTGTTTCCGGTGTGGGAGCACTGAACATCTTCTGGCCAGTTGTCCGAGGTTGTATGAGGATTCGGGTTCATAGAGAGAGGCTAGCAGAGTGGGTTCGAATGCTACACAGGCTGCCCGTGGTAGAGGCCGAGGTAGGGGTCGAGGTGGTCGACTTAGAGAGGGTGCTGCATCAGAGACAGTGGAGCGTCAGTTACCAGTCGCACTAGAGCCTATGCTATGAGAGCCAGAGAGGAGCAGGATGCGCCTGATATTATTGTTGGTAAGTTCCTACTCCATGACATTGAATTGTATGCTCTAATTGACCCTGGTTCCACACACTCATACTTGTGCACAGATAAGATTGTTGATAAGCTGCATGTGGTGGATAAATTAGATTATGAGATATGTGTGACCAGTCCATTAGGGCATAGTGTCAGTGTGAGTAGAGTTTATAAGAATTGTCCTTTGTTAGTTGAGGGAGTTGTGTTTCCAGTGGATTTGATTGAGTTGCCTTTCAGAGAGTTTAATCTGATTCTGGGTATGGACTGGTTGGGTAAGCACCGGGTTGTAGTTGATTGCCATAGGAAGACGGTGGTGCTTCGAGATAGAGATCGGTCTTCTGTGATTGTGAAAGGTTTGGGTGCTAGCTCTTTGAATAATGTAATTTCAGCTATGCAAGCTAAGAGGTTCATTAGGAAGGGTTGTGAGGCTTTTCTAGCGGTCGTGTTGGATTCCAAGAGAGATCAAGTTCAGATTGAGGACATCCCTGTTGTGCAGGAGTTTAGTGATGTGTTTTCGAGTGATTTGCCGGGTTTGCCTCCTGAGAGAGAAGTTGAGTTGTCCATAGAGATTATGCCGGGTACCACTCCCATATCGAAAGCACCTTATCGGATGGCTCCTGTAGAGTTAAGAGAACTCAAAACTCAACTACAAGAGCTATTAGATAAGGGGTTTATTCGACCCAGCATATCTCCATGGGGAGCTCCGGTTTTGTTTGTCAAGAAGAAAGATGGATCTTTGCGGATGTGTATTGATTATAGGCAAATCAATAAGGTCACAGTGAAGAACAAGTATCCTTTACCTAGGATTGAGGATTTGTTTGAACAGCTTAGAGGTGCAGGTGTTTTCTCAAAGATTGATCTTCGGTCGGGTTACTATCAGTTGCGAGTTAAGGACGAGGATGTGGTTAAGACTGCATTTCGGACTCGGTATGACCACTATGAGTTTCTTGTGATGCCATTTGGTTTGACCAATGCTCCAGCGGCATTCATGGATTTGATGAACGGAGTATTTAGGCCATACTTAGATCGGTTTGTAGTGGTGTTTATAGATGACATCTTGGTGTATTCCAAGGATGAGAGTGAGCATGAAGAACATCTCCGGTTGGTTTTGCAAGTATTGAGAGAGCATCGGTTGTTTGCTAAGCTTAGCAAGTACGACTTTTGGCTTCAGGAAGTGTCATTTCTGGGTCACATTGTTTCGACTAGAGGTATCCAGGTGGATCTGGCCAAGATTGAGGCGATAGTTGATTGGAAAGCGCCTAGGAATGTTCAGGAAGTGAGGAGTTTTCTGGGTTTGGCGAGTTACTACCGTCGGTTTGTTAAGGGTTTTTCAGTGATTGCTGCTCCGATGACAAGGTTATTAAGAAAAAGCGTCAGGTTTGATTGGTCGGATAAGTGTCAGGCTTGTTTTGAGAGGCTGAAGCAGTTGCTAGTCGAGGCTCCTATACTTACTCAACCCACCTCGGGTAAAGAGTTTGTCATGTATAGTGATGTATCTGGTGTCGGTCTTGGGTGTGTACTGATGCAGGAAGGTAAGGTTGTGGCTTATGCTTCTCGACAGTTGAAGCCACATGAGAGGAATTATCCGACACATGATTTAGAGTTAGCGGCTGTGGTTTTTGCTTTGAAGATTTGGCGCCATTATCTGTATGGGGAGAAATGTAGGATCTTTACGGACCATAAGAGCTTAAAGTATTTCCTCACGCATAAGGAATTGAACATGAGACAGCGTCATTGGCTTGAGTTATTTAAGGACTACGACTGCATTGTGGATTACCATCAGGGTAAGGCCAATGTAGTCGCTGATGCTTTGAGTCGGAAGTCGGTTTCAGCCTTGTTCTTGAGACGGTTTAGATGGAGGTTTGATTCAGACGGAGCTTTGGTTGCTCAGTTGAGAGTGAAACCTTCCTTGAGACAGAGGATTGTGGATGCTCAAGAGGTTGATGAGAGGCTACAGTGGATTGTGCAGGAGGTTAGTTCGAGTAAGTAGTCAGAATTCTCAGTTTTGGATGGAGTGTTGATGTATAGGAACCGCTTGTGTGTACCTGAGAATGAGGAGTTGAGGAGACAGCTGTTGAGTGAGGCGCATAGTACGGTTTTTACTATGCATCCTGGCAGTGAAAAGATGTATCGGGATATGAAGCAGTTTTATTGGTGGTCCGATATGAAGAGGGATGTTGTGGATTTTGTGTCCAAGTGCTTGACATGTCAGCAGGTAAAGGCTGAGCATCAAGTTCCTTCGGGATTACTCACGCCTTTGTCCATTCCCGAGTGGAAGTGGGATGATATAGCTATGGACTTTGTATCCGGATTGCCTTTAACTCAGAAGAAATATGATTCAGTTTGGGTAATAGTGGATCGGCTCACAAAGTCAGCTCACTTCTTGCCTGTGAGAGTGGACTATTTGATGGACAAGTTAGCCAGTACCTATGTGGATGAGATAGTTCGGTTGCATGGAGTGCCGTTATCCATAGTATCAGATCGAGACCCAAGGTTCACATCTAAGTTTTGGAAGGAGTTGCAGAGAGCTTTGGGTACCAAGTTGAACTTCAGTACTGCATTCCATCCTCAGACAGATTGTTAGTCAGAGCGAGTCATTCAGATTTTGGAGGATATGTTGAGGGCATGTGCTTTGGATTTTTCGGGTAGTTGGGACAGATATGTGTCGCTTATGGAGTTTGCCTACAATAATAGCTATCAGTTGAGCATCAGTATGGCACCGTATGAAGCTTTATATGGTCGGCAGTGTAGAACTCTGGTTTGTTGGACCGAGCTATCCGAGCATTCAGTTATTGGGCCAGAGTTGGTTAGGGATACCGAGGAAAAGATCAGAGTTGTGCAGCAAAATTTGAAGGCGGCCAAGGATCGACAAAAGTCTTATGCCAACTTAAAGAGGAAAGATGTGCAGTTTGAGGTCGGGGACAAAGTTTTCCTTAAGGTTTCGCCTTGGAGGAAAGTGCTTAGATTTGGTAAGAAAGGTAAGCTTAGTCCTCGCTTCATTGGTTCTTATGAGATTTTGGCTAAGATTGGTCCGGTAGCTTATAGATTGGCTCTACCGATGGAGTTGGCAAAGTTGCACGATGTGTTCCATGTTTCGATGCTTCATCGGTACAGGTCAGATCCGTCACATGTTCTTTCAGTTCAGGATGTGCAAGTGCAGCCAGATTTTTCTTATGATGAAGAGCCAAGAGCCATTCTAGCTGGAGAGGTGAGATAGCTGAGGAGTAAACAGATTCCGTTGGTTAAAGTGTTATAGAACCATCATGGAGTCGAGGAAGCGACTTGGGAACCAGAAGAGTCGATGAGAGCTTAGTATTCACATTTGTTCAGTTCAGGTGAGAATTTCGAGGACGAAATTCTTGTTAGTAGGGGAGAGTTGTCACACCCCGTTTGCCCCCCTAGTAGAATGAGCCATCTGTGTGTGCATTCATTGTGTGTGTCTTGGCATGTGTTAAAGGACATTTTAGGTAAAAATATGTGTTTTAAGGGTTTTATTAGCATGTGGATGCATGTATAGCATTAGAGTGTGAATTAGTTGGGATATATTTGTATGTGCACGAGTGTTCCATTGTAGGGTATGAGTAGTGGAGTTGGGTTTGTGTGCTTTACTCATACATTAGTAGGGTGTTTTAAGTTGAGAGTGCATTGTGTGTGAGTAATGTATGCTTGTTGAGTGTGAGTGGTCAAGTTCCACCAATCTTAGGATGACAAGTGGCTAGGGTTTTTGGAAATGGGTGTAAAAAGAAAGAGAAAGAAGGGCAGCCACTCCTACTGCCTCTTGCCCCATTCTCTCTTCTTTATTACTCCTTCTTCCTCTTTTCCCTTCTGTGACGCGCGCCGAAATCCCGCGGCCGCCCCTCTGACCGCCTGCTTGAGGGCGATCGAGCAATTGGGGGTCCGTTGACAGCTTGCAATAAATCGCAAGTGCGTCTATGTTGGGCAACAAGGAGGTTTCATGGAGTCGCCACCCAATAGAACATTGGAAAAGTTTCTCTCGCCTCGGAGAGCCTAAGACTGCGCTCAGTATCCATTTTGGGCCAACCAAAGGGATCTTGGAGGGTGAACCTCTCGCCCTAAGGAGCCTAGGATTAACGCCAAAGTCTCGTGACACAAGAGGTGTCTTGGAGGGTAAACCTCTCGCCTCTTTGAGCCCAAAGACCAGAGCTGGGTTCGGGACTTCTCATCTATTTCTACCTCGATTATTCTATGATCAAATTTTAATTATCATTAATTCGCTCTCTCTCCACACGATGCAATTGATTAAAGGCGCATATATTCACATTTGGAAAGCAGTAAATGAGCAAGTAAATAGTGAAAGCAATAAATTACAATAACACAAGGAGCGGAATACAACTCCCTTTTATAAATGTGCGATACATACACAAATCGGGGCATTGCTTATTTTGAGCACTTTGGTCCTCGCATGCATCATTATTAAAACTGGATATTTCTATTGTGAGGATTTTTATTGGATAAAAATAGGACATTAGGTTCTATTATTTATGAAAACCTCTCTTTATTAAATATAAAACATTAATCAATTTTTATATTTAGCGGGATACAAAAAGGGTATACTCAGGTGCATAAAATAATTAATGAATAAACAAATAAAGGAAATAACCAAGAAGGTTAGAAAACTAAACCGGATGGAATCCTCCGAGCATGGTAGATCGCCTCTCAAGCTCAGGACAGTCCAAGAAGATCAATATATGCTCACAAAAGGTTAATGGGTGTTAATATACAAAAGCTCGATATAAATAAAGTTCTAAGACTTGAGAGAGATAGAAAAGATTTGGAAATCTGGAGACAGGACCCAGCGACGGCCTCTGTCGAGTGACCGACGGGCGTCAGTCAAATTGACCAACATGTCCCGTTGCTCACTCAAGAGAGAGGGCGTCTGTGAGTGAGGTGACCGACGGGCGTCGGTGAAACAGATGACCCGTCGGTCACCACTGTCTCCGAAAATAAACAGCAAAATCTCTCTTTTTCAGAGCAAAAAAGGGTTTTTATCACAAAATGAGATGAAAAGAATCAAAATAAAGAGAAATAAAAGCAAGAGCCAAAAGAACAGCAAGAATAAAGAATAAAGATAAAATAATACGGAGAATAAGTCCGGAATATTTACCCTCAGATAATGTTTTAGTGAGATTGTTGGTGTCAATTAAAGTCCCGCACGCTCCACGAGAAACGAAATGAAAGGTCCGAAAAGAGGAAAATAGATTATTTCCTTCTTAACCCTTCAAAAAGATTGACTTTGGAATCAAAAACTCGAAGAAAACTAATTAGTTTTAGTTTCTTTTTAATGGTTTGATTCTCGAATTAAAAGAAATTTCTTGATGTATGTGTTTGCTGGAAGAGAGAGAAAACACGCTTGAATTTTGGCAGAGTTTCCCCTTTTGAAAATTTTTAGAACCCTTTTTAGGAGGAAACTCAAAGCTTTTATAGGCCAGGGCTGACCGACGGGCATCGGATGTGGCGACGAGCATCGAAAGAATCCTTCTGACACAAGGATTCATCCGACGGCCCTGCCATTTCCACCGACGGGCGTCGGAGAGGTTGTGTGCTCCGGGAAACCAGGTGGCGTGCTCCGGAAGAAGCGGATCCGTCCGACGGGCGTCGAAAAAAACCATAGGCCGTCTGTGACCCTAAGCGACGGACTGGCCGTCTGTCGAGGAAAACATACTTTTTGACTCAAAAATTTCCCGTTTTCCCCCCTCTGCCTACGAAAGGTGAAAAGACTCATTTCTCGTGGAGCATGGGACTAAAACCTCCGAATCCAAACCGTTTGTACAGGCTCGGATACTGATTTCATCTTAGGGTAATTTCTAATCCGGACCGCTTCGGGACACGGTGCCTACACCTTCCTATTGGTGTCCTGGTATTGGATTCAAGCGATTTGTGGTGGAATTTGATCGCTCTTCAACCTCCGCTAGGTAAAGTTTCCCACATTTTCATCATTTTTTTCACAATGTTCATTTTCTTCTTTGCTTTTCTAGATTGGGTTTTAATTTAGGGTTTTTGTTTGTGTGTTCTTGGTGTGTCGGCTGTTAGTCGAGCCTCCCCGGGACCCGAAAGGCAAAGAGAAAGCCGGAAGTAGTGGAACCAAGTAATCGAAGTTAGGATTTCAGGTTTTGGAATTTCTGCATTTTTGTATTTATGTTGCGGCTAAATGATTTGTGGTAATTTGATGATCGTTGTGATGCATGCTGGAAGTAATGTAACGTGTTTTAGTTGATTTAAGTTTCAAAACAAAAGAACCGATTAGTGTGTTTTGGATTTACTGTGACTTGCTGGGTTGCTGTTATTGGAATTTGCTTTTGTTCAAATGTGATTTAATTGTGTTAAGGGTGTTAAAAGTGTGTTTGTGCATTGCTGGTGGCGAGGAAAAATAGCGATCTGAGGTAAGTAATTTTTGAAGAAATGTGTTTTAAAGTTCTGGGCAAGTTTAGGAACTAGGGATTTCTGTAGAGTTCCTGTAGTTGCAAATTGCAGAAAATCAGTCAGTCCAAGTCTCGATCGGCCTACCATTTTTGGATTGGAAATGCCTTGAGTGCCCCACGCTCGGCTATCGATCAAAAGATGGGAAGTTCCGATCGGGAGAGTGGATCTCGGCACTCGTAACCCTAATTTTCTTCCCCGATCGACTGTGTGGGGAAAGGCCAGTCACGAGTGGTGATGGACAGTCACTACTCGTGACTAGCCAAGAGGCCAGTCACGAGTAGTGATGGCCAGTCACGACTCGTGACCAGCCAAGTCACGAGTGGTGATGGCCAGTCACGACTCATGACCAGCCAAGAGGCCAGTCACGAGTGGTGATGGCCAGTCACGACTCGTGACCAGCCAAAGAGACCAGTCACGAGTCGTGATTGCCAGTCACGACTCGTGACCGGCCTGGTCACCTCTGTTCGGCCTATTTTCTGAAATTGCCCAGTTTTAACTAAAAATGAATTTCGTACCTCTTCTGAATGGACTTATACTACTGTATGATACATGTCATTCTTTTATATGCTTTTATATGAGTGATACCATGATTCTTCAGATGAATTCTATGCTGTACTTTGAAATATGATTTGTATTATACATGACCTGCGAGAGTCAATCTAGTGTATAGTTAGGCATGCCTAATAGAGTCTCTTAGCCGCAGCCCTCACTTCTGTCTGGACCCCGATCAGGTTCCCGTTTGGTTCCTCGCGAACCCCTTATGCGTTTTAGATCTTGTTTAAGGTCCCCTCTATAAAATGTTTTGAATGCGATAAAAAAAATAAAATGGTTTTTGATTCGTACACGTAAGGTACGCAATGCGTTTGACTCATGCCCGTAAGGTACGCTATGCGTTTACTCGTTATCCACTATTGTGAGTCAGCAGGTGCTCTTTTTGTTTTGTTCCGCTTTGATATGTTTATCAGAATATGGTATTCGGATGTGTACAATGATAAGTATGAGAAATCAACTGAAGTGTAAGTGAATGTGGATGTGAATTTCTAAATGCATGTCTTTATTATGCAAGTATGATTATATAGCTGATATCATTATTTGCATTAGTCATATTGTATGTGTATGGCATAGACGACCATTGTGAATGACCGTCCACTCTTTTGTTGTGTGTTTCCCCACTAAGCATTTATCGCTTAGCACGATGTTTTATCCGTGCAGGTGCGGAGGATGATGTTCTTTTGGAAGAGTCTTCACCAGTCAAGCCAACACAGAGGGATTAGTGTTAGGGCTTTATTTTTGATAGCATGACTGATTCTTTTGTATCGGAACTCTCTTTATACCATTATTTTGTAAAGCTTCTGCATTTATATAATTTTGGTTTATGTAATTATCTTATTCTGACTTTTGATCAGGACATTTTTGTAACAAATTTTGCTATTGTAATGATGGAATATTCTGATGCTTAGGAAAGTTTTAATTTCCCCGTAATGATGTATGGCTATTATGCATGAATGTATGCTTTGTATCTTTGTATGCTTAGTGACACACCCGGCTCATAAGGCTTCTCACTCCTGAAGGATGGGTACGCATACGTATGGGTAGGGGGTGTTACAATTATCCTTTTGTCACACGATATTTTATTCAAATATAAGTCATGGTCCATGTCAAACTTATATTGTTTAAACATATAATTTATCGTTCACTAAATAAACTAATAAATTCAAATAACATTGATCACACTATCAATTTATTTGAGTATGGCCATGCATTTTCCAGTCCTACTTATCAAGGGGCTCAATAAATATCTTTGTCATAAGAGAGGGACAAATTTCATCTTAATTATTCACTTTTCTCTGCATAATTCTCATCATATCCAATCGTAAACTTTATAATTTTTCGATTAAAGATAATGTTTGATTATGTCAAAACATAATATTCCTTGTGTCGAAAACCGTGATCACCTCAAGTCAAAGAAATCTATAATATATCTATTATAAGATCACTTATGACACTATCCCATGAAGTGATCTCATAGTGGGTCTATCCAGTACCTTGTTTTTTAACGAGTACCTACAGATTTGATTTATATCATCATATATAATTATCTCATAATTATCGATCAAATCTATACTGGTCTTAATTTATCTTTATACCCTTTAGTGATAAATGACTAGGGATGAAAAGAATAACATAGTTATTCATAAATATTACAATAATGTGACATGCTAATAATATTAATGTGAAGAAAATCATTATATAAATGAAATTGTAATGATTACATAAAGGTAGAAGTATTTGGTTTAGGGCATAACCACTAAGACATGAAATTGGTCTTGAGTTCTTGATTTGTTGTCTTAATAGAAAAAGAAAGGAGGAAACTTGATAAAGTGAAGGGAAAAGCTATGGTTGGGCTAGCTGCCTCTACTTGCCTCTGCTTCTCAAAATTAAACTGTAATTTTTTTTATATTTTCGATTTATGATATATAGCCTTATTTACTAGGGGTACTTTTATTTGATTTTTAAGAATATATATATATATATATATATATATATATATATATATATATAAGAAGGTGGAATCTTATTCAAAAGAGATGTCAAAGGGCGAGTGTGTCTTTGTGTGGGTGTGTATGTGCAGTGAGTCTGCACTAATATTTCCTAATGCTCAGTCTTTACCAGCTGTGACTCTCTTGGGATATTGTTTCCACTTTAATTTAGGTACATTTTTTACATTGGTTAAATATATATAGTTCCTGCTTTTTCATATTCAATTGAATTTTACGGCTGTCTTTTAGCTTGATTAATTAAATTTATATTTATATCTGCTTACTTATCTTTGCTTGTAGTTGTTGATGTGTATGGGGTGCTGTTATTTGAAACCATGGCCACATTCATTGGGCAAGCAGCATAGTTAGAGTTTTTTAAAAAAAAATTACTAATCGTAATACATTTTACTATTTGTAATACATTTTATTTATAATATATTATTGTTACGTTATTTTATTTTAATAAATACATTTTCAATTATATTATTTGTGTCAATTATAATTTTTATAGTATTGGTAATTATATCATTTAAAATTAATAAATATATTTTGTTAAAAAAATAAATATAAAAAAATTAAATTAAAATAAATATAAAAAATTAAATTAAATTAAAATAAATAAATAAATAAAAATCTATTAAATTAGCGGCCGAATTTTGTGCCCCGTCGCTAAAATTAGTGACGGACTGAGCATTTCCGTCTCTAATTTAACGATGGTTCAGATTTTTCCATCGCTAATTTAGAGGCGGATACGAGGCTTCCATCGCTAAATTTAGCGACGAAACTGTTAATTCCGTCGCTGAATCGTTTAATTTCGTCGCTATTTTTGCATTTTTTTGTAGTGATATATATATATATATATATATATATATGGTTTGTAATTAATTACAAGTCTAGGCGTGCCTCTTTCTATTTTAGATTTTTTGTTAACATAAAAAGCCGCACAGCTCCAGGGAGATCTGGATTCTGTGATTAAACCCTTTTGTTTTAAATCTTAAATCTCTTTTTTGCAATGTTCTTCGAGTTCATGATTCATTTGAATGGGTCTAGCTTTTATTGGAATTTGTCTTTCTGAAAATTCATCTTCATATGGTAAGTCAACCATATGTTGTTTTCTGTTCCAGAAAGCATTTGGTAAATCCGAACAAATTTCATTTTCAATCATCTCTTGAAAATCAGAAATTCTTTGTTTTACCAAATCATTTTCTAAACCTTTTTGGATTCTAAAGAAAGAAACATCCTGTTTGAGAAATTGTAAATATTTCTATTTTCCTTGAATCATGCAATTTAATTCACTTTTGTAAACAGAACAAGCTTTTAAAAGATTTAGATTTCTTGTTCTGGGTTTTTCAACAAAAGGGAAAATAATTTTTTCTCTGTTTGCTTTAAAAGAAATACCATCATACGTGACAGAATAGGGAGTAATCATGTTAATGAATGGGGTCCCTAGAATGACAGTATGGCTAATATTTTCTAGTAAAACAAAATGAGTTTTAATGAAGATGCTACCATTTTGGATAGAAGCTTCTGTTTTCAATTTTATCTTCATGTCGGAGTTATTAGCTGCGATAAGTTTTTCAGAAGTTTTTTCAGAAAATCTTTTTGGAACGATACAGCTTTTTAAACAATTTAAATCTGCTCCTGTATAAAAAAGAGCAACTGTATTAATTTTGAAGTCGTCTGAAAAAATAAGAAAAACTTTTACCAAATATTTTCTCGTGATTATTTCTCTTAAAATAAACAAGAAATCATTTGGAGCGTTTTCTAAACTTTGAATTTCATTTTCTAAGTCTAGATTAGCAGTTTCATTTTCTTCATTTTCATTATCATTAGAACTAGAGTCTTGTGATAAAAGAGCATGAAGAAGATTTAAATCTTTCTCCTGTTTTTCTTTAAGAGTTTTTAGCTCTTGTTTGACAATTTTAATTTCTTTTTAAAGCAATTGAATTGTCACATGAGGTTTTTCTTTTGATTTAGTACTTAGGATTTTAGTGAGATCATAAGTACTGTTTGGAATAAGTTCGGAAGTGGAAGGTTTTGGAGTTTTTGGTTCAAAGGACTTCAAAAGTTTTTCAATGATTTCCTTTTAAAGTTTTGAATCTTCCACTTGCTTGATGATATCAAGAATCAATTCTTGATCTTTTGTCAAAACATTTATTGATTTGAAACTACTACCCGACTCACTGCTAGAGGAATCAAGGGCAGCAACTTCATTATTTTAAAAAGAATCTTCTATTTTTAATGATTCTGTTTGGGATTCACTTTCGGATGTTTCAAGCAGGATGGCTTCAATTTTTTGTATTGTTTCTTCCTCTACTTGTAAGTTGTGAAGTTTTTTATTAAGTCTGTAATATTTTGAAGTATGGCTAGGTTTGCCACACTTAAAACAAGTGACTTGTTTAAAGGTTGGTTTGAAGGGTTCTTTTAGGGCTTTTGTGGTTTAGATCTCTTATAAAACTCGTGTTTATTAGGTTTTGAAGAAAATCGTTTTTGAGGCTTTTTGTAGGATTTGGAACAGGAACCTCCACAGGTTTTTATTTGGCCTTCTGTGGAGACTTCGAACTGTTTACAGAATGATCCTAATTCTTGTCTGGTTTTCTTCATTTTCCATTTTAAATGTTTTTGAAGTTTTAAATTTTGGCCGATTTTTAAACCTTCTTTTTGAGTGAAACTAACTAATTCCCCATAGGTCAGATGGTTATAAGGAATTTGGTTAATCCTAAAAGCTTCTTTGGTTTTATTACGGACTCTTTCTCCTAAAAGGGTAGGAAGGCCAGCAAGGAATTTTTCTTTTCAAAACGGTTGATTGGAATCTTCCCTAAGCATTACCCTAGTTAAGAAAGTGTTTGTAATTTTGAAAATCAGAAAGCTTTTTACACCTAAGGTTTGAAAGTAATTCTGCGTTTTTATCTTTCAAATGAGAAGGGTCACCTATGAAGTGTAGACTAATCGCATGGATTAGGGTTGCTACAGCATCAGGTATGGGGTTACCTATCTCATCGAGAATGGGTGTTCCATCCTCTGTGGTTTGGATAGCACCTAATATTTCTAACTACTGTTGGGCAGTGAGATGGTAATCCCACCATCCTTTCAGTTGTTCTGAAAATCCTGTAATGAGAAGTTCAGCAATAGCTCTATCAGGTGTATTGGTTTGGGTTTTATAAACATTGGAGGCCATAGTCATATGCTGTAGAAGACTAAGGATATTATACTCAGACATACCATCTATGTTCCATTCATAGACAATAGAGGAATTGAATTTGGACTGGGATAAAATATTTGGTCTATTTTCTATGCCTAAGTCTGGGGTTGTGGTCATGGTTAAAGGTTGACCTTTTTGCCAAACAAGTTTAAACAATTCCTCCTTCTGGTCTGGCTGTGTATCTTCAGAGTCAGATACCTGATCTAAAGCACTAACAGTTTTACTACGTTTAGGGGTATCCTTTACAACTTCTGGCGTAGACGTAGAGGTATGCTCTATCCTACTAAGTTAGGTTTTAAGAGTTTTGGTAAATTCTGATTTACCTTCCCTGAACAGTTTTTGACTTGTTTTGGAGACCTGAAAAGGTTTGAACACTAGACTTTTCAGTTTTGAAGCTGTCGATTCAACCTGGGAAACGACAGTGGTGATTTTTTGGTTTTCCTCTATCCTAGTTAACTGCTTAGCAATTGTACTAAGATGAGTGTTTGTAAAATTGTTTTGTTGAAGAATGTTTTTGATATCCTTGTTAGAATCATTACTTGGGGTTTTGTAAGGTGCAGCATCTATAGTGGTTTTTAGATGTGCAATTTCGATTTGTCTTAAAGGTGAATGTTCAGATTGAGTTCTTTTCCCATCTACCATTTCCCATTATGTAACCTTATTCCTAATGGTAACAGGGTTGACAGATTTGGTGTTTGATTTGAATGGATATGAAATTTCATTTTGAGATGCATAAATCTCAAACCAGTCAAAGAATAAAACATGAGCTTTGTTTTGTATGACAAAGTCATAAAACTCATTTTGAATTTCTTTTCTTTTATCCAGAAAATTTTTAAAAAACCAATTTCTTTTTTCTGAATTTTTTGAAGAATAGAAATCCTAATGTAAAGAATTTTTATCAACTTCAAATTCCTTTTCTAAAACATTTAGTTCATTAATAACATTTTCTGTTACCACAGAAAAAGATGGTGAAGATGGAGGTGAATTATTTTGTTGTTCTTCATCACCTACCTGTGGTCTAATATAGACCTGGTGAGGTACATTTGAAGAATAATCCATATTTTGAAAAGAAGCACTTGGAATGCTTGAACAATAAAATCTTGGATTTTGAAAACTCTCCATCCTATCAGGCAGATGAATAACTGAGGGTAATTTTAAAATCTTTCCCAAGTCTAAAGTACTCGTGGAAGAGCCAACATCTGAATATCGATGACTGGAAGCTCTACTGAAACTTATTTTTACCTTTCTGTCATTGTATTGGGTAATTTCCCTCAATTGAGTATTTGGTTTTGCCTGTTTAGGAGATTTTGGTTTTGAAACTCCTTCCAAGATCCATTTTTCAAGAAGACTAATATCTTTCCAAATGATAGATTTTGGAATGATAGTGTTAGATCTAGACAGATTTGTTTGTAAAAAGAGGGTTTCACTCTTTTTGAAATCAATATTTTTTATTGCAGTAAAAGCAGAAACCATTGCTTTGTAATGCACTTTAAACATGATTGCTACTGGAATTGAATCTTCCACCATTTTGTAATTATGGGTTTTGATTTGTAAAATCAAGGATTTTAAAATGTTTTTATCTTTTAAAGATAAAGAGATATCTGGATAGCACTCAAAAGAGATTGGGTCTTGGCAAAGACTTGACTCTACAGACGCTATCATAGAATCCTGGAAATTATATGTCTGGCATCCCTCAAGACACAAAGAATTGAAGTGTTTAAGCCATCTTTGGTTAATGGTTTAATTTTCACCTGGACAAGACCTACATGTATGTAACTATATTTCCTGTCTTGGTGTTTTTGTAAGGTTTTTTGAGAAAGAAGTTGGATGGTTTCAAAAGGATTTGAGATTTGAATATCCCTTTCTTCCGTTTTAATGACATAGTTAGTTTTGAAAAGATTTTGAAACAGACCAGTTTCATAAACTTGATCTTTTTTTATTTTTGGAATTTTCCAGTTGTTTAAAGATTTTTGAAAATCCTCAATAGTGATTTCTTCACTATTGGTTGGATGTTTGAAATTTGTTTCTGTGGAATCTGAAGCAAGATAACTCAAAAGAGAAGTGGATCTACAAAATAAATTATTCATAATTTAGAAAATTTAATTAATTTTTGAAAAATGTATCTTCTTACCTGGATAACTAGGTCTTGAAACCTTACTGCCCTAAACGCCTCTCAATGGCTAAAACGAAACTTACTGCCTCACTTCTAACTTTATCCAGATAATATTTTAGTTTTTCAAAGAACAATTAAATTTACCAAATTATAAATAATCAATCTTATATAAACACTATCCCCTATCCTCTGATACCATATATATATATATATATATATATATATATATATATATATATATATATATCATTTTTAATTTGATTAGTATTCTCATGCATATATATATATGCATGAGAATACTAATCAAATTAAAAATGATATATATATATATATATATATATATATATATATATATATATAATGCATGAGAATACTAATCAAATTAAAAATGATTGGCCAGATAACAGCAATACGTTCCCCTAAAAAATTTATGGCCACAGCGATTGGATAGTGGCATGTGATAATATAGAGTGCATATGCATAGTTTGTCTATCCTTAATATGTTTTTGTATGCTCTTTGGAAGGACGAAAAAAAAAAAAAGACAGAAGCCATCTTATTGCATTATCTCTCTCTCTCTCCTAAATTTTCATGGGATATGCTTTTTGATTTTTTCCGTAAACAAAATCCAAAAAAAAAAAAAAATTAAAGAGTAACTTAAGTTTTTTTTTTTTTTGAAAAGAGAGTAACTTAAGTTTTAAGCTCTCTAAAAAGGCATACTTTTCGTAATTAATCAGTTAATTAATTTTAGTTATATATATTATATGTATATTATTATTAATTAATACAATAATCTTCAATTTTAGCCTAACAAATTACTCTTCACAGTAACACGATCAACACGTAAAGGTCAAGCTAGGCAGCCACTAAAACTGATTCCTATTATCCTACCCAAAAGAAAAAAGAAATTGATTCCTATATAAATAGTTAGGAACTATTTTATGCTTTGAATATACGCTTCTATGTCCATTTTACGTCATTATCAATTGGTTGAGAATATTATCCAAAAAAAAATATATTGGTTGAGAATAATATATATAGCCAACAAAAAGGCATTTTTATATGATTTATGCTATTTTTTTCGGTTTTATAATAATTAAATTTCTACCTAATGTGGGATCATGGATCTTCTTTAAATGAACCTTGTCCAAAAAGTAAAAAGTCATCATCAATCATATGTACTAATTGTTTAGAAAATAATTTTATTTAGAGAGACTAATTAATTTTATTCTCAATTAATTTCTTTTACAAGTATAAATTTGCATTATGTTTGCAGTTTTTCTTCTTTCCTTTTATTTCAAATTAAATCACTATGAATATATAATTAAGAATTAAATCATTATGATGATTATATACTTAAGGAGTGATTGATATATTTGGAAGCAATTTTCTTAATGTCTAGTAGAAATTTAATGGGATGAAATAATTGGGACGGAAAATCTCATATAAATTTTTAAAATGAAATATGAAACTAATTTGAAATGCATTTTTGGCATATAAAACATTATATATGATCAAATATTCAAATCAAATTAGCCGCTGTCCTAATATGTTCAATAAACTTACTAATGTTTGGACTATTTCCATAAATGGAAAAACTATTATAATACTGTTCATTAGTGTTAGGCAAAAGGCAAATTGGGAGATAATTAAATCAATGTAAGTTATTTATTTATTCTATTTTTTTTTTTACGGGAAGAGTTTTTTTTTAAAGAAAAGGTGAGAAAAAAATTCACAAGAGAATAAAACCAGCACACATAAAATATGTCAATTATATCATGATATAGCTACATACTAATGCCAACAAATGAATCTTCTAAGACATGGAATCCAGAAGGAAATTAGTACGCTCGTTTAGATAGAAAGTCCGTTAAAAAGTTTGCCTCACCATTGACATGAGACATGACAAAAGACTCAACATTTAGCATTGTCTTCAATATTATAAATAGTATTAAAATAATCTGTATTAGAATGACATCTTCCTAAAATCTTATCAATCACAATCTGATTATCACACTCTGATAAGAACTTTTTGTATCCCAAATGATGAGCAAAATTAATACCTTGAAAAACACTCCATAGATCTACTTTTACAATAGAGCAGACACCAATATTAGACACAAAACCATTACACCAACGCCTAAGATAATCTTCAATTAAACCACCACACGTGTAAAGATTATTATCCTTGGAATAAGAAACATCAGTATTGATTTTGACAACCCCCATTGATGGGAAATTTCAAACAATAACACATTCCACATAAGCATAAATAGAATTAATAAATTATCAAACCATTCTTCCGCTGAAATACTCCAAGAAACATATTCCTCACAAAGAATTGTAAAGGTTTCTGCTTCCCAGTAATGGGTATTCATTCTATGCGCCAAGTATAATGATAAGGATGCATACACACAATTTTATTAAGATTTAATATTATTTTGTTATTAATTCAACAATTTACTAAATCACAATCCTAGAATAATTTTAAAATTTTATTTAAAAAAAAAAAGTAATGTTGAAATTAAGTTTCACAGTCAACTCAAGTTGTTCGATTTCCTGGTGAAAGAGTCTGAAATGCTTACACAATTGCTCAGTCTATGCAGTCAAAAATCAATTTTTATATTGTGAATTTATATTGGCAAATGGGTCAGACCATATCGAATAAGTTTGAATTTAGGTCATTTCAAAATAAAAAAAATTATTTCAGATTTTTTGTCATCATTTTTTCGGATCGAATCACTTATTTTTTAGATGAATTCTAATTGGATCTCAAAACATAGCTAGAATTGAAAAATCGAACTAAAATTGAAAATTGATCCGTAAAACAATTCAGTTTTTAATTTAATAAGTTCAGTTTTAAAATAAAAATTTGGCTTTATCAATTCGATTTTATTTTCAATATTAAAAAATCGTTAAAATCAAATCAACCGAACTATTAGTAAATGCGTCATTTTGTACCTTTTTATATATTTATTTATATAAAAGCTCTTAACCCTAGCTTTCTTTATTTTTATTTCCGCTTGTGTGCCGCCTCTTTTTCTCAAACGGGAGAAAAAAAAAAGAATTAAACTAAAATTTGGAATGGTAATTTAGAATAACAAATTTTACTAGAAAAAAGAGTGAGATATCTCTTCGTAACACTTTTATCAAGACAATTGAGATTCATATAAAAAGCGTTACATTCTATACTACGAATACTTAAAATTCAAATTGAAAAATTACATTTTAATTAGAATGGATGATAAGGATGCACCTTACACTATTTCATCCAAGATTTAGGAATTTGCTCTTTTTTTTCATTTTCTTTTATTCACATATTTTGATTGAATTGTAAAAATCAGTTTAATATTTATTAATTTAAGAGTTTTAATTTTTCTTCTTTTCATCTTTTTATTTTAAATGGTTATGTTTTTTTTATCACTATTTCAACGAATGGCTCATAATCTCTCCTGAAAAAAAAAATTCTATTCAACTAAACCAATAGCCATAACAGGATGTGTAACAATTTGATCTAAGAGTCATCAAAATTCTCAATTTCCTTTCTTATAATTTAAACTTTTTTAAATAAATTATGACATGTTTAATAAATTTTCTCCCCACTTAAATACATAATTGACCTCATGATCCTATTTATTGCGAAACCATGACCCAAATTTAATTTCAATTTAAATAATTAGACGTTTATCCTTTTTTTCAATTAATCTAATTTTTATATAAAATTGGGATGGGGATATATATATATATATATATAATTAAAAAATTTGGTCACAGGTTTGAGGGATTTCAGGTATTTTTGGGCAAATTTTTTGGCATTCTCGGTCTAGGTTCGTGGTACTATTTTCGAGTTGGTTTGGGTCAAGTCAAAATGGCAAGGTCTAACCATGCAAGCCATGAAAATCCAATAAGAAAATACTCCTTCGTTACATATCAAATCTCACTTTTTTTCTTTTACCCATATTAAGGTAATTATTAATTTTTTTAATTTTATTAAAAATACTTTAAAAATTATAATATCCTCTACTATATTTAATGAAAATAAATATAGTGAAAAAATAATAAAAATATTAATATAATATTGATACTAATAAGAGAACAAAATTGAAATAAATTAATGTTATCTTAAGTTTATAAAGTGATATTTTAAATAGGATATTTTTAAAAAAAAAAAAAAAGTGATACCAAACCAAGGGAGTAATAAACTATGGATAAATTAATATTAATGTGTAGGGTTGGATAAAAAACTGAAAATCATTAAATCAATTTAAAAAAATCAAGTCCAAATCGATTTTAGCGGTTAATCAATGCAATTGGACGCGTACGTGGACTTTAATTTTTAAATTTATAAGATTTGGACTTAAAGTTATGTGTTTGGTTATTTATTAACCGATTTATATGCAATTCGACACATATATATGGACATAAGATTAATTTTCATATATATCTATATTCTGCCATGATATTAGAAAGTAGATGGTTGATAAATTAATGTTTATGTAATTTTATTTTAGTGTATTATTATTAAATTTCTTTTTCCAATACAGTCAATAGCTAGATTTCTAGTTAAATAATTAATTTCAATATGAATATTCCTCACTCGTCCCTAAAAAAAAAAAAAAAGCAAGCGTTCTCAATCATTTTCTGCAACTCTAATTCTTAACTAACAAACTGCCTTCCTAATAATAGCAATAATTAAGGTGCAACTTGGACTGCTCATTGTCCATAGGAATATGAACAGAGATTCATCCATTAATCAAAATCTTTTGAGTGCAAAGCAATCAATTTCTCTTAATTTGTAGATTGTATTAATTTACGTATTTTCACTTTGTTCTACACAATAACTTGCATTAGTCCCTTAAAAACTAAACTTTCATTTCACTTAACCCCTTTTCATGGAGCTGATATGATAACGTTAGCACTATGCCAATATTTGGTGCCACGTCAACACAAAAATGCTTTGAAAAAGAATTTGCTTTATGTGGGGCTAGTGGAAAAAAAGAAAGAAAGTATGATTAGCTATTTAAAATAAAAATGAGTGCTACAGTAAGTGCCAAATTATATATATATATATAATTTCAATTATTGCTTATTTCAATTTGAATGAATTAATTATTATCTATTAATAATATTTCATTTTTATTCCAAGTGATATTGAATGAATTAATCCTTTCTCATTCTAAATAGAATTTGGATTTTTGATCAATAATTAATGAAATTGGCTTTTTCCATTTCCATGACCTATCGACTTATTTCAAAATAAAAAAAAATAAGATAGCCTAGCTAATAACATAACAATATATATATATATATATCAATTGAAATAATTAAAAATTATTTTTAATATTAGGTCGAACTTTTTGAGAAAAAAATTAATATAAAATTTTACTATTCAAATTATTCGTAGATTTCATTGATTAAGAGTTGATTGCAAAAATCCATATCGGCGCAGATATGCACAGAGTTTTCGCACTATCTAATAAATTTTTAACACAAATACTCATCTTTGAGTAAGTTTTAGATCCAATTTTTAACATATAAAATAAAATTTAAACCTGAATAGGTCTATTTTTGGATTGTTTTGTCTTTCTATGCATTCCGTACAATCATTCAAGAAATTCAATTTAATAATCTAATTCAAATTAAAAAATTATTTGAATCAATCATTTAAACATTTAAAAATTCTCAAATCAAATCAAATTCGATATCAATTCCAATTCAATTTCATTTATAAATTCCAATCAAATAAATTTATTTTCAATTTCAATTTAATTGAATCAATTCCAATACAGTTTTCTAATCAAATGAATTCTAAAATTTCAATCCAATTCTCAAATTAAATTAATTTCAATTCAATTGAATAAATTCCAATCCAATTCTCAAATTCTAATATGATTCCCCAATCAAATCAATTTCTATTCTATTGCAGTTTCAATTCCATTTTAATTTTAATTAAATAATTTCTAATCAAATTCTCATTTCTCGATTAAAATCCCATCCCAAAACTCAAATTAAATCAATTCCAATTCAATTTTAATTTTAATTGAATAAATTTCAACCCAATTTTCAAATTAAATCAACTATATTCTAATTCAATTGCAATTTGAATTTCATTTTAACTTTAATTTTAATTGAATAAATTCCAATATGATTCTCAATTCTCTATTGAATTGTCCATGTTAAATATATCACAATATATCGGGGTTGATTTCACGCATGGTCACTCAACTTATCACTCATCGCGCAAAAGTAACCGACTTTTTTTTTCTTACTTAAATGTTATTGAACTTTTAACATTATTACACAAAAGTCATGTTGACCGGAATCCGGCGACGACTCTTGCCGGATTGATAAGTTCAACAAATGCTACATTTAAATTAATTTCACTCACGGTCACTAAACTTATCATTTATCTCGCAAAAGTAATTAACTTTTTTTTTTCAACTTAAATGTTACTGAACTTTTAACATTTTTGCAAAAAAGTCATCAATCCGGCAAGGGTCGTCGCCGGATTCCAGTCAACATGACTTTTGTGCAATAATGTTAAAAGTTCAGTGACATTTAAGTAAGAAAAAAAAAAGTCGGTTACTTTTGCGCGATAAGTGATAAGTTGAGTGACCATAAGTGAAATTGACCCCAATATATCGAATAAGAGGAAAACCAAATTTACCTCTCGAAGCGTATAAAAAACTTTGAAAGTGCATAAGCAAAAGACTTCATTTTGTGTTACTGGCAACGGCTTTATCCATGAGCAGCGGATGTGAGATAATAGCACGAACCCATAGTCTAAAAACCCTCTTAGAGATAAAATAGGAAGTGAGGAAAATTCTGTAGAGTTTTGGCATGGTAATTTCCTTTTTTCTCATTTTTAGATCTTTCCTTGGCCTATTTACAGAGCCGCTTGCTCTAAAATAGGAAACTGATACATTAAAGGAAACAAATGATAAAAGGAAAGTAACTTTTTTTTTTTCAAATAAGGAGTATTCCCTAATTAAAGGATTTGATGTGGAACCATTTCCATATCAGCATCACTTCCTTTTTTATATAGATCACTTCCATATTTGGATAATTTTCGTATTGATATGGATTTCTTTTGATATCGGAAGTCATGGGCGTATCTGGATCCATCATCTCCCACTCGCACATGACGAAACGATTTTCAGTTGAGATCTGAAGTCATACAGGTAGATAGACCATGCAACCAACATACATCGAGAGCACCGGTGCTATACACCTGTTAGGGATATATAGTATCTAAAAAAAATAAGATCCTCTTTTTCACATATGCCTAACCCCAAATTGCCTTCTCACAATTACCGTTTTAACTTATGATCTCATAAAATAATTTTTGTCTTCACTATTATGTCTCTACTCATAGAAACTATAATTGGTATGCCGATAAACCACAAAACCATTAAATGTGATCGAAAGGATATCTTCCTCTCTTACTATATGCCATCCATCATGATTCAGCTCACTTTTCTAGTTAGATTAGCCAGGCCGAATTTTTCTTATGATCTCTTGGAGACCAACTAAGTTAGCCACACTAAACCATATTTCAGGTATAAGTTAAGGGTTTTAAGGGTCATTAATCATATAGGGTCTCACACTAGGGAAAGTTGAGATCAATTACTTTTAATTCCCTTCATTTGGTCGACTTAAGCACACATAGTATGAAACATGTATTATGGTGTTCTCTCCTTCCGTTAAAGGAACGCATGTCTCGTAATATATATAACACCATACACAAGCGTAAGGTTGCGATGTACTGAAGCATCCAATCTTAATCTGCTTACTTAAAGACTACTTCTAACTTTTTAGACAGAACATGGTAGTCACATTTAACTTACCATGGAATTCCATTCAATCCTGATTTGGACCTTAATTGTAACACCCCCTTCCCATACGTAGGCGATCCCATCCGATAAGGAGTGAGATGCCGTATGAGACAAGGTGTCACCAAACAAAAGCAAAGCAAAATATACATCCATTCATAACATACATTCAGAAATACAGAATAATTAAAAACTTTACATGCAGAAAGCAAAAGCTGATCATGCATTACTATAATTAAACTATTACAATAATGTTCTGATCAGCAAGCTGATATCAAAAGAATATTACATAACCCAAACTATAGATACAAAAGCGGAAGCTGATACATGAGAGTTCTATACAAAAAGAATCATCACTGATACAAAAATAGCCCTACACTAAAAACTCTTCTGTGTTGGCTTGATGACGGTGACTCTCCCAAAGCAAAACGTCTTCCGCACCTGCACGGGTAAAGACACCGTGCTAAGCGATAAACGCTTAGTGGGGAAACACACATAAGTTATGGATGGCCACTCACAGTGGTCGTCAAGGCATAACACATTCACAATGGCAGAATGCAAGGACTATTGCATAATTCATATAAACATGCTGGTATTTAAAAGCCATACATTCAGTACCTCATAAATATATACATTACAGAATAAACCAGCATGTATTTCATCATTAACCTTATTCAGATAATCCATTTCATAGTCAGATCAGAACAGAACAATTCCATTAACATTTAAAGAACACCTGCTGACTCTAGACAGTGGATAACGAGTGTACTGAGGGTACCTTACGGGTACGAATCGAATACTGAGGGTACCTCACAGGTACAAGTCAAATATTATATCATTTATCAAAATATGTTATTTATATACTGAGGGAATCTTAAACAAGATTCTATACTGAAGGGTTCGCGAGGAACCAAACGGGGACCTGATCGGGGTCCAAACTGAACTAAGGGCTGCAGCTAAAAGACTCTATTAGGCATGCCTAACTATCCATTTACTTGACTCTAGCAGGCTATGCGATATTCAAATCATATTACAGAATATCATATACACATCATTTGGAATAATCATAGTATTACGCAAATCGAGACATATAAAATTATGACATGCCTCACATAGTGATAAGATCCATTTGGAAGAAATATTAAATTCATTTTTGAGTTAAAAACTGAGAAATATCGAAAAAACGAGCTGAACGGAGGATCGGGCGAGGCTGGCTGGTCACAAGACGTGACTGGCCTTCTTAACAGGCAGGTCACGGCGTGACCTAGGGTCACGTCTCGTGACCTGCTTGTTTCTCGCCAAACGCATTGCATGATCCTCGCGGATCACGCAATGCATATGCAGGTCACGGCGTGACCGAGGGTCACGCGACGTGACGCTGCTTCTCCCTCGCAGATCACGTTGCGTGATCTTACAGATCACGCGACGCCTCTGCTTCGCAGGTCGCACGACGTGACCGAAGATCACATCGCGTGACTTGCGTGCTCTTCAGCTGGTCACGCGACTGGCTTCTCAGCAGGCAGGTCACGCCGTGACCGAGGGTCACGTGACGTGACTTGCCTTCCTTCGTAGCGAGTCACGCAACAGAGAGAGTTTAAACAGTATTTCGATTTTCCAGAATTTCCACGATTTCCAGAACCAAGAATTCAATCCCAATTTGATTTAAAACCATTCAAACCTGTATTTACCTTCCAGAAATCATCTCAAATCACATAATCAATATACATGCAACTCAATTTAGCATTTAAACAACCAAATCAAGACTAATTGATTCAAGCTCTTCAAGAACATATAAACCCTAAAATTCACAGTAAACATCAAAATCGCACAAATCACAATCATAAATTCCCAAACCTGAATTCTATACTTCTATCACTTAGCTCCACTAGGACCAGCAACTTCTTTCCCCTTTGGATCACGTGGAGCCTCAGCTAGAACACAAACACAGCAAGAACATTCACAAAGTAAACCCTAAGTTAAACCTAGCTTAAGGAAGAAGAAGATGCAAATTACAGTAAAACAAAGACTAGATCATGCACTTACCAAGCTAAGGAATGCAAGGAGAGGATTAGTTTCACCAATAAGACCTTGAACTCTCAACACAGTACTTGGAATGAAGAAAATGAAGAAGAAGGAAGTGAGTGAAGAAAGAACGTGAATCTGTAAGTTCCTTTTCTCTCATTCCCTTTTCTTTTTCTTTTCTTTATTCTAAATATGTATAAATCTCCTATTGGTGACACTAATCACTCACACTAAAATAACCTACACTACACACACCCTAAAACCCTCTTCACTTATGCATACCCTACCATGGTATGAACACATGCACACAAGTATATCTCATTTAATTAAACACACTAATGCCATGTATGCACCCACATAATAATAAATTCCAAAATCATACATTTTACTGAAATACCCTTATGAAATGCTGAACACATGCGAATGCTTACACATACAGACAGACAGATAGACAGACAGACAGGCTCATTCTACTAGGGGGCAAATGGGGTGTGACAACTCTCCCCTACTAATAAGAATTTCGTCCTCGAAATTCTCACCTGAACTGAATAACTGTGGATACTGAGCTCTCATCGACTCCTCTGGTTCCCAAGTCGCTTCCTCGACTCCATGATGAATCCATAATACTTTAACCAAAGGAATCTGCTTATTTCTCAACTGCCTCACCTCTCGGGCTAGAATAGCTCGCGGTTCCTCATCATAAGAGAAGTTTGGCTGAACCTGGATATCCTGAACTGACAGAACATGCGAAGGATCTGATCTGTACCGACGAAGCATCGAAACGTGAAACACATCATGCAACTTTGCTAACTCCATCGGTAACGCCAATCTGTAGGCTACAGGTCCTACCTTAGCCAAAATCTCATAAGGTCCAATGAAACGAGGACTCAGCTTACCCTTCTTTCCAAATCGAAGCACTCTCCTCCAAGGAGAAACTTTAAGGAAAACTTTGTCCCCGATCTCAAAATGCACATCTTTCCTCTTCAGATTGGCATAAGACTTCTGTCGATCTTTGGCTGCCTTCAAATTCCGCTGCACTACTCTGACCTTCTCTTCAGTATCCCTAACCAAGTCGGGTCCAATCATAGATCTCTCGGATAGCTCGGTCCAACAAATCGGAGTCCTATACTGACGACCATACAAAGCCTCATATGGTGCCATACCAATACTCGACTGGAAACTGTTGTTGTAGGCAAACTCCATCAACGATACATATCTGTCCCAACTGCCCGGAAAGTCCAAAGCACAAGCCCTCATCATATCCTCCAGAATCTGAATAACTCGCTCTGACTGACCATCGGTCTGAGGATGAAACGCTGTACTGAAGTTCAACCTAGTGCCCAAAGCTCTCTGTAACTCTTTCCAAAACTTGGAAGTAAACCTTGGATCTCGATCTGACACTATGGACAAGGGCACACCATGCAACCGAACTATCTCATCCACATAGATACTGGCTAATCTGTCCATGGAGTAGTCCACTCTAACTGGCAGAAAGTGAGCTGATTTCGTAAGCCGATCTACAATAACCCAAACCGAATCATGCTTCCTCTGAGTCAAAGGCAAACCAGAAATAAAGTCCATGGCGATGTCATTCCATTTCCACTCAGGAATGGATAAAGGCATGAGCAAACCTGAAGGAACCTGATGCTCTGCCTTTACCTGCTGACAAGTCAAGCACTTGGAAACAAAATCCACAATATCACGCTTCATACCGGACCACCAATAGAATTGCTTCATGTCTCTGTACATCTTCTCACTGCCCGGATGCATAGTAAAGACTGAACTATGCGCCTCACTCATAAGCTGACTCCTCAAATCCTCAGACTCTGGCACACATAAACGATCTCTGAACATAAGTACCTCATCCTGAACTGAGAACTCTGACTGCTTACCCGATCTAACCTCCTGCATAATCCGCTGAAGCCTCTGGTCATCTCTCTGAGCATCCACTATCCTCTGTCTCAAAGTAGGCTTCACACGAAACTGGGCAAGCAAAGCCCCATCTGAACCAAAACGCCATCTGAAACGCCTCAAGAATAAGGCTGAAACTGATTTCCGACTCAAAGCGTCGGCGACTACATTAGCCTTACCAGGATGGTAATCCACAATGCAGTCGTAGTCTTTAAACAACTCAAGCCATCTGCGCTGTCTCATGTTCAACTCTTTCTGTGAAAGGAAGTACTTCAAACTCTTGTGGTCCGAGAAGATCCTACACTTTTCCCCATACAGGTAATGACGCCAAATCTTCAAAGCAAAGATTACAGCTGCCAACTCTAAATCATGCGTCGGATAGTTCTTCTCATGTGGCTTCAACTGACGAGAAGCATAAGCCACTACTTTTCCTTCCTGCATCAACACACACCCAAGACCAACTCCAGAAGCATCACTATAAATAACAAACTCCTTACCCGAGATGGGTTGAGTAAGGATAGGAGCCTCAACAAGCAACTGCTTTAACCGATCAAAACAAGACTGACACCTGTCTGACCACTCAAATCTAACTCCTTTCCTCAACAATCTAGTCATAGGAGCAGCAATCACAGAAAATCCCTTAACGAACCGACGGTAATAACCTGCTAAACCGAGGAAACTCCTCACTTCCTGAACATTTCGAGGCGCTTTCCAATCAACTATCGCCTCAACCTTAGCTGGATCCACCTGGATACCTCTAGCTGAAATAATGTGACCCAAGAATGACACTTCTCGAAGCCAGAAATCACACTTGCTAAGCTTAGCAAACAAATGATGCTCTCTCAACATCTGCAAAACCAATCTGAGATGCTCCTCATGCTCACTCTCATTCTTGGAATACACCAAGATGTCATCAATGAACACTACTACAAATCGATCTAAGTATGGCCTAAATACACGATTCATCAGATCCATAAAAGCCGCAGGAGCATTTGTCAAACCAAACGGCATCACAAGAAACTCATAGTGGCCATACCTAGTCCGAAATGCAGTCTTCACCACATCCGCATCCTGAACCCGTAACTGATAGTACCCTGATCGAAGATCTATCTTGGAAAAGACACCCGCACCTCGAAGCTGATCAAATAAATCCTCAATCCTTGGCAAAGGATACTTGTTCTTCACTGTAACTTTATTAATCTGGCGGTAGTCAATACACATCTGCAGTGATCCATCTTTCTTCTTGACAAACAGCACTGGAGCTCCCCAAGGAGATATGCTAGGTCGAATAAACCCCTTATCCAATAACTCTTGTAGCTGAGATTTAAGTTCCCTCAACTCTACAGGAGCCATCCGATAAGGTGCTCTCGAAATAGGTGCAGTACCTGGCATAATCTCAATGGACAACTCAACCTCTCTCTCAGGAGGCAAACCAGGCAACTCGCTCGGGAACACATCACCAAACTCCCGCACTACAGGAATATCCTCAATCTGAACCTGATCCCTCCTGGAATCTAACACAACTGCTAGAAAAGCCTCACAACCTTTCCTGATGAATCTCTTAGCTTGCATCATAGAAATAACATTATTAACAGAACTAGCACCCAAACCTTTCAAAAACACAAGAGACTGACTTCTATCCCGAAGTACAACTGTCTTCCTATGGCAATCCACTACAGCCCGATGCTTACCCAACCAGTCCATACCCAGAATCAAGTCAAACTCTCTGAAGGGTAACTCAATCAGATCCGCTGGAAGCACAGCTCCCTCAACAATCAGAGGACAACTCCTAAAAACTCTACTCACACTGACACTATGCCCTAATGGACTGGTCACACAAATCTCATAATCTAACTGATCAACTGGATGCAATTTATCAATAATTCTATCTGTGCACAAATATGAGTGTGTGGAACCAGGATCAATTAGAGCATACAACTCAGTGTCATGGAGTAGGAACTTACCAGCAATAACGTCAGGCGCATCCTGCTCATCTCTGGCTCTCATAGCATAAGCTCTAACGGCACCCTGAGGAGGATGCTCAACAGTCTCAGAAGCAGCACCATCTCTATGCCGACCACCTCTACCTCGACCTCGGCCTCTGCCACGGGTAGCCTGAGAGGCATTCGAACCGACCCTACTGCCCTCTCTCTGGGAACCTGAATCCTCCTGTAATCTCGGACAACCAGCCAACTGATGCTCAGAACTCCCACACCTGAAGCATGCACCGGAGAGCCACCTACACTCACCCCGATGTGACTTACTACAATGAGGACAAACTGGTGTAGTCTCAGCTCTACCACCCCTACCAGAACCTGACACAGCTGTAGAACCCTGACGTCTACCTCTAGAAGCCGGACCAGATGCTGACTCATCCTGTGGGTTCCTAGATCTCTTACTCGAAGAAGATCCTCCACGAGAAGAACTCCTCCTCTGAGCTCTCTCTCTCATCACAGTCTCATTCAACTCAGCTCTCACAGCAGCCTCAACAATCTGATAATAGCTAACCCCAGGAATACACATCAAGGAAATCAAAGCAATCTTCAATGACTCATTTAACCCTGCCTCAAAATGCTTGCATCTAAAGTCATCAGTCATAACTCCTCGTGGGGCATAGCGAGATAACCTGTTGAACTCTTTCTCATAATCAGCTACTGACGAAGCTCTCTGTCTCAAACCCAAAAACTGCGCCCATCTAGAATCTCTATAGGTCTGAGTAATGTACTTCTTTGTGAACTCACCCTCAAAGAACTCCTAGGTAATCGGATCCGGTAGCTGAGGATGCCTGCACACCAACTCCCACCACTCAAAAGCAGACCCCTGAAGAAGAGCTAATGCACACTCTGCCTGCTGGTCGGGAGGACACCGAATCTCTCTCAAAGCACGCTTCACTTTATCTAACCATCTCTCTGCAGTCTCAGACTCATTCAAACCGGTACCATAGAAATCCTCAACTCCTGCTCTCCTCAGATTCTCCATAGGTGCTCTAGGAGCAGTCACTCTCTCCAAAACCCTAGCCATGTCCTGGTGCAGTCTAAACATAGCCTCTAAGGGCATGGCTGCGGCCTCGGGCTGGACCCTAGCATGCTGAGCCGACGCAGTAACAGAAACAGACTGATCTACAACTGGAGGATTCACACTCTCGGCGGATTCCTCACGCGCACCATGAGCAGAATTAGAAGCCATCTAAACAAACAAGAAACAACCGTATCAGCTAACACAGATCTAGACACATACACATCACAGAAACTCAGATCAATCACATCAACACCCAGAAACGCCTAAACCTATGCTCTGATACCACTAACTGTAACACCCCCTTCCCATACGTAGGCGATCCCATCCGATAAGGAGTGAGATGCCGTATGAGACAAGGTGTCACCAAACAAAAGCAAAGCAAAATATACATCCATTCATAACATACATTCAGAAATACAGAATAATTAAAAACTTTACATGCAGAAAGCAAAAGCTGATCATGCATTACTATAATTAAACTATTACAATAATGTTCTGATCAGCAAGCTGATATCAAAAGAATATTACATAACCCAAACTATAGATACAAAAGCGGAAGCTGATACATGAGAGTTCTATACAAAAAGAATCATCACTAATACAAAAATAGCCCTACACTAAAAACTCTTCTGTGTTGGCTTGATGACGGCGACTCTCCCAAAGCAAAACGTCTTCCGCACCTGCACGGGTAAAGACACCGTGCTAAGCAATAAACGCTTAGTGGGGAAACACACATAAGTTATGGACGGCCACTCACAGTGGTCGTCAAGGCATAACACATTCACAATGGCAGAATGCAAGGACTATTGCATAATTCATATAAACATGCTGGTATTTAAAAGCCATACATTCAGTACCTCATAAATATATACATTACAGAATAAACCAGCATGTATTTCATCATTAACCTTATTCAGATAATCCATTTCATAGTCAGATCAGAACAGAACAATTCCATTAACATTTAAAGAACACCTGCTGACTCTAGACAGTGGATAACGAGTGTACTGAGGGTACCTTACGGGTACGAATCGAATACTGAGGGTACCTCACAGGTACAAGTCAAATATTATATCATTTATCAAAACATGTTATTTATATACTGAGGTAATCTTAAACAAGATTCTATACTGAAGGGTTCGCGAGGAACCAAACGGGGACCTGATCGGGGTCCAAACTGAACTGAGGGCTGCAGCTAAAAGACTCTATTAGGCATGCCTAACTATCCACTTACTTGACTCTAGCAGGCTATGCGATATTCAAATCATATTACAGAATATCATATACACATCATTTGGAATAATCATAGTATTACGCAAATCGAGACATATAAAATTATGACATGCCTCACATAGTGATAAGATCCATTTGGAAGAAATATTAAATTCATTTTTGAGTTAAAAACTGAGAAATATCGGAAAAACGAGCTGAACGGAGGATCGGGCGAGGCTGGCTGGTCACAAGACGTGACTGGCCTTCTTAACAGGCAGGTCACGGCGTGACCTAGGGTCACGTCTCGTGACCTGCTTGTTTCTCGCCAAACGCATTGCATGATCCTCGCGGATCACGCAATGCATATGCAGGTCACGGCGTGACCGAGGGTCACGCGACGTGACGCTGCTTCTCCCTCGCAGATCACGTTGCGTGATCTTACAGATCACGCGACGCCTCTGCTTCGCAGGTCGCACGACGTGACCGAAGATCACGTCGCGTGACTTGCGTGCTCTTCAGCTGGTCACGCGACTGGCTTCTCAGCAGGCAGGTCACGCCGTGACCGAGGGTCACGTGACGTGACTTGCCTTCCTTCGTAGCGAGTCACGCAACAGAGAGAGTTTAAACAGTATTTCGATTTTCCAGAATTTCCACGATTTCCAGAACCAAGAATTCAATCCCAATTTGATTTAAAACCATTCAAACCTGTATTTACCTTCCAGAAATCATCTCAAATCACATAATCAATATACATGCAACTCAATTTAGCATTTAAACAACCAAATCAAGACTAATTGATTCAAGCTCTTCAAGAACATATAAACCCTAAAATTCACAGTAAACATCAAAATCGCACAAATCACAATCATAAATTCCCAAACCTGAATTCTATACTTCTATCACTTAGCTCCACTAGGACCAGCAACTTCTTTCCCCTTTGGATCACGTGGAGCCTCAACTAGAACACAAACACAGCAAGAACATTCACAAAGTAAACCCTAAGTTAAACCTAGCTCAAGGAAGAAGAAGATGCAAATTACAGTAAAACAAAGACTAGATCATGCACTTACCAAGCTAAGGAATGCAAGGAGAGGATTAGTTTCACCAATAAGACCTTGAACTCTCAACACAGTACTTGGAATGAAGAAAATGAAGAAGAAGGAAGTGAGTGAAGAAAGAACGTGAATCTGTAAGTTCCTTTTCTCTCATTCCCTTTTCTTTTTCTTTTCTTTATTCTAAATATGTATAAATCTCCTATTGGTGACACTAATCACTCACACTAAAATAACCTACACTACACACACCCTAAAACCCTCTTCACTTATGCATACCCTACCATGGTATGAACACATGCACACAAGTATATCTCATTTAATTAAACACACTAATGCCATGTATGCACCCACATAATAATAAATCCCAAAATCATACATTTTACTGAAATACCCTTATGAAATGCTGAACACATGCGAATGCTTACACATACAGACAGACAGATAGACAGACAGACAGGCTCATTCTACTAGGGGGCAAATGGGGTGTGACATTAATCCAAAAGCATACAACCTTATGTATGTTTTTATCTCGCACCTTAACAAGATCAATTTTGTAATTTCTATAAGACGATACTTTTATTTTGAATAGGCTTTCAAGCAGTATTATATGTTCAAAAATTGTCTCATCTTAGTTTTGTCAACTTATTAACAAAACTAAGATAAACACCTATGTGAGTGGATTACTTCTCTGTCCGACATGCTCAATCTCATGCAAATAACAGTAAATATTTACACATTAAATATTCACACTTATGTATAGCCAACAACGAATTTTGTTATTATTCATAAATAATAACGTTAAGGAATTATTTAAAATATAACAGTACTAATTAAATTCTACACAAACCTCGAGATCTAATGTGTTCTCAAACACATCTTTCATTACAGGTTTTGTCAATGGATTTGCGTAGCGTACTGTAAATTCACTTCTCCTCATGCAATAATATCTCTCGTGTTTTGATACTTAATATCGATGTGTTTAGTCTCACTATAAGCTATCAATAACTGACTATCACTATAGATAGTCACTAGTTCCTCTGAGACAGTTACTCTTAAATGGCTCACAAACCATTTTTACTAAATTAGCTCTTGTACTATAGTTAAAGAAGCAAAAAATTCAGCTTCCATTGTTGATTGAGTTACATAGGTTTGTTTCTTTCTACTCCATGACATGGCACTCTTGCTAAGTAAGAATATAAAACCTGAAGTGAATTTTCTCTCATCCACATCTCCTGCCCAATCAGCATCTGTTTATCCTCTCAATCGTAGATCCTTGCCTTAATAACAAAGAGGATAGTCTGTTGTACCTTTAAGGTATCTAAGTATCCTTTTAACTACTTTCTAATGTGCTTTGCTTGGGCCGGATTGATAAATACTTATCATGTCCACTATATAGCATATATCATGTCTTGTACATAATATTGCATATATAAAACTACCCACAACACTAGCATATGGAACGTTCCTCATACGTTCCATTTCTTCTTGCATCTTAAGACACATATCTTTACTAAGAAACTGATTCTTGGCAATGGGGTCATCAATGGGTTTGCAGTTTTGCATATTAAATTGTTCAAAGACTTTGTTGATATATGTTTAAGAAAGAGATAACAACCTTCTCGAACGATCTCTTGGAATATTAACTCCAAGAATATAATATCCTTGACCCATTTCTTTCATCTCAAAGTTAGATAATAACCAATTTTTGATTTCATGTACGTACCCTTTGTCATTTACAGCTTTAAGTATGTCGTCTATATACAACGTTAAAATGACAAATTTACTTTTAGAGGTTTTATTATAAACACAATAATCTTTATTAATCATATTGAACACATTCGACATGATTGTATCGTGAAATCTCAAGTACCATTATCTCAAAAACTGTTTAAGGCCATAGATTGAACTCATCAATCAACAAACCTTATGTTTGTTGCCTTTTCCGATAAAACCTATAGGATATTCTATATAGATTTCTTTAACCAATTCTCCATTGAGAAAAGTAGTCTTCACATCCATTTGATATAGTTCTAGGTCTAAACTTGCCATTATGGCCAGAATCAACCTTATGGACGTAAATTTTATAATAAGTGAGAAAACTCCTCATAGTCAAACCCTTCCTATTTTGTGAACCCCTTAGCAACTAGCCGAACCTTTTATCTTTCAATACTTCCATAAGCCTTTCGCTTCACTTTGAAAATCCAATTATTCCCAATTGGTTTGCATTCTTTCAATAGATCAACCAGTTCCCAAACATGATTTGATCTCATAAATGCCATTTCTTATTCCATTGGTTTAATCCATTTTTCCTTAATTGGGCATAAGAGAGCCTTTTGAATATTTTTGGGCTCTTCCTCATCTTGTGGGGTAACCAAAAGGGCTTCATTCAAGCTTTCGATTTGAAATCATTGGAGTGGAACACTTATCCTTTTAGATTTTTGCATTTTTAAATCTTGATAAACATGTTTCATATATTTATCATAATTCAGAATGCTCCCACTAGGACCATGTTCCATACTCCTACTAGAGTCAAGAATACCATATTCTTTACTCCCATTGGAGTCAAGAATACTCTCACTAAAAATAGGGTCACAAACATCCGGATTGTTTAGAGGATGATGGTCATGACATTCTTCCTCTAACTCTCTCCCATTCAGATGGAGTGATCCTAATGGTTTCTCTTCATGAGTTTTATGAAAAATAAAATCTTGATTCGCTTCGCTCAACTTTTAAAATTTATTCTTTAAGAATGTAACGTCTCGTGATTCAAATTCTATCACAATGCCATTCTCTTGCTCCCTCACGAAAATGTATCCTTTTGATACCTCATAATATCTCACATAGATACTCTTTTTACCTCGTTATCCCAATTTATCAAATTTACATGAGATATAATGGACGTAAGCAGCACAATCCCAAGGTTATAAATGGCTTAGGTCAAGTTATCAACCAATCCTTAACTCATAAGGTATAAAAGTGACAGATTTAGAGGGCACGCGATTTAAAATATATGTGATAGTCAATAAAGCATCTCTCTAATAGGAGATTATCAAATTTGCCTCTGCTATCATAGATCTAATCATATAAAAGAGTCATATTTCTCCTTTTTGCAACACCATTTTATTGTGGAGTTCTGGGAATGGACAATTGATGTTCAATTCCCTTTCATTACATAAAACTTTAAATTTGGTTGAACGATATCCCTGGCAATAATCAGTTCTTAAAGCTTTAATATTTTTGTCTAATTGATTCTCAACTAAGTTCATATAAGTCTTAAAGCAACTTAATGCTTTTGACTTGTGAGAAATCAAATAGACATGACCATATTCAATATAGTCACCTATAAATGTGATGAAGTAGTAGGCTCCATGCCTCGCCTTCACATTCTTTTGAATACACACGTCAGAATGAACTAACTATAATAGAAATTCAGCTCTAGTTCATTTTCCAAACGATTTTCTAACAAATTTTCCTTTTAAGCAATACTCGTACATAGGTAATTCAACCTCATTTAAATCACCTAATAAATCTACCTTGGCTAACCAACTCATTTGTTTTGCCCGATATGGTTTAATCTAGCATGCCATTATTTCACATTGTTCTTATAACTATGTGAAAAATAAGAAATTAAAAAAATAGTTTTATTCAAATAGTCATGGTCAACATCTATAATAATAAAATCATTCAGCACAAAATCAGAACCATAATAAACATCATTCAAGCCCAAGCACATACTAATATCCTTTAAAAATTAAATCGAAACTAAGTTATGTTAATAAAGCAAGAACAAAAACTAAATTCCTAACAAAGGCATCTCGATCCCTTGTTACATGGTCCATTGGTCCTAAATCTGTCGCCCACAAATTATGAAATTGACTCATTATTGAGTTAGAATAGTGTATCTGTAACAGCTCGGAATTGATCTTAGGAGTATTGAGCATGGTTAGAGTAGTTTAGTGAGTTTAATTGATAGTTTATAGTAATTGGATTAAAATGTAATTAAGGAATTAGGACTTATTTGCATGGAATTAAATAGTTTAGTGACCAAAAAGTAATTATGCATGATTAGTGCTAAGTGGAGGATTAGATTAATTAAGCTAGATTAATTAGTGTTAATTATGAGGATAGTGGAGTCCAAGTGTCACCCTTATAGTTCGCCACCTAGTATATTGCATGCATATAAATAGATTGTGTAAGGCTGAATTAGGCACTTTGATATTCATTTGGCCGGTCATTCCTCAAGAAATTTGTAGTTTATCTTTCTCTTTATCTTTTTCTTCTAGCAAGACTTCCATTCTTAGAGTTACCTAAATGGTTTTCACGTGGGCTAAATTGATTGCTAGTTAATTTGAATGTCAGCTTAAGTTAAGTGTTCTTCTTCTTTCTTCTTCTTGATTTGGATTTCAATTCATAGTTGTAACTCAGTTTTGTATGTGAATGTTATATTGTTTGTAAGTTGGAGAAGCTAGTAGAAACGCTAAGGGAAAAGAGAAGGTCACCTAGCTTGAGAAAGTTGGAGGAGTGCATTAAGAGGTTTGGGATATGATTTGTAATTTATATATATAGATGCATGTGTAATTTATTTGGGTAAAACGTGGGTTTTGAAGGGTTCCAAAACTCTTCTAATTTCTAGGTTGTATTAAGAATAGCATATTGTGTAGATGAAGTTCTAATTATTATTGACATGTGTTATGTATGAAAATATTCATGATGTTATGCTGGTGCAAAACTATGATTATTGTTGTATCAATAGTAAGTATATTTATGAGACATGAATGTGTTGTCTAGCTATAGGTATGTGTGGAGGGTATGAATTATGTGTATGGTTAGCTTAGAGTGCATGTATAATGAGTAGTGTGAATAAGTGCTGGAAGAGGTATGTGGAAATTAAGACTTTGAGTCTACATTTGTATTATATCGCGAGAGTGACACTGGTCGCGGGCGCGATAGAGTACTCCGTAGTATAAAATTTGACTGGTTGTGTACTATCGCGAGCGCGATAATGGGCACAAGCGGGACAGTAGTTCTTGTAGTGTTCTGTCGCGTGCGTAAGCTATGCCGCGAGCGCGATAGAAGAGTTATTCTTGCTCTGTCGCTAGCGCAACACTGCTGGAATTTCCAATTGTGAATCCTTTACTTTAATTCTTATGAATTATATTATGTGACCTATAATTGTTTATGCATATGAGATTAATAAGTGTGTTTATGCATTTGAGCAATGATGTTTGGTTCATGAATGGCTATATATAAAGTGATAGTGAATGCATGTATATATGTGATCATTAAGTGAGATAATTCATTCATAGCCTGTAATCGAGTCATGGATAGATAAGTATGCTTATAAGCATTAGTGTCCGCAGCTGCTAGTGTTGGTACCTAATCGGTATCTAATGTTTTGAGATTTATACATCTCTAGTGTTAATATTATTCTCTTCAATAATCTAGTGATTAGTACCCGAGTGGTATCTATTGTACCCGTTATCCACTACTGTATTGGTTCAGGCTATGCTAAGTTGTTATTGTATTGATTGTCTATAGGATTGTGTTACATTATATAATTGCTATGCTATGGAACTACTTCTGGTATCATTGTATGTTAGTGATTTATTGATATGAAGTATGGAATTAATGAATATCTGTTTACCTTTTAATACTAATATATGTTGCTATTGTACATAGATGATTTATCTGTTGTGGATTATTGTATGTTTTCATCCCCACTAAGCGTTATCGCTTAGAAGGGGTGTTTATCTCCCGTGTAGGTTTTATTGCTTGGAGTCATGTTTTGAGTGGAAAACCTGCAGGCCACTAAGAGAAGTCTTCAATGAGATCTTCTAACTAGGTTGATATTTTGTATTGTATAGACTTGTTTCAAATTTTTGTATAGCCGGAGTATATCTATTGTAATATGTAACTTTGGACTTAAGATGTTAACCCTTATTAGTTAATGTTATGTTAATCTATTTTTTAAATATTGTTTTAAGGCTTTTCTTTTATAGCATGTATGTTTATAGTTATGTTAGTGTTGCGTGGCACTCCCTTGTCCTCCCAAGGGGCATTAGGGCATTACAAGTTGTGGTATCAGAGCATAGGTTTAAGCATTTTTAGACTATAGGATTTACAGTGAATAGAAATTGATTTGAGTCTGTTTAGAGTGTGGCTGTAATACAGATATTGTTTGCTCTGTTTTGTAGAGTGATAATGGAGTCCGATCCTAGTGAAGAGATAGGTTAGACTACCGAAAGTGTTAACCCAGTTCATGCTAATCCGTATGTACCTGAGCCTCTACTTATTAGGAAACCACCCTTAGTTCCTGAAAACCCAGTGCTAGTGCAGGGCCTAATGCAGATGATAGATAGGTTGATTGCCCTCAGGCACCTTCGGATGTGATTAGGAAAAGAGGAGCTGAGGAATTTAGAGGGACTTCAGTAGATGAGTCGGATATAACAGAGTTTTGGATAGAGAATACGGAGAGAATATTACAAGAGATAACTTGTCCACAAGAGCTGCTAGTGGCATGTGTTGTATCTTTATTGCAAGGTCCAGCATACGACTGGTGGAAGTTGGTATTAAGAAATTTGCAATGCCCTGCCACTTTGACTTGGGAGTTCTTTGTACAAGAGTTCGAAAAGAGATATGTTACCAAGGCATACCGAGAGGCGAACTGGAGGGAATTTGTGAGTCCGAAGCAAGAAAGTTTGAGTGTGGCAGACTATGAGAAAGAATTCAGTCGCCTTAGTAAGTATGTATCGGATGCTTTAATGACTGAAGAGTTTAAGTGTCAGCAATTCGAGGTAAATAATTAAGGGATTGATAGCTGCAATGACTTCTTTACAATCGGTAAGCTATTATCAGCTAGTATTAGCTGTATTGAAAGTGGAAAAGTCGGAGATAGTTCAAAGAAAGAATCAAAAGAGAAAGTCACAAGATAGTGGGTTCGGATTTAGTTCGGGTAAGAAAGTTCATGAGACCAGAGACAATCAAGGTATGTTTAGTACAACACCAAGAGCAGTGGGTCATGAGAAGTTGGGTAAGAAGACGTCAGTTAATGAAGTTGGAGTTCTAGCTCCATCAAGTAAAGGAAGTGTCCAGGTGACATGTGAGCATTGTGAAAAGACTCATTGGGGTGTATGTCGGAAGCTCACTGGGGCCTATTTTAAGTGTGGTGGTTCTGATCATCTGGTATCAAAGTGTCCTCAAGTATAAGAGAATCTGACTATGCAATCAAGAAGGGAAGGTATACCTAACCCTGGAAGTGAAAGAAGAGGAAGAGCTAGAAGTGGAACTGGTCAAGCCGGACAGCGATCGGGTGTTATTTTCGAAACAGTAGAGCGACCTGATTTTGGTGTGCCTACGAGGAGAGTGTATTGTATAACCTTAGAAGAGGGTATGAAAGACCAAGATGTGTTACCTGGTATGTTGCTTAATGTGGTTGTTTATGTTTAATTGAATTAGTGTCTTGCATAATGTTTTGTATAGTTAGAATCATAGCATGTATTAGAGAGAATTTCGGTAACAAAATTCCTTAAGTGGGGGAGATTTGTAACACTCGAAATTGACCCTAGGAGTATTGAGCATGGTTAGAGAAGTTTAGTGAGTTTAATTGATAGTTTATAGTAATTGGATTAAAATATAATTAAGGAATTAGGACTTAATTGCATGGAATTAAATAGTTTAGTGACCAAAAAGTAATTGTACATGATTAGTGCTAAGTGAAAGATTAGATTAATTAAGCTAGATTAATTAGTGTTAATTATGAGGATAGTGGAGTCCAAGTGTCACCCTTGTAGTTTGCCACCTAGTATATTGCATGCATATAAATAGATTGTGTAAGGCTGAATTGGGCACTTTAATATTCATTTGGCCGGTCATTCCTCAAAAAATATGTAGTTTATCTTTCTCTTCATCTTTTTTCTTCTAGCAAGACTTCCATTCTGAGAGTTAGCTAAATGGTTTTCAAGTGGGCTTAATTGATTGCTAGTTAATTTGAAGCTCAGCTTAAGTTAAGTGTTCTTCTTCTTTCTTCTTCTTGATTTGGATTTCAATTCATAGTTGTAACTCAGTTTTACAGGTGAATGTTATGTTGTTTGTAAGTTGGAGAAGCTAGTAGAAAAGCTAAGGGAAAAGAAAGGTCACCTAGCTTGAGAAAGTTGGAGGAGTGCATTAAGAGGTTTAGGATATGATTTGTAATTTATATATATAGATGCATGTGTAATTTATTTGGGTAAAACGTGGGTTTTGAAGGGTTCCAAAACTCTTCTAATTTTTGGGTTGTATTAAGAATAGCATGTTGTGTAGATGAAGTTCTAATTATTATTGACATGTGTTATGTATAAAAATATGCATAATGTTATGTTGGTGCAAAACTATAATTATTGTTGTATCAATCATAAGTATATTTATGAGACATGAATGTGTTGTCTAGCTATAGGTATGTGTGGAGGGTATGAATTATTTGTATGGTTAGCTTAGAGTGCATGTATAATGAGTAGTGTGACTAAGTGCTAGAAGAGGTATGTGGAAATTAAGACTTTGAGTCTAGATTTGTATTACGTCGCGAGCATGACGGAGTACTCTCCGTAATATGAAATTTGACTGGTTGTGCACTGTCGCGAGCGCGATAGTAGTGCTTGTGGTGTTCTGTCGCGTGCGCGAGCTATGCCGTGAGCTCGACAGAAGAGTTATCCCTGCTCTATCACGGGCGCGACAAAGGTCGTGAGCGCGACACTGCTGGAATTTCCAAATGTAAATCCTTTACTTTAATTCTTATGAATTATATTATATGACCTCTAATTGTTTATGCATATGGGATTAATAAGTGTGTTTATGCATTTGAGCAATGATGTTTGGTTCATGAATGGCTATAAATAAAGTGATGGTGAATGCATGTATATATGTGATCATTAAGTGAGATAATTCATTCATAGCCTGTAATCGAGTCATAGATAGATAAGCATGCTTATAAGCGTTAGTGTTCGCAGCTGCTAGTGTTGGTACCTAATCGGTATCTAGTGTTTTGAGATTTATACATCTCTAGTGTTAATATTGTTCTCTTTAATAATCTAGTGATCAGTACCCCAAGTGGTATCTAGTGTGCCCGTTATCCACTACTGTATTGGTTCAGGCTACGCTAAGTTGTTATTGTATTGATTGTCTATAGGATTGTGTTACATGATATATTTGCTATGCTATGGAACTACTTCTGGTATCATTGTATGTTAGTGATTTATTGATATGAAGTATGGAATTAATGAATATCTATTTACCTTTTAATACTAATGTATGTTGCTATTATCTATACATGATTTATGTGTTGTGGATTATTGTATGTTTTCATCCCCGCGTTATTGCTTAGTACGGGTGTTTATCTCCCGTGTAGGTTTTATTGCTTAGAGCCGTATTTTGAGTGAAACATCTGCAGGGCACTAGGAGAAGTCTTCAGTGAGATCTTCTTACTAGGTTGATATTTTGTATTGTATAGACTTGTTTCAAATTTTTGTATAGCCGGAGTATATGTATTATAATATGTAACTTTGTACTTAAGATGTAAACCCTTATTAGTTAATGTTATGTTAATCCGTTTGTTAAGTATTGTTTTAAGGCTTTTCTTTTATAGCATGTATGTTTATAGTTATGTTAGTGTTGCGTGGCACTCTCTTGTCCTCCCAAGGGGTATTGGGGCGTTACAGTATCTTTCTGGACACAGTGGAATCTCTTGCATAATGTTCTTTCTGTTGGCAATTGAAACATTTCACTCTTGAAACATTTACCTTCTTTTTGCCTTTGGACCTATAGTTATTCTTTTTTACCTTTTTCTTTTTAGACTCTCGAGCCTTTTCCTTATCCTTACTTCTGAATCTTCTTTTCTTGTTCTGATTAGAACTCATTCTATCAAAACGGGACTGTGCCATATGCACTACAGTATTGACCTTTATCGCTGCCAGACGTTCCCCTTCAAGCTCTAAACGACAAGCGACATCCTCAAATGTCTTAATGCTTATCCATATGAGTTAGTTGCCTCTCAATATGCTTCCAACTCTTAGGTAAAGAACGGATAACAGCTTGGATCTTCTGCTCGTTGATCAACTTATAACCAGCCACACTAAGCTCACTTATCCTTTTCCATCTCTCTTAGATTTTTCTGCATGGCATGATCAAACTTCTTCTGATAAGTATCAAATTTAATCATTAATGATTGGAACTTAGTCAGAGTCACACCTCTGAACCTTTCCCATAAAACAATTCACAGATCTATTGCATTTGAATACTTACGG